>JAUPFT010000002.1:50203384-50693384 GCA_036936625.1 Parnassius smintheus behrii
TTACACTAAAATTACGATAATTCGAGTGCATATTTAATTCGATATGGTTGATTATGATGACCACATTGATGATTACAAGAACGAAAATTAATTATAAAATATAATTTTTAATTTTACCAATTATCTGACTAAAATTCGGTATTCGGTCAAATAGTGCCTAGATATTCGGTATTCAACCGTATAGGATAAAAGTAGCCGAATAGGCCGAATACCGAATAATAGACGAATACTCGTTGCAAGTCTAATTTTTATACAACTAAGGGTCACAGACTAGCATCTAGCACACATTCAACCTGATAGCCTTATTCGTATTTGTCACGCCAGTAATCCCAAGGGGATCCAGATACAGATTTCAAAGAACAGCAAGCTATTCAAAGCACATTTAGCCAAAAAATATAAATGGAAAATTGTGAAAAAAGTTATAGTTATAGCATAGTTATAGTTATAGCATAGGTGGTAGAGCTACGGTACGCTGCAGCTATATTATGGTTGTAGCACGAATGGGTCGGCTTGACCGGGTGGGAACACGCTCTCACAGAATACCAGAGTAAAATAGCAGCTTAAAGCTGCAGTGTTTTGTATGGTGAGTGTAGAGAACCGGAGACCCTTTTTACTGGAAACGATGCATTCATTCTCAGTCCTCACGGGTGACAACGCATCTGCATTTTGATTCTTAATCCAAGTTAAATGTATATAGCATCCACATACCATCAAGTGGACTGTGTGCTCGTTTGTCACCCTGATTCTATTTAAAAAAAGGTGGCTAGCCCATCCCGCTGATGTACCTACTTGTGATGGGCTATAAGGAAGATGTTGATGATAATTGTGTGTGAGCAAGGTACACTGGTCGAGCTCGTCTATTTCTGCAGCAGTCATAATGCAGCTCCAACGTAGCTCAACCAAGATAATATGATGACATGTTTCTTCTCCGAAGTCACATAGTACAATCCATAAATTCACTGGGCTATAACTTAGCAACTATTGATATTATACTGAAGTACAAAGAACACTCACCCGTAAATGGCGGCTGCACCTGCAACGGCACCTCCGCACTGAGCAGCCACGTACAATGCAGCACGCAGCGGCGACACCCGACGTCGTATGCACAAAGCGACGGACACTGCTGGATTCACGTGAGCACCTGTACACAACAAAGATCTCTTAATGTAACATGATATGTTATTCTATTACAGAACGTGCTTTAATTACACATTTTTGGGTATATTTCTTTTCCATTTTGATTAAGAAAATTAGATCATTGGCTATTGTGTTCCGGCCTAAAGATTATAGAGGACCAGGCTGTAAGGCGTTCCATTTTAGTCCGCAGAAATAACAACGCGGAGTAAAGTAACTACCTATCGTCAAGTGGACTGTACGTTAGTTTGTTACTTAAGTTTTATTTAAAAAGTCGAGTGACATCATTTAGTGGTGGAAGTGGGGTATGCCAGCATAAGCGAGATCGCAGTGCTAATTTTCAGTTGGCTCCGAACCAATTCAGACGGGCGACAGTTTAAAAGCGAGTGATTGTTCATATTGTAATAGCAAGTAAAACAAGCTTGCCATAATAAGATTGTCTTAATATATCTAACAATGTAATTTTTAGTTATATAATTTTTATATGTTTGCTTTATATACGAGGTAATTATAAATATCATTCAAACTTTCATTAAAGTTTCGGTATTTAAAAGGCGAGTTAAAGAGCACTATCTTTCTTTGTCGTCCTGATGATCTAATGTATGACTTGTATATAGATGTGTATATATATATATATATATATATATATATATATATATATATATATATATTATTTATATACGTATATAGTGTAGTACCTAGGTAAATGTATGTCTGTATGTATGGATATATGTTGTATTATCTTTATTTTATATTAAGTATATTAATATTAAAAATTTATTATGAGAGTGCACACTAAATCTGCTTCTCCTTGAATCTGTCCAGCATCAGGCCTGCTGGAAGAAATTTCAATATGAAATAAGCAGTACCTTTATACAAAATATCTTTTCTACTATATATTTTTATATTTCATTGTAACATTACATAAATTCTTAAATAAAAATACTTAAATAAATCATTTTTAATTTTTTTTTGTTATCCAAGAATGAGTTAATTTCTTAAAGTTTTTCAACTTTTACTAATGATGACGTCATAGAGTCCTGAAGAGTTCGTTATCAAAGAGTATATAATCACTATTTACTACCTTATTCAAAGGTAAAAAAGTAATAATAAACTCAAAATAAACTCATAAATTGACATTTGATAATTTACTAAGATGACATGCATACTGGTTACGATTTACATACATTAACCCAAATAGAAACATTGTTTTCGCGTATTTTGTTATTATTTGTGGGTGAATTCGATCACATAGAATATGAGTAAGAGAAAGAAAGTCGTTTTAAAATAATAACAATAAAATCTCTTTGTATCGTAGCGAACGTGCGTAACGCATTGACTTATATATTACTAGCGTAAGGACCGGGCCGACCGAACAACTAAAACGGACCAGTGCGCTGGCCCTAAACTGTAATTTTAGGGCCAACGCGAATCGCTCGACAGTGGTGCGCGCAGGACAGATTTGTATGTCTAGTTGCGTGGTAAAAGATTTTAAAAAAAACATGGGGTATCGTACCATCGGTAAATAACCATATATTAATTTTGTTACAATTAAATTGTTATATGTGTATACTCTAAAATATTGTACATGCAAAATAAAATTATACTATTTTAAAAAATTAATCACGTTTGACGTTCCATGTTTCTTTTTTCCCATGTGCCGGGATTTTGGCATCACGCATCTAGTTTATCTATACGTTTCGTTTTTTGACAGGTTTATTTTTATTTTTGTTTAATTTTTGTCTAAAGAACTTAATGTAAGTTAGATTATGAATATTGGTACATAGGCTGCACTAAAAGTATCGGGAATGGAATATTTCCACTGTTCCTGTCATATTAAAATCTTTTTATTTGAAAACTCCTTGGTTTTAAAAATCGAATACCTTTTATTTATTTAAGAAAAGATTCTCGGTCTTGTCACAAGGTTTTGTCAAACTTGTTTAGTCGTTGAGAAAATGGAATTGACTCGAGAAAATTCAAGAGCGATGATTTGTTATGACTTTCGAAGTGGTTTAACACAAAAACAGTGTGTTGACCGGATGATTTCTGCATTTGGTAATGAAGCCACATCCAAAAACCACAATTTATCGCTGGTTTGCTGAATTTCAATTTTGGACGACCTTGACGGAGATCATCACTCAGCTTGACACGTCCAGCTGAGTGATGATCCCCGTCAAGGTCGTCCGAAAACTGCAGTCACCCAAGAAAACGTTGATGCTGTGCGTAAGCTGATTGAGGAAGATCGACATGTGACATACTGCGAAATTCAAGCAACTTTAGACATTGGCATGAGTCAAATACAAATAATCTTGCTTGAACAATTAGGTGTAAAAAAGTTGTTTTCCCGATGGATACCGCATTCGCTCTGTGAAGAGCAAAAAGCGGCTCGCGTTACTTGGTGCGTCAGAACTCTCGAAAGATTCCACGCAGGATCCTCAAATGCTGTATACAACATTGTATCATGTGACTAATCCTGGATATATGCGTACGAACCTGAAACAAAAAACCAGTCACGAGTTTGGGTGTTCGAAAATGAGTTAAAGCCAACAAAAATTGTTCGTTCACGGAGTGTTGCAAAAAAATGGTGGCCACGTTTGTCTCCAAAACCGACCATGTTACGACTATTCCTCTTAAGGGACAAAAAACGGTTAATGCAGAATGGTATGCTAGCATTTGTTTGCCACAAGTCGTTTCTAAACTCCGTAAAGAGAACTGAAACCGCCGCATCATCCTCCATCACGACAACGCGAGTTCTCACACCGCACACAGAACAAAAGAGTTTTTAGAGCAAGAAAACATAGAATTATTAAACCATCCACCGTACAGCCCTGACCTAAGCCCTAATGATTTCTATACTTTCGCTAAAATAAAGAATAAATTGCGTGGACAGAGATTTTCATCACATGAAGAAGCTGTGGACGCCTACAAAACGGCCATTTTGGAGACCCCAACTTCCGAATGGAATGGTTGTTTCAATGATTGGTTCCATCGTGTAGAAAAATGTGTCAAATTTCGCGGAGAATACTTCGAAAAGCAATAAAAATGTTTTTAAATAGTAATGTTGTGTCACTTCCTTGATTCCCGAAATTTTCAGTGCCGCCCTCGTATCTCGTCGACAGAGAAACCAATAGACTAATGATTAGCGTGGCCTCGAGTGAGAAAGGACGATAACGTAGTTTTAGGTTATACAATAATCTTTATGACGTTTAAACATATTTAGATAAAATTTAAACGTATATTTATATAGTTCTGTAACGAAATTTAAAATAACAATTAAATTTTATACGTAATACCTGATAAAATGTTCTATACTTACGAGTGAAATGATATACCGGTGAGTTTACGTTCACTATCACTTTTACATCCTAAGACACTACATCCAACCATTTTTTAAGTTTTTAATTGTTCTAAGAACTGAACTGAACAAGATTCACCAATCTTAAGCTCACAAAACACTTTTTTTCCCACTTAAACAAACTTGTAAACTCCTTAGATCGCCACGAACTGTCAAAGTTTGTTTAGCAAAGTGTAGTTTGCTAAACAAAAAAAAACCGGCGCGGAGAAAGGGACAAACAATCACACCGCTCTGTCTCATTTCTATGCAAGACGTATATCATACATAAATCTATCATTTCGTGTGCGAATGTGAAAGAAGGCATCAATTTGTCTATAGGTTTCTCTGTCTACGTGGTATCTAATATATTTTATATTCAATAATGGTAAAACGAAAAGAGTACAAAAGGAACCATATTTGCTTAATTGAATTTGTAAATCTGATTCATGAAATATTTAGAAATTCTATTTTCAAACCGATTGCTTCTGGAGAAAAGAGCTTTTATCGTGGTAGCCACTCATGAAAGTTGTATCAAGAATGCAACATAATGCGATCGAGCATCGATTCACAAAAGGGAGCGAATTCTAATTTTAATTAAAAAACGTGGTACTCGTAGAAATTCTCAATATCGTAGGGTTAATATTAAAAAGTAAAAGAATCCAATATTAATACAAGTCGACCTTTAGGTAAAATTATGGTACGAGTATTTTCGCTTAGTATTATTATGATACCTTATACTATCAACTATGAAATAATGGTACAATTAGGATAATTATACTACGAAATCCAACCCTGGTTACGTTGTGTTATGTTATGACGTTTGTATTATGACGGATGCGCTACTTTTTCTTGTATGAAAAAGTTATGAGTAAAATATTTAGATGGGCCTATCCTTCCTTTTGAAATCATTGGCGTAACGTAAATAACTCTGTAAATGACGGAGTAACCTCGCACAAATTGTTTAATAATTAAAAAAAACAACTTTAGTAAGACAGTCAGCATAAATTTATTTGAAAAAGACAAAACGATTTCTAAACAGAAGAGGAGTCATACCACTTAATAACTGCATAGTGTTATGTTCAACAAAGCACTCTTTTTATTCGTATACATATAAAATAATTTTATACGAATTATGATTTAACTCGAAAGTGCTTGTATTATAGATAAATTATTTTAAGCTCTGGGTATCAAACAGGCCACATTCAAACGAATTTTCTTTTGAAAGGATTAACGAGTTTTTTCGTATCAACACTACTTATATAGGGGAACACTTTATACACGTATAACTCAGATGAAGTAAAAAAGGTAAAAAAAGTCTCTTTTGAAATTTATTAAAACAGACAGATATACTTTCGCATTAGCATCGTATATTACTCTTTTACTTGTAGTATTTTATCTCGATTTTCAGGGACATTTAAAAAAAGTGGCAACACTTCTCTGACTCACACAAAGTTATAAAATTGGTTACAGTTTCTTATTCTAGGTGCGATATCTACCTTTTTTTACTTTATCTGAGACGTGTAATGGAAAAATCATAAACATTTCGTATATAATTCATATATTATATTTTTATAATATCAACCCCTATACTTTATCTTGTAGCTTTGCTTTTTCAATTATTATCAATAGAAATAATTGCTAAACGCTATCGATTGATTGAAACAATTACACATAAACAATCGCTAGCTATTAACTAGAGGTATTATACCAAAAGCCACTTGGCTCTATCTATTAAAGGATTTTATTATCAGATTCGACGACCGAGTGCTTTCCGATCGGCTCGATTCACTGGCGTTGCGAAGAGATGTTGCATCTCTTTGCGTATTTTATCGCATCTATCACGGGGAGTGCTCTGAGGAATTGTTCGGATTAATCCCAGCCGCCAAATTTCGTGAACGCACGACACGGCAAACGTCCCGATACCATCCACACCATCTGGATGCTTGGCGGTCCACCACTGTACGTTTCACAAGGAGTTTTCTTCCACGTACAACCTCTCTGTGGAATAGTTTATCATCGGCGATTTTTCCGGACCGATACGACCTGGGGACCTTCAAGAAAAGAGCTTACTCCTTTCTAAAGGGCCGGCAACGCACCCGCAATTCTCCTGGTGTTGCGGTTGATCATGGGCGGCGGTAGTCACTTAACATCAGGTGAGCCGCATGCTCGTTAGCCCCCTCTTCTATTAAAAAAAAAAAAAAAAAAAGATTCATCAGGCATATTGGCAATCGCCTTAATAGACACGTCACACCGTACCATACACTCACAGAGTACATTATATATACCTGGAATCGTACACTACACTACACTACAAACATATTTGTGTACAAAAATAATTAAAAATTATATTTATAATTACCTCGTGTATTAACCTCGCAAATTACGACATTTGTGAAGTTTGAGATTAAAAAAGAAATTGTCTCTGTACGTCGGCCTAAGCCTTACATCATCGATCTTGCATTATTTCGAATCATTTTGTTTTACCATTTCCGAATCATATGACAAAAAACAAAATGAATTAGGTTACGCCGCCACTCCAAAGCTTCCTCATAAACTTAATTAAAAAGTAAAGTAATTATTAATAAATATTTTGTGCACATTAAAACTTTCTTATTAAGTAAAGTAATAAACGAAAGATTAATGAAAGAAATGCATTACTGATAGCCTCTTTTATGTATCTACCATACATAAAAGAGGTTATCAGTTATCGGTATACCGTAGCAAGAAGTTTCTAAAAAAGAAAATAAACCCGCAAAATAGTTAACGCACTAACGCCGACGAAACGACGTCCCAGATGAGGCATTTGCACGTACAAGTGCGGCAAAATACGACAATGTGAATTTTTAGACAGAGCGTACTTGAGTAAGTAATTAAATGCACAGTTATATTTGAAAGAATGTCGATTTTAAAAATTGTATTGCAGTTTTAAAATAGTTAATTTTTTTAAATGTTATTCAGGATCAATGACGTGAAAAACGACCTCACAGCCTTTAAGCCGCTATTGCTTACGATGAATTCTACTTATTCGATTCAGCAGACGAAAGGCACGTAGCACGTAGTAAATTTCACTTTATTTGTCAAAAAATTTTAAAACTTTACCTTTATACTTAACTTGTTTAGTCTCTTGGTCTAAACTCTACTTCTAAAAGGCACGTAGAAAGTATTGCGATAATTTTTTTGAAGAAACTGGTCAGTTGTAATTTATTTTCAAAATTCGAAATGATTTACAAATATTAATACGAATGTTCCAATTTCAAATTTCCTTTCAATTTTTTTACAAATTAAATTGAAGTACCTAAGTATCTTGTTTCATTGGAAAACGTATATGCGTTGGGAACATTTTCACGCGATGATTTTTGACGATTTGCGAATGTCGCCTAAAACCAAAATCGTTTGATACGAGTAGTTTGCAAATGGCATCAATAGGAAATGGTATACTACTTAATGCTTACCTGAAATGTTAACAGCTGAGAGCAACAAGCGATGGAACAAGGGACTCTGCAAACTACTGCATCAGCATGAAAATGCGCCCGCGCACTCAGCACTCAAAACCAGAGACTTTCTGGACAGCACACGGCTTAAGCCTTTAAATCATCCTTTTTAACCCTGATTTAGCACCGTATGAGTTTTTTTTCCCGAAATATAAAATCTGCTGGTATATATTATATCATTAACGGAAGATATGCTAGCAGCGTTACAGCAAGCCGTAGAAGAGGCACCTGAGGTGGACTTAAAAAATGTTATGAAAATATTCGTTCAGGTGCGTGAAGCTTAGTAGGTATTGATGCTGATAAAGACTTCTTTGAAAAATCAATAATTAAAAAAACTTTAACAATAAAACTTTTTCACAAAACTTTTTGGGTGATTCATGTCATAAATCATCAATAGGATCGAATAATCATGTATATTAAATGTTCTCTACGAGCATAGCGGCGACACTTTTGGATCACGCAAGTGACTCTTATTTGTTAAAAAAGAGTCGCTTGCGATACTAATATTCCTGATTATATTTAACACAACCCTTTTATGTTTTTGTTCAATAAAACATTTATGCCATTTTTAATAGACAGCAATAGATTTGTTGGCATTAATTATATTTTCTAGAAGTTTGTTATAAAAACGTAGATATACCTTCTGTGTACTAAATATCGGGAATTTGTCAATAAAACAAAAAATACAAATTATTCATCTAAATTTATTTTATCGCCTTCAAAGTAGGCCCCATCGCTTGCAATACAATATCTCCAACGCTTCACCCAGTCTTCCATACATTTTTCATAGGCTATTTGCGGTATGGCCTTTAGCTCATTCAGCGAATTTCTTTTTATGGCTTCTATCGACTCAAAACGTTTTCCTCGAAGTGGTAATTTACACTTGGGAAATAAAAAAAGTCAGACGGAGCCATATCAGGTGAATACGGTGCATGGTCGAGAACTTTTGTTGAATTTTTCGCTAAAAACTCTTTCACTATAATGGCTGTGTGTGATGGTGCATTATCATGGTGCAGCATCCATGAGTTGTGTTGCCACAAATCTGGACGTTTTCGGCGGATACTCTCACGCAAACGCTTCATGACGCCTAAATAATATTCTTTATTCACTGTTTCTCCCTTTGGAAGGAATTCGGAGTGAACCACACCACGGTAGTCAAAAAAAAACTGTCAGCATCACCTTGATTTTGGAGCGACTTTGCTGCGGTTTTTTGGGTTTCGGCTCGTTTTCGAGACGCCATTCTGAAGACTGTTGGCTTGTTTGCATGTCATACTCATAAACCCATGTCTCGTCGCCAGTTATTATACGTTTCATAAAGGTCGGATCCGTAGAAGCTCGGGAAACCATGTCTTCAGCGACATGCTTTCGCTGCGCTCTTTGAACAAAATTGAGCTCTTTTGGAACTAGTCGAGCGGCGACGCGTTTCATGCCTAAAATGTCAATGACAATGTTGTGGACGGACTTAAAAGATATGTTCACCTCACTAGCCAACTCTCTCAGACTCATACGTCGATTTTCGAGCACTAGCTTCTTGATTTTGTCGATGTTTTCTTTGGTTGAAGGTCTACCAGAACGAGGCAAGTCTACTACTACTTCTCGGCCTTCTTTAAAAGCCTTATACCATTCATAAGCCCTTGTTTTCGATATACACGATTCGCCGTAGGTATTTCGCAACATTTTTAGTGATTCACCACATGAATATCATTCGAAACACAAAATTTAAGGCACTCTCTTTGTTCAACAATATTTTCCATTGTAAAAATCGACGAGAACTCAAAATTATGACCAACAAAAAGTGTAGTTTAAAACAAATTAAATGACAGATCCCGCTCAAACTTTGCGCGCTAAATCAGCACAGTGCTACCAACATGCAGTAAAAAAATTAGAACGACCTCTTTTACGCGGGTCTTTTTATTGACATATTCCCGATACTTTTTACACAGAGTAGTACGTTACCCCTTGAATAAATTACTCAATCTGTAGAGCCGACTAATTGTAATATTCATTATTGTTATCATTACAGTTTATCCAAGGTCCACTTCACAACAAAGGATTTGCTCATAAAGGAGTTATTTCCCATATTTGAGGTGTAAAACTGTTTTTTATGGATTTTATGGCGTTTTAGCTTTAGCTTTACAACAAAAAATTTAAAATTATTAATTTTTGTGCCGATCCACACAGTATAAACTTACAGTATCTTGAAGTCTCGCAGTTGTATGCTTGAGGTGGCATTTAATTTTATTAATTATAGGATCCCAAGCAGATGGTAGCACCCAGCCATCTTTTTAATTGAAATTAGGATGTTTTTTTATTTCAATAGTCTCGCGAATTATCTTTGGAAGGAATCGGTGTTCTTTAGCGAGGATTTGTCCGATCCGTATCAAATCTGATGTAGTGACGGAGGCGATCCTGTACTCGTACGTGTTCACAGACAGCGGACTTCTCGGAGCGTCTCTTTTACACATTTATTTTTTGTGTATTTTTCGTAAACATAAATAGAGGCCAAACTTATACATGCCTATAAATATTTTATAAGTAATACGCTAATATAATTTTTATAATTATATATTTTGTAGCTCTCCACTGCAAAATAAATATGTTTCTGAGATTCCCCCATAGCAAAATTCCATGAAACATTATGTGGAATTTTGTTTTTTTATTCTTTGCCTTTTGAGCTTAATGCTCATTATGACGGGAAACAAACGTAACAAAATAATTACTGCGTAATATGTGGACCCTAGCTAACGGAGAACGTACCGTACCCTGGAATATATACATTCTATTCACGTAAGATAGAACAGTAAGAGAATTGAGATTTATCGATTCCGTGTCGTAACACAATATATTTTATCGACTGCGAGCAACATTTAACGTAATATATTGATATTTTGGTTCAATGAAATCTTATGTTATTTTTATTTTCTTACATTAATTAGTGACTTTGAAAAGCTAAAGTGTAGATCTTTTAAAAAAAGATTAAAAAATCTACGTTTTAGCTGTAGATCGTATAGAAATCTAAAAAATCTTAAAATCAATATTTTGAGTGTGTATGTTTACATACTACAAACTCAAAATATTGATCGAATTATATTTGTTAAAAGCTATTATGTACTACGTACTTATAATAAGTACATATTACTTCAATGGTTAAAAGCTTATATTTTATAACTGTCATTGCGTTCGTCTTTTTTTTATAAAGATGTAAGGTTAATGAATAAGCGTACAGTCCACCTAAAGATAAGTAGTGGCCGGCTGTGAACTACATTTTATCCTCGGTTTAGAAACGAAATGTAGATACGTTGTCACCGCCTGAGGAAAAAGAAGGATAGCGTATTAAAAGTAAAAAGATCCTTAACTTCTCACTCACCATACCAACAACATACCACACTCACAACACAAAACAACATAACATTATATATACAGTGATAGTACGCTGCAGAAGGCTCTACCAAGTAAGAGTTAGGCCTGGTGCGTGTGAACAGGCGATGACAAGTGATATGTGTGAACAAATTAAGCCCGGTTTACATTTTGAGTAGTGACAAGTGCGAGTGACAACGACAAGTGACAAATGACAAGTGCTTAGTGCGTGTGAACAGGCAGTGACAAGTGCGAGTGACAAGTGATAAGTGCGAAATGAAAAGTAACAGGTGAATAGCGGCCTGCTCTATTCTCTGACAAGTATCTTTGCCCCGCGCTAACTTGCTTTCCCCTCAGTCACCCACTGCCGCCCCCGTTCTAGCGGCGACATCAGAAAATACACGTGTTGGTTATAATAGTTATTTAATAAAATATTTTTGTTACATATATTGTATACATACTAGTATTTATAGTAATTACTCGTATTTTTATTACGAAGTGGTCAGATAGCAATAATATTAAATTTGTCAAGGAATTATTGAAACACGAATGTTTATACAATATTAAATCGCTGAATTAAAAAAAATGATGCGAGACGCTGCTATGCCCTCAATATCTCAGGCAATGGGAATGGCCGGCTTCGGCGCAAAAGAAGTGGGTATATGTGAAGTTAAGAAGCTTTAAGTCTACATATTACCAAGAAAAAAAGAAAATTAAAGACTCCTGTAGGTCAGGGGCTGGAGCCATATTATTTTCAGGCTTAAATTTTTCCTTGTTACAACTTTAAGACACATTTTTCTCACTTAAGCGTTTTTAGGAAATTGGTGTGCACTAATATCTTTGCAATAAGGCACCTCATACATCTTTGGTATCTCATCATACAATTTTACCTTTTTTTAATTAAAGTTTTAAACTTTAAAGCTATGCTAGCGCCACTTTGACAATTACCAACCCAATCTCACACTCGAAGATTTCGCATAATAATGACATCCACTTGCCACATGTGTGAACACCAACTTGCTATTTGTCACTTGTCATTGCCGCTCGCACTTGTCACTTCTCAAAATGTAAACCGGCCCTTTTTATGTGGTAGAGCTACGCTGAGGTTATGTCATGGCTGCAGCACGAATATTTCGACTCGTCCGCGGAAATACCACGCTCTCACAGAATACCTACATAAAATATCAGTACTATTTTAGTCGCATTTCGTGAGGTAAATAAAGAGAACCGAAAATTTGTTTTAACTGATAACGAGGAATTCCTTCTTAGTCCCCAAGGGTCACAACGCATTTTCATGCTTAATCGATGATACATGTAGGTGTCTATGGGCCACAGCATTAGCTTACCATCAAGTAGACTTGTGCTTGCCCGTGACCCTAACTTCTATAAAAAAAGTTTTCAATGACCAAGAATTTACAATCAAATTGATCTGTTGTCAAAATTCCCAACATTACCTGCACATTTTATGCGTGGTAGAGCCACGCTGCAATTATAATAGTAGTATAGTTGCAGCATGAATGGGTCGGCTCGACCGGTGCAGGACCACGCTCTCACAGAATACCAGCGTTAAATAGTAGCTTAATGTATTTCGTATATTGAGTGTAAAGAACCGAAGATCCTTTTTACTGGAAACGATGCATTTCATCTTAGTCCTCACGGGTGACAACATATCTGTTTTCATTCGTAATTGAGAATAGATGTAGATGCCTATCGGCCACAGTAACCACTGAAAATCAGGTGGACTGTGTGTACGAACACCACTGTAGAAAAACCACTTCATTATCTTAAATCCTCCAGACCGAATTTCGACCACGGCGGCCTGCCTCAACGGAGGCTAGCCATCGGCGCAGGACAGGATTATAGTGCCCAAGTGTATGCGCAAGCACAGGTGCACTCTCTATTCTCGCCCTCTCACAATCCGATGGGACGGTAAACCGACACGACCGGAGAGAGATCAGTCGCAGGACCAACGGCTTAACGTGCTTTCCGCGGCACGCGGGTGAGACACCGCCAACTTCCTGACTCCAGGCAGCTACTGAGAATTTCTTGACAGAAAAACTCAATAATTGATTTTTTTGGCCCGATCCGGGATTCGAACCCAGGACCTCATGATCAGCAGTCGCACTACTACAACCACTAGACCAACGAGGCTTCATTATCTTAATAAGCAACTTGCTATTAAGTTTTAATATACGAGTACAAAATGGTTAGCCTAGAAATGTTCGTTGTAATTCTTCGCAGTACGCATTAAAAATAATATTTAAGTTACATAATATTTAAGTTCATAATTTTTAAAAGGTGTTGTAATTATTATTACTGAATTAACACACTATTATAATTATGACATGTTATCGTTATGACATTATAAAAAACTAAGAATTGATAGGACATGTAAATAATCCTAAAAGTTATAACGCAATAACCAATTGTACCATTTACTAATGCGCCTATCCTGCCGAGTATGAGCAAATCTTTAATAATATTTTATTAAATTCCTATGAAGGTCTACTTATAAAACCGTGAATTCATTACACTCATGAAGAAGAAAACGATGTATTTATTATTATTACTCTTTTCAATTGAAATAATTCTGAACGAAGATTCGGCGACCCAGCAGTATCTTTTGCTCTTTATTGTTGCAAGGACTTTTAAAAAGCCAAAGATATTTATAATTATTTCCTTTGGACCAGAAAAGGTTAAGTCCGACTAATTGGAAACCAAAGTTGAGCAGTTGTTAAAATAAATTTATTACCATACATTGTTCGAAAAATGTACAGCACAAAATACATATCTTTTTTAAGAATATTTTTACTGAGAATATTTGTATGAAAAGTAAGTACTATATGCTCCTATTTTAATATTTTATATAATTATTGATATTTAGTTGCTACTTATTTATCGTACTTATTATAATTATGTTGTTTTTAATAATGTTACAGTTCAATTCCGTATATAATATTCCGTATATATAACCTTATTTTTAAATAATTTGTCTATTAATCAAAAAGGAAACTTTTTCATTATCATTATTAATTTAAATATATATATATATAAATATATATATATATATATATATATATATATATATATATATATATATATATATATATATATATATATATATATATATTCCTCCTCCAGTCAGAACGAATTTCGGTCACGGTATCCAGTCTCAACAACGCCTAGCTATCTCTGCTGGACAAGATTATAGCGCCCAGGTGCATGTGCACTCTCTATTCCCTCACTCTCATAATCCGATGTGACGGCAGCTGACGCGACCATAAAAAGATCAGGCACAGGAACTACGGTTTTACGTGCTTTCCAAGGCACATGGCCGAAACACCGTGAACTTCCTTACTCCGGGTGTCTACTGGAATTTCCTGTCAGATAAATCCGAAAACTGATTTTGGCCCGACCCGGAATTCGAACCCAGGACCTCATAATCAACAACCGCGTTTACAACCAATAAACGTGGCAGTCAAGAAATATGCGTGCCAACAAAATATATCAATACATTAAATATACAATGTGGATTCTATTCTCATATTGTATCGTCAGTCGTCACCTGTCAGTGACAGCTACAGTAAATTGGATATTGCGTACACCCGGCCTGTTCCCTTCGAAAGGGACTTTTGCTAAGAAAACTATGTGGCAAATGTGCAACACGTTGCTTCTTACTAATAAAAGAAAACGTGTAACGCCAAGAGTAACATTCAAATGTTCACTTTTTGAATACATTTATAAAAAATTATGTTACTTGGCCCGTTGTCGAAACGAATGGATATAACACTGGTGCAATTTTTAAGGACATGATAATATATCATTTCGTAAATTATATTTATTGACTTTTATTCAAAATTAAACACATGGTATTTTAGGCTACTGGAGACGAGCTTAATCAATCAACCAATATATAATTCTTTACTGTACCCCAATGCACATTAAAATAATAACAAAATGAAATAAATACAGGTCGTATCGTCCTAGAAGCTCTTGAATTTCTTTCAGACAACCTTTTTGCGCATAGAATATAACGTATGGCTATTAGGCAAGATATACATGAATTAGTTTCATGATACAAAAGACATTAAAAATTGTAAAAAATCTATTTAATACATCAATTTCATAAATTTGTATGCTTAGCAAACACTAAAACTGAAAAGACACAGCAAAAGATTAGATTAAAAAGCAAAAGTTATTATAAATGATAAATAGTGAAAGTGGCGACTTTGCAGTAAGTTACGCAGTTAAAAGTTATGGTATATATACGTCCCTCTGATGGGCACAGGCCCCATTTAATTTCTGGTAGAGTTATGGAGCAATAAGATCACCGTGCTGCCCCAATGCGTGTTAACGGATCTCACATCGTTATACACGTAATATGTGAAATATTTTAATTCTTCGGACAGGTTTCTTCAAGACGTTTTCTTATTCCAACAACGCCTAACACGTAATAAACAAAGCACTTAAAATTTCATCGGTGCCGGCGAAGATCGAATCACGAAATTTATTGCATGTTCTTAGCCGCTGTATGAACTATCACGGTTCTTAAAATTGTTGACGAACATATAAATACCTACGTAATAAATTTGGTATTAGACACAGGTATTAGGTAACCCAAATGATTGAGAATGAACATAAAATCCGAATTTACGATTCCTTGTACCAATAGTACTCAACAAAAAAAGATCGGAGTTATAGGAGGACGTATTACGTTGAATGAGCTTTAGCTTTTGTTCACTTCAACCCTCGATGCATCACACAAAAACAGGTAGCAAGCACCTATAACGGAGGTGTGCGAGAAGTGAGAAGAATAACAAATGTCGTACCTACAGATGAAATTTTAGTATTCACTCCCTGTATACTTACAGCTGCGGATATTCGGGTAGCAAATCAAAAGATAAATTTTAAAACTTCGATTAGTTCACAAAGGATAGTTTCTGCAGTTACGAAACTGCAGAAACTATCCTTTGTGAGCGTATTTTTAAGTTCCAACGAAAGTAATGTTCATTTATGTAAACTTAAAGCATGAATAAATATTAAATAACGGATTTTTAAATAAGAACGAGTATCTATTAATATCTATTAAAGAATATCTTCTACTCTATATCGTCCCGTGGAGGTCCTAAGAAGCGCCAGAGGGAAACTAGAACAGGATATGGGCAGCAAAATCTTCCTGATAACAACTCAAAATTATAATTGCGGTTGCCAACTCGCGTGCCAAGCGTGCCAACTGTGTGAAAACTAGAAATGGGCCGAATATTCGTTTTATATTCGGTATTCGGCATATTCGGCAGCCTTGCCGAATATTCGTATTCGTCCGAATATTCGGCTAAATCACCGAATATTCGTTAAAGTGATACTAAATGTATCCACTGTATGGAAATGTACGAATTGAGTAATGCCATGTCTTTCATAATTTTACTGTTGAAAGTACATTTATTTATGGATTAAATATACTTGTATAGCGTTATGTTTTTGAGACACTGTATAATATTTATTTCCAATTATAACAAATAGAAAGCTTGATGAAATTTTGTTTGGAATCAAGCAAAGAAACATTACATTACAGTCGTCAGTTTCTTTAAAATAGGTCCAAGTAGTAGATCTCCTGCCACTCATTATTATCATATAATTATCAATTTTCACTAAGAATAACACAACGAAATACTTTTTTTCTCACAAAAACAGTCAAAACATAGCATGTGTGGCATGGGCAATTTGCTCAGTACTAGATGATGCAATAACATGTCAGGTGTGACGGGGGTGCGAGGGGAAGGGTATGTCCCACGCACTTTACGGTAACAAGTTTCGACATAAATTGGTCAGGTACCGGGGTAATCCTGCCGAATAATGTTCGACCGAATATTCGGTTCGGTAAAAATTTTACCGAACTTTCGGTCGAATATTCGTATTCGGTGAAATCCATATTCGGCCCATTCCTAGTGAAAACCCCCTATTAAAGGCAATTTATAAGGGATGGATGGATTGGCTGTGTTCGTTAAAATTAAAAATATATTAATAAAGACGTTTATAAAGACATTTTTACTAATCTTATATTTTCCATAAGAAAACAAATTAATTTTATATTTTCTTTGTTATTTTGCAAAATAATACTGCTCTAAAAATCTATTTCTTTGTTGATCTGAGGTGTATAAATTCAAGTCTATGTTTGGTCCGTGGTCGTAATTGAATATGAAACATCCCAGTTGAGTTTAACCATACAAAGAATGTGAATTTCAAATATTTATATTGAAATTGAAAGAAACGTTTACATCAGCACATAGCGACTTTTTATTTTTCGGTAACGAAAGTTATAAACGGAATGGAATAATTAAAATTTTGAGACGAATTGCAAAAGCTCACACCGATCGAAACTTCAGTTCACATTAGTGCGATCTTAAAATAGGGATGCTCAGTGTTCAGCCATTAGTGAAAATTAGGGCGAGCGGACAACAGTGAACTTTTAAAGATTTATAACGGCCAACTCGCTAACATTAACCGAGAACCCGAATTAGGTCTCGATTGTTGAAGTGAACGCCGCGATGATCTGTATCACGGATATTATGACACAATTTAAAATGTCATTGTCCCCGCCATCAAGTGTCGCCATTATAGAGTTATGACGTGGGGTTAAAGGGTGAAGGGTGCGACACGTGTTGGATCTTCTATAAATATAAAGACTATTTATAATTGTATTAAAAACTTTTTTTGTAGTATTCACCCTCATAGTTTCCTCCAACACTATAATTTTAAAAACGTTTCTACACAAAAAAGTAAAAGCTATATTTTATACAATCAGTATAACAAAAAATATCGTAAAACTCATACATGTAGAAACAGTTCGCTTTCGCTTGATATTTCAAGCTTGTTAAAGACCAGGTGTCGAGGTAGACCGAGACTAACTTTCGAAGACCATGTGAGCAAATTGCTCGAAGAGGGGAGGGTCAAGAGTACTCGGATACCTAGACGTGCATGTATGAAGAAGTTAATGAACCTGAAAGAAGCGAAAGAGGTATGTAAGGATCGTGACACTTGGCGATCTGTTCTCTCTGGCTACCCCGTTAGGGATTGTGCGTGACGATAAGTAAGTAAGTAAGTAAGTTAAAAACCAGATAATTAAGAACATCTGCGTCCGAGTCTTTTCGTTACTCATTCGCTTCACCGCAACCTTCGAGCAACTGGAGATAAATTGCATGTAGCTAATATGATGTAACCATACCATACTTATTTATAACAATAGATATTGATTTATTTTACATCCAACTTTTTTAATAATATCAAAAATATTTTTTATATCTCGCAATAAAATAATCTCAATAAAAAAATTATAGATAAAATTAAACAAGTACATTATGAAAATATATGAAATAAACATACGTCACTCTGCGTAATATATTAAAACACGGAAATAAAGTTAATACCCGCTCAAAAGTTAAGATGTGTGTTTCCTAGTTTTTGAAGAGGATGAGCTACGAGGCGTGTATACTTTATCCCCTTTACATAATTACTTTTCTTATTTTGGGGATTGAGGTTGTCTTTAATTCTTCCACAAAAATAAATTAACAGCAAAATAACCAATAATGATGATCTTCTAAACCGATTACGAACATATTAGGTATATCAATAAAATTATTATAAAGTGTTTTAAACTACATCGATTTTTTACGTATTTCATTCATATACGGGGACTACCCTCAGGCGACATGATCGAAGGCATAGATTTCTGCAAACTATTTTATTATGAAGTGTCAAAAGTGCCTCATGAGCAACACAGACCGACAGTAGAACTAACGGTCGTCTAAAAACTTACAAGCAATTAAATATTTTGCTATTTTGGTTTAGTTCTCTCAAATAAAAATATTTTTAAATTAGTTTTTTCTTTTATGTCGTATCACTTCTAGGTGTACTTTTTTAATTTGGTGTCTCTACTAAATTAAAAAGTACACCTAGATGTGCTACGAGTACATGTGGTAGTGCGTTGACCGGCTTTTGTTGTTTTCTTTTTATTTAATGACAACGATGGCATCCTCTTCGGATACGCAGCTGCAGTATCCTCGCGGATAACGGGTTACAGATTACATGTATTATATTATGAGCATAATGTTATGAATGTGTAAATCGAGTTTTGATCAATTTCGTTTAACTTTTTACGAACGTAATCTTTTTTACTTGCATCATATTACGCTAATTCATCTCGGTAATTATTATATTATTTTAATGTTTATAATCATTTACTTACGTAACATTCAAATGTAAAATATTTATTACACTGACAAAAAAAACTAAAAATTTAAATTGTCATTTATCAGTTTATCATTATACAGTCCTACTCCTGTGGTATAGTGCCAAGAACGCTGACTGAAATTCCTCGCTGAATGGCTTTACTAAGCCTTTGTGCAAGAAAATAATTAACCCTCTTCTCACCATCACAGACGTCAATTCGTAAACAAATCCTTTAGGAACTTCAACGCTGATGCCCCCTGGCTTTAATTCATCTAATGTTTTATTAGAAATAATAGTCAACAGCTGGATGGGCCTGTTCTATTGTATTTGCTGAAATAGCTTAAATTGACAGGCGATTTGGGGATCCGAGTACCAGATATCAAGCACCGTTTAAGTTGCTCACCATGCCTGAGTATTCAAAAGTATTTTTAACTGAGTATTTCACAGATGGCATTTAGATGATTAATGCACCATCTCAAGAAGACCACTAGATGTTATTAGCAATAACTATTGTAGCCTTATATGAAATGAGATAAATATCCTTTGTTACCCATTCTGAATAACTGTTCTTCATGTCGTGAATTCTATACCGTCATGAGCAGTTATTCGTAAACAAAATGTATAAAAATAATAATGTAACGAGTTAAGATTTTCTTTCCGTAATCTGTTTCTCTTAAGTTTTATTTTATTCCTTCGCAATAAAACCGATCGATCATTTACTAAAATTAACAGAATACACCTATATGGAAATTAATATTTGTTAATTAATACATAATATATTAACTGTGGTATGGGTTGGATTTAGTAACGAGATACTTCAATTTAAGAAGAACAAAGTTAGTGGTAGCCGCAAAATTAAGACTGTCCACTATTAAATATTATTCATGTATTCAGTTATTTTATTAATTTCAACAGTGTAATTGAAACTAGCAGAAACCAAAAATAATTTGATCGCTTCCATAAAGACTTAACGATATAATCATAACTCAAGCTATAAATAGAGTAAATAGACAGTCATAAATTGTACGTCGACTCTAGTCGACTTACCAGATATATTCGCGAAGCACAGTGTAATCGTGGCCATAGCGCAGCCGGAAGCGAGAGCGGTGGCAAGGAGCACAGCTGAAGCGGACGCACCAACGCCGGCGCCCCCAGCTGCCCCGCACAATATGAACACGTATAGAAAAGACGCTGCACACTCCGCCAGCACAGCCTTCCACAAAGATAAGGTCCGCACTTCCAGCCTCGCCGGCATTTTGCCCGACAACCCGACGTCAGTATTCGCATCTTTACGCATGCATTCCAATTTTTCGAACAAAGTAACAATGTGCTGTTCTAAATTATCGTCCGTAATGTTAAACGTTTGTTCACCCATTTTTAAAAAGAAAAAACTAAACTACAAGCATATTTTTCTACGAAATATGTATACGGCAGCAGCCGCTTTAAAAAAAAAGTTTAATACGCGCGCGCGTAAGATCGGTCGGCTCGAATATTCCCGCCTACACACTCCCACGGCCGTTCCGAAATGAACCGACGCGCGTACTGAATGAATAGATACTGAATGGGAGAGCTGTGCCGGTGCCGAGCGCACATGTGCCCCGACACTTGTTACGCCCCCGCCCCCGGGACCTGCACTTTCAGCTAGGGTGAAATAAAATCTAATCACCGGGATTGTGTACACAAGACAATAAAGATGATGATTGCTGGTCAATTTTCCAACAATTACGCAGCCCTTATGTATATAAAAATTATTTTATCATATGAATTTTTTAAATAATATTACTCCGCCTTCGCAATTACAAAACACAAAGAACTCACTTACTAAAATAAGGCCGCTAGAAAAGGTCAGTGCTATATCATAGCTCTAACTTCCATTAACTTAAAAGGCTCTTACTTATTAGGCTACTTACAGGCTTACATTTTACACTTGCAATATATTTGACGGCTCCGAGGCGTAGTAGCTTTGCAATGAGTTACAG
The DNA here is from genome assembly GCA_036936625.1 of Parnassius smintheus behrii. Taxonomy (NCBI): domain Eukaryota; kingdom Metazoa; phylum Arthropoda; class Insecta; order Lepidoptera; family Papilionidae; genus Parnassius; species Parnassius smintheus. The sequence goes on from JAUPFT010000002.1 coordinate 50,224,906, forward strand.
CGCTAAGGGCTGTGGGTTCGAATCTCGCACGGAACAAGTACCTATTTGTATGGCCTACAAGTAATTGTTCCAGATCTGAATGTTTGTCCTTGTGAAATTTATGTTTGTAAACTGCCTCCACGATACAGGAGAAAATACTAGTACGGAGCTAACGTTTTTTGTATGAAGGAAGATATATTATATTGCAGCATGAATGGGTCGACCGAAAAACACCGCCTTCCTACAAAAAACCAACGTAAACTGCAGCATAATTCTGCTGTGTTTTGTATTGAAGACCTTTACACTGGTAACGAGTTATAGCGTCTTAGCCCTCAAGGGTGCCAACCTCAGATCAAAGAAATCTATGATCTAAGGTGCCAACACAACTGCGCTTTGTTTCTTAACCGACGATGTAAGTTAAGAAACAATAAATGTATGTGTCTATGGATTACAGAATCCGCTTAGGTACCATTAAATGGATTGTGTGCTCGTTTGTTAAGCTTATATATACGATAGTGCTTTTCTACAACAGATTTATTAACGTAGTAATTTTACATTCAGTTGTTAATTTTCTCAATCACAATAATTTTATAAGAAAATCGTTTAGTTATTTATTTATTAATTTTAGTTTGGTAGAGCCCATGTAGAGTCACATACATTTATTTTAATAAGTGAAGTATCATGCGAACTGGTTCACCTGATGGTAAGTGACTGACGCAGGACATGGACACCTGCAAATAACTTCAAAAACAAGGACACATAACTAAGACCAAATATTTCACAGCCTTTAATTATCCTGGCTCTCTATACTCTTCAGACCGGAACATAGCAAAACTACCACCTAGTACCACCTTAGTACCACCATACTAAGTGAAAAGTGGTTCACATTCTTTTAATTTTAGTTTGATAATATTCAGTAAATGTTTAATACGCGGTAAAGCCACGCTGCAGCTATATCATGGTTGCAGCACAAATGGATCGTCTCGACATGGGTAGGACCATGCTCTCACAGAATTTCAGTATAAAAAAGCAGATTAATGCAGCTCTGTTTCGCATGGTGAGTGCAGCTGTAGAAAATTGGAGATCCTTTTTACTGTAAACGAAGCATTCCATCATAGTCCTCGGGTGTGACAACGCATCTTGATTTTGACCCTCGTTATCACCCTTATACTATAAAAAAATGTTCGTTTACTTGATTGAAATCAAGCAATAAGTTCTACCCCATATGTCATTACCGGCAACATGTACGGATTAAAGACGTAGTTCTTCACTGCTGACTGGGTAAACAAGTTTAAGGTCACTCAGTGAGCAATGAAGAGAGTTAAGAAGAAGAATTCATTTATTTAAGCAACCAAGGTTCTGTGGAAAGTCAGAATGTGTCAAAAAAGGCACGTATGGAAATTCACAATGCTGTGTTGGTCCCTACTTTAACGTATGGTAGTGAAAGTTGGGTGGCAGAAGAAGTATAAGAGAGTAGAATAAGCACAGCAGAAATGCGGTCGTTAAGGAGTATATTAGGGCTGAAGCAGAATGACAGGGTGAGAAATTGTGTGATAGGAGAAGAAGAAAAAGAATGCTTCGGTGATTTGGTCATGTGGAAAGAATGAGTGAGGAAAGAGTGACAAAGCAAATTTATGTTGCAAAAGTGAACGGCAGAGTCGGAAAGGGACGTCCTAGGCGAAAGTTTATCGACCAAATTGGCGATATATCGAAAATGGGCCAAATTAGGAGTACCCTTAACCGACGAGCATGTATGCGTAGGTATATGGATGTGAAGGAGGCGAGAGAGGTGTGTCAGGATCGTGCCAAATGGAAGTCTGTAGTCTCTGCCTATCCCTCTGGGTGACAGGCGTGAGTGTTTATGTATGTATATATTATTTATGTAATAAAACCATCTATGGCTTTAATCATAACACTAGCAGTAGCTGTAAATTCTATTAAGACATAAATTATTATTTCCAAACATTTTGTCCGTCTGTCCGGGCTAACTGAAGCGAGTGTGATGAAACTTTACGAACAGATAGAGAGCAGTGCCAGGAGAGATATAGACGATATTTATCCGAAAAACTTGAAGTTTTGTGTGTTTTAAAAAAAATGTAAAATTGATAAAATAAACGCTCTTTGATTAACTTAAATCTAAATAACGCCACATTACAGAACCTATCCGGCAGTATCATATATATATATATATATATATATATATATATATATATATATATATATATATATATATATATATATATATATACATAAACACTCACGCCTGTCACCCAGAGGGGTAGGCAGAGATTACAGACTTCCATTTAGCACGATCCTGACATACCTTTCTCGCCTCTTCCACATCCATATACCTACGCATACATGCTCGTCGGTTAAGGGTTCTCTTAATTTGGCCCATTTTTAGTATATCGCCAATTTGGTCGACAAACTTCCGCCTAGGACGTCCCTTTCCGACTCTTCCATTCACTTCTGCAACAAATATTTGCTTTGTCAGTCTTTCCGCATTCATTCTTTCTACATGACCAAACCTCCGAAGCATTCCTTTCTTAATCCTGGTCACCTCTTCTTCTCATCTTCCAAACCACACTCTTCTTTTATCACACAGTTTCTCACCCTGTCACTCAGATTCAGCCCTAACATACTCCTTAGCGACCGCATTTCTACTGCATTCATTCTACTCTCGTGCTTCTTCTGCCACACCCAACTTTCACTACCATACGTTAAAGTAGGGACTAATACAGCATTTTGAATTGCTATACGTGCCTTTTTTGATACATTCTGATTTTTCACAATAGAGTGTAGAGCCCCATTTAGTTTATTTCCTGCATTCACTCGTCGTTCAATATCCTTATCATATCTCCCATCCCTGCTGAATACACATCCCAAATATACGAACTCATCCACTTGCTCAATTAACTCTCCTTATAATCTTATTTCACATACCGTTTTGCTTTCTTCTCTTTCAAAAACCATCACTTTCGTCTTACTTGCGTTCACTTTCATTCCCCTTTCTTTTAATGACCTGTTCATTAATGTAACCATCATTTGCAACTCGGCCGCCGACGACGCAAGTATGACTTGATCATCGGCGTACAAAGGCATTTGATGGTTAACTCACCCATTCTTAACCCGCATTCTTCAACTTTCAAATTTTCCAAACAGCTGTCCATAAATAGGTTGAACAGCCACGGGGAAGCTACACAGCCCTGTCTGACACCTTTATGGATGCCAAACCAGTCCGAGTAGACCTCGTTGATTCTAACACAAGCACTCGAGTCCCTATACAGAGACCCTAATGCCTGTATCAAACCAGCGCTCAACCTAAATGCGTTCAGCGTTTGCCATAACACATCCCTGTCCACTCTGTCATAAGCCTTTTCCAAGTCCATGAACGCACAAAAAACTTTTTGGTTTTTCGCCAAAAACTTCTCCGCGATCATGCGCATGGAAAAAACTTGATCTGTACACCCCATTCCCTTTCTAAATCCCGCTTGCACATCCCAAATTTTTTCATCAGTTTCTTTCATAACTCTTTCAATTAGTACCTTAGCATACAGTTTTCCCACAATGCTAAGAAGGCTGATACCACGGTAGTATTTACAGTTCTGCTGTGACCCTATTCTCTTATATATTGGGACTATCACGGCTTTGCACCAGTCTCCCGGTACCCGCTTTAGTTCCCAACATAAATTAAACAAGTTGTACAGCAGGCCTGCCACCACGTCCTCTCCAGCCCTTAGCATTTCGAGTGAAACTCTATCGTATCAAGCTCGTATATATATATGTAATAATATATAGTAAATAATGTGTGTGTGTGTGTGTGTGCGCGTGTGTGTGTGTGCGTGTGCGCGTCGGCGCGTATGCGCGTATGCGCATCTGCGCGTATGCGCGTCTGCGCGTGTGCGCGTCTGCGCGTGTGCGCGTGTGGGCGTGCGCGCGCACGTGCGTGCGTGCGTGCGTGCGTGCGTGTGTGTGTGTGTGTGTGTGTGTGTGTGTGTGTATGTGTGTGTCAGAAAAAATGGATAATCCTTAATTTAACGTTAAGATGCAAAAAGAACAAGTTCGACTGAAGAACGAAAAAAATAATTTTGTCTTAAATTGTCATAATAAAAGCCCTAAGTTGTACATAAATCAATCTTTGTTTCATAACAGGTGTTCGAATTTTCTGCCACCGACTCTGATACAAGCTCGACCGTTCAGTTATTTTTGAAGCGGCCTCCTGCACACGACTGCACAATGCCTCCAAACTTGAAATAGGCTTGAAGTACAGTACCTGTTTTTTTAGACAGTCCCAGTAAAAAATATCTAGTTGGTTTTAGTCCGGGGATCGCTAGTATAATATAATTCTTCTGTCTGTGTGTATGTGACTGCACTCCTCCTAAACGACAAGATGATGAAATGTTGTGTGTGTGATTAAGTTCAGTGGCGAAGCCTCTATACAAGCCCAAAAGCCCGGCTTGCCTCATTAAGATGAATCAATCAATTATATCAAGTAATAAAATAACTCGTAAACTGTTTCAAACTATTTCAAATTTCCCGCGCACTCTGTTCGACCTCGTAGCCTTACGAATACTGCTGTCATACATATAAAGAGAGTTGAATTGAGCCATTGGTTGTCTCCCTCGCACACGTGGGCTTTTTACCGGGCTTTCGAGAAGGCGATCGCTCCCTTTCTAACATGTAGCAAAATGTTCTATGATGAAATATAACTACGAAATGCTTATATAGCAATTAGTATGGAGATAAAAAGCCCGGCTTTTTAGTGACCATTATTTTTTTCCTCACAGCGGGACGCTTTTAAAATTATTATACTTCTAACACTTTTGACTGCCTTCTTGGTCTAATGGCAGTAAACGCAATTGCTGATCATGTGGTCCCAAGTTCGAAACCCGAATCGGGTCAAGAATCATTTATTGGATTTTTCTGTCACAAAATTCTCAGTAGCAGTAGTATTACACTTAATGTATATAATAATAATAATAATAATAATAATAATAATAATCCACTGTTATTATTATACTTACGCCGTCACCATAATTCAATCTGGAACCCTTTAATATAGTTTTATAAATAAAACACAAAGTTGTTTGAGTCTTTTAATGATCAAAAGTAAATTCTGAACATAAAATAAATACTAATTGGAAATATATTATGTTATTTGATAATTTATTGTAGATTAATTAAAAATTGTCACTTCGTAACTTTAAATTCAAAAGTGTAGATTTTCAGAATAATCACGTAACTAGACAAGCTATGCAAACCTGGTACGCGCGGTATCATAATGATGGCACGGGTGAGAGGGCTTGCATGATTGTCACGCTTTTGTTTGTCAAAGCGGGACATTTTTACGTATTTTGGGAATAGCGCGACACAACCTTTAAATCGGGAACGTCCTGCCTAAAGTGGGACGTATGGTCACGTTAGGTATGAAGTTAGTCGAGAGAGGAGGCGCGCGGCCGACGCCGACGAGCCGACGATATGTTAGCAAGTTCACGTCACGTTTCAATGTTTAGTGTTTACATTGTGTCAAAAAGTACTTTGTGCATTGTATATTGAGCTTGAGCGAAGGAAAACAGTGTTCCTTGTGATGAATTGAAGTGTGTTAAAGTGCTAATAGGCGAGGAAAAGTAAAATCTTTAAACTTTGTTGAGATAATATACAAGGTCAAGAGTGTATTTCAGACTTATCAATTATCGTAATTAAAAAACAGTTATTGGTACAATTAAAACGTTCGCCAACATTTTACGTGGACGTAATTAAATTTTTCATTAAGAAAGCGAGATGATTCCGCTTATCTTATCTTATCTCTTATCCATTAGACTGTAAATAATTTTTTTTTTTATTATTTTGTACATAGTTTGTTTGTACTTTGTTCATGTTTTACTCAAACAAACTCAAACGGCCTTCTTCAAAGCCACCGAAGCTATGCAATTGCTGATATGTAATAAAAATAAAATCTATCTAGCAGTTGTATGCTTTCTGTGTGCTTTGTTAAATACGTCCTTGACAGCACTGAATATGAAACTGAAGTGTGGAGACAGATCAAGATTTGTGTATTTTTATAAAACTGCTAAAAACAACAATCTAAATTTTTATCAATTTATATCTTGGGCTTGCCCTAGTTTGGAGCTGTTCGTCACTGATTAAGTTGATATGATAAATGGTTTAAATTCACAATTGGACCCGGTAGGAGGCGCTGTTGCTCATATCCAGAAAAAATCAACCGTGCGAAGCCGGGGCGTATCGCTAGTATCATATAAAATGATACCGAAATTAATACTGTTGCGCGCCACAGTTGATGGCACTAGCGCCATCTGGTATCAAGTATCAAAAATAGGAGTGTCAAGAACTCTCCCAACAGCGCCATCTAGAGTCGAATAGAAGAATTAAGCTTTCTAGTAAACCCCACATTCGAACTTTCTGCACCTGGCCGGACGGGGCCGGTATTTGCTGGAATATTCTGGATGTTTCGTTGGAGAAAGCCTATATAAAGCTGTTGAAAGCCGCGAAGCTTTCGGAGTGAAATAAAGGGAACTAAAGTGTTAAGTGTGAATAATTATTCAATCGGCAGTTTTTATTGTCACGAACCGTAAGCTCGTAACAATACCGTTTTCAGTTTATAACCATCATAGAGACATTGCTTCTTACTTTAGAATAAATAATTATAAATCTACAATAAAATGAAAATTATTAAAACTATTCTTAACAGAATTAAGTACGATCCACCGAACACTATATGGTTGCGCGGAAACTCATTCGTATTTATTTTATATTTGACGGTAGGTTGCCAAGTCGTTTATTCCTTTCCAAAACGATATCATTCATACCCTCCTATCGACACATCGGGGTGGTGGGGTGGGAGGGGAAAGAAGATGATTCTAGAATGTCACGTAATCATCGGAACCGAAGATATATAAGGCACGCGCGACCGACGCGCAGCCTCTTCCCGCCGCACTCGTCGTTGAAACCACACCGCTCTCTTCCCGCCGCGCTCGTTGTTGGAACCACACCGCTAGTAGAAACCGCTTTAGCCTGGAAGCAATCGAGCTCCAGGAAATCCGCCTCACCTCGTGTAAGATATAGTCGCGCACCGCCTCTCTCCGGAGTGGTCCAGAAGTCGCAGCTATAGTGCTCAACAGAATAGAAGAAACCCCGGTGAGTCAATATTCCTAATAATACTGCCTGCTTGATATAATTGTTTTAACCCGCTCCAATTTTGTTTTCTCCTAATCAGGCAGGATTCCTTTTCATCGATTTGGCAAAATAATAGTTTTAGTTTTAGGGAAGAGCGAGTGCATTGTACCGCATGCTATAGTAGTCGCTTTTACGTAAGCGTAGAAGCGATCGCATATACAGTCCACTTAGATTAATATCTCGCGTAATAGGTTTAAGGTTCGACCGGGGAACTAGACTTCGGCAACCTTAGACACGTCGCTACACCATTTTATGGTCACTTCGGCAGGATTTGGACTGGTGTTTAGTGGTCGTCCAACCATTTTCGAATTATTGAATTAATTATTTAGATAATGCACTCTAATTTATGGAATAGACTTAAATAGTGTTCGTTTAAATTTAAATTTGGATTAGGTACTCGTAAACAGAATTATTCATTTTATAGCGCTCGTATTTGGTTAAATTTAAAGCTTATTAAATAATTGAAATAGTGTAATAGCATTTGATACGCTTACCCGACAATTAGATAAAAAAATATTGAGTTTAGCGAACAACGCGTCACCTCGACTCGCTGTAACAGGTGTTCGATTTAATTACGTAATACGGCATACCGAGTGTCCATCCTTCATTGTTTGTGCGTTGTGAGATTAATTGTGATTAATATAACTTTATTATAATAATTTAAAATGGCAGTTAGTGGAAATGAATTTAAAATTAAAACGCTTTATGCCAAGAGGGACATACTTTTTTCGCGTATGCAAAATATAAGTGATCATATAAACAACATTAATGTAGAAGCAGTGCGGGAAACTTTTTTGAATGAAATTGAAACGGTGGATTCTTTGCGGACGGATTACGAAAGAATATTAGACCAAATTAATAATTTGGAATTACAAATCGACCCGAAATATATAGTGAACTACCAACCGCTTCTAGCATTTGAAGATATGTTGTGTCGCGTGAAAAGAACGGCGAAACTCCTACAATCTCAAAACGAAGCAAAGCCGGAAATACAGGTATGTCCACGTGACTCAATTAGGTTGCCGCCAATAGATATTCCGGTATTCAATGGTGATATTAAGACATGGCCCTTCTTCTTCAGAAGTTTTCAAAACAATATACACAATAACCCATCGTTATCGGACGCTGAAAAACTATATTACTTAATTAGTAAACTTAGTGGCAGGGCACAGTCTATCTGCTCGGGTTTTACACCTACAGCAAACAATTACATATTAATATTCGAAACGCTTAAAACTAAATATGAAGATAGGAGAATATTCGATCTTAAACCTATATCATCCGCGAACATCAACGGCTTAGAGCAGTTTCTAGATAAATTTGTGGCATCGGTAGCTGCACTTAAGAATTTGAAATTTAATGACCTTATGGACGTGGTGTTTTTCCATATTGCACTAAAGAAATTAGACCCCGACACCGTGCGTGCGTTTGAAATGGAGCATCGTAGCTCGGAGATGCCTTCCTTTCATTCATTAGCATAGTTCGTGCGAGATCAAATAAAGGTGATGCAGCGCTCTCCGAACGTTAAACAGGAGATTAAAAGGTGCGTCGACCGTAGACAGACTCAACCATCTAAAACAGCAGGGTCGTTAACTTACGTAACCGCTACGTCAACATCACTCCAGCATACTTGTATCGTATGTAAAGATAAAGACGGTAATTTATATAATTGTGCGACTTTTCGTAAATATTCATCAAGCGAACGTTATAAATTAGTTAAGACAAACAACCTATGTTTGAACTGCTTAAACGATAAGCATTTAATTGCAAAATGCAATTCGAGTTCCGTATGTAGCAAGTGCGCCAGGAAACATCACACGCTATTACATTTAAAAATAGCAACATAGCGGCGTCAAGTAAAGCGGACAAGGAATTCACCCCTACTAAGGTCAACGATTCTAGCGGTCGACCTGGTGATGTCGCTCTGTGCTCATTGGCAAATATGGGAGCACAACCTCCTTCAACCGTGTTACTTGGTACGGCACGTATTTTGGTTAGGGATTCGCGTGGAAACGAACAAAGCGTCCGTGCACTGCTGGACAGCGAAGCCCAAAATAGCTTTATAACGCGACAATGTTGTCAGCGCTTAGGCTTAGTAATAAATAGGTCACTTTCATGTCCTGTAGTTAAAGGCATCGGAGGTACTAGTAAAGCTACCCAGGGATATATAAATTTAAAATTTTATTCTCGGATAGATCGTAATGTTAACTTTGATATAAATGCACTAGTAGTAGATAGGGTCACTGAACGGTTGCCAACCGTTTCGGTTGACACCTCGGCAATGATTGAATTTAAGAATTTGACTCTAGCAGACGACACTTACGCCGTTCCTGGAAACATAGACATGCTCATTTTGTTAAACAATAAGGTCAGGGGCAACTCCTCGCATACCGCGCCTTACGCACTGGAAACCGTATTGGGCTATGTTATCATTGGCTCCGCCCCCATCATAGATAGTATTTCGGCAACCTCTTATTGTGGTATGGCTGTCGAACCGCTCGAGTCGTTAGTCCGCAAATTTTGGGAGATGGAGGAGGTGAACGTCCCACCCATAGCTAGCTCAGATGACAGGTTATGCGAGGAAATTTACGTCCGCACGACCGTTCGTGATCGCGACGGTAGATATAGTGTAGCGCTACCCTTTAAAGGAGATGTTTTATCTCTCGGCGATTCGCATCAAATGGCGGAAAAACGCTTCTACAGCTTGGACCGTAGGATGCTCGCTTCACCCCAGTTAAAGGAAGCTTACGACGGCGTCATTAACGAATATATAAGAGAAGGTTACATATCACTTGTGGCTTCGAAATTAGATAACTACGAAGACACACCGTCGTATTTCATACCACACCACGGGGTCATTAGGGAGGACAAACTTACATCTAAGTTACGTGTAGTGCTCGACGCTAGTGCTAATACTAGCACTCACCTGTCGCTTAACGATATCCTCTATAGTGGGCAAAATTTACAGGGCAGTTTATTTAATATAATAGCCAAATTTCGTTTGTTTAGTATAGCACTATCCGCCGATATTCGTCAAATGTTTCTTTGCATAGGGGTCCGTGAATGCGACCGTAGATTCCAACGCATTTTATATCGTTTCAACCCAAAGGAACCTCTAATGGTGTTTGAATTTAACCGCGTTTGTTTTGGTTTAAAGTCGAGCCCATTTCATGCGTTACGCACGGTGAGACAGCTCGCTCACGATGAGGGTCCCTCTTATCCTAAAGCTAAGAGGGCAATTGAGAGCGGATTATATATGGATGATTTTGTGTACTCGGTCGATAGCGTGGAGGAGGCCACCCTAACCACCGCCGAGGTTATAAAGCTCATGAAATCGGGTCAATTCGATCTTGTGAAGTGGACTAGTAATTCGCGTCCGGTTTTAGATACAATCCCACTATCACACCGTCTTTCGGCGATAAAGGAATTCGACGATTCCGATACACACAAGGTGCTCGGTCTGTGTTGGTCACCAGAGTCCAACGTGTTTAGCCTTAAGGTAAATCCGCCCGTAGAGAAATGCACAAAGCGCACAATACTGTCATGCGTTGCTAGATTATGGGACGTCATGGGTTTCGTAGCTCCGGTGGTATTATACGCTAAGCTTTTGATTAAACAACTTTGGTTATTTGAATGCGACTGGGATGACTCGCCGCCTGACAGCATTGTTCGGTTGTGGCAGTGTTTTAGAGAGGAACTTCCTTTATTAAGAGAAATTAAAATACCGTGTCATATAAACGTCGATAGAAATAGCGTCATAACGGTCGTTGGGTTTGCAGACGCCAGCGAGAAGGCTTACGGGGGCGTTGTATATTTCCACGTCCAGAATAATGATAGAAATTCGATTAGCCTCATTAGTTCGAGAGTCTCCCCCCGTAAGGTTGTCTCTCTGGCGCGCTTAGAGCTTTGCGCAATATTAGTACTCACCAAGCTTATTACCGCAGTTATCAGCACATGTAGGGATAGAGTTCATATAGAAAGGATATTTGCCTTTTCCGACTCCACTGTCGCCTTATGCTGGGTTCATTCTTCACCCCACCGTTGGGATACGTTTGTCGCGAACCGAGTGGCCAAGATACAAGACGAGTTAGAAACGCGGAACTTTTATCACGTGTCCGGTACGGAAAACCCCGCCAATTGTCTATCCCGTGGACTCACCCCGATGCAAATAATGGAACACCCGCTTTGGTTCCACGGACCTGCTTGGGTTCACTTGGATCCCTCGCAATGGCCAATAACCGATTTCGAACCTTCGTCAGTGTCACAACCGCCGGAAGAGAAGAGACACGCTCTAGTGGCGAACGTTTCGAGCGAGGTTCTCCAATCTTTGCTCTGGCGAACCGCTTGTCCTCTTGGTCGAAATTATTGCGTAGCGTAATTTACGTTTGTCGATTCGCGAAGCTTATACCGCGACGTACGTATGTCTTAGCGTCCGATTACAACTATGCCGAGTCGCTAATAATTACGTGAACTTCAACGTGCGCACTTCTCTGAAGAAATTACAAGATTACAATCGAATAGAGCTTGTAGTCGCGCCTTTCAACGCCTTAAGCCATTTTTGCAGGATGGGATTGTAAGGGTAGGTGGATGCTTGTCCAACTCGCAATTGAGTTTCGACCAACGGCACCCTATAGTTTTACCGCGTAAAGATCATATCATGAACTTATTAGTCGATTACCATCATAAATTGAACTCGCACGCTGGCCCCGACTTGTTGATGTCGATTTTGCGTCAGAATTATTGGATTCTTTCTGCACGTAGTTTAATACGCAATCGGGTGCACAGATGTATAGCTTGCTTTCGGGCACGCCCCAAGCCGTCATTTCCGGAAATGGCGGAACTTAGATCTTGTAGAGTAATACAATCGGTAAAGTCCTTCACGCACACCGGGTCTGATTTCGCTGGCACGTTTAAGGTCACGCTCACTCGCGGGCGTGGTATAAGATCCACAAAGCCTTACGTCTGCATTTTCGTATGTCTAACTACTCGAGCGGTGCATATAGAACTCGTTGGTGATCTAAGCACAGCAGGCTTTATGGGTGCATTTAAAAGATTTCTATCCCGCAGAGGCCCTGTAAGTAAATTATATTCGGATAACGGTACGAACTACGTCGGTGCAAAACGTATTCTATCGGAACTACATGAGCTCTTAGCTAGCAAGTATTATAATTCGGAGTTCGCTCACATTCTAGCCGAGAACCGCATTGAGTGGTCTCTGAACGTCCCAGCCGCGAGTCATTTTGGGGGCAACTGGGAGACTAATATTAAGAGCCTAAAGAGTCACTTATACCGAGTAATAGGAGATCAAATTTTGTCCTTCGAAGAGCTAAGTACAGTGCTCGCTCAAATTGAATGCGTAATGAATAGCCGCCCACTTTGTCGTACGTTGTCTAGTGACCCCTCGGAACCGCTGGCTCTAACTCCAGCACATTTTTTGAATTTAACGCCTTTAAAGTATTTGCCCGCCGCAGATATGGATGAGAACAGACTTAGCATTTCCGCACGCCACAAATTATTAGATCGGTTAGTGCAATCGTTTTGGAAACGATGGAGGATGGAATACTTGCATACTTTGCAGTCTCGGCAAAAATGGAACACAGCAACTGAGCCTTTAGCTGTAGGAACTGTAGTTGTGCTCACCAAAGAGAATACGCTGCCTCTCCACTGGCCGTTAGGAATTGTCGAAGAGGTCTTTCCCGGTTCCGACGGAGTAATTAGGATAGCTCGCGTTAAGACCACGGTTGGGTCTTACCTGCGTCCTGTTGTCCGTTTGTGCCCCTTGCCTCTTCCATAATTTAAATTAGCTTTCTAGATTAAAATTGTAGTTGAATTTAGGTAATCTTAGCGTTAGTTAGTTATTTTGTTAGTTGATCTTAGCTCTAGTTGTTTTAGTTAATTTTGAAGGAAATCCTTCAAGGGCGGGGGAGATGGTTGCGCGGAAACTCATTCGTATTTATTTTATATTTGACGGTAGGTTGCCAAGTCGTGTATTCCTTTCCAAAACGATATCATTCATACCCTCCTATCGACACATCGGGGTGGTGGGGTGGGAGGGGAAAGAAGATGATTCTAGAATGTCACGTAATCATCGGAACCGAAAATATATAAGGCACGCGCGACCGACGCGCAGCCTCTTCCCGCCGCACTCGTCGTTGAAACCACACCACTCTCTTCCCGCCGCGCTCGTTGTTGGAACCACACCGCTAGTAGAAACCGCTTTAGCCTGGAAGCAATCGGGCTCCAGGAAACCCGCCTCACCTCGTGTAAGATATAGTCGCGCACCGCCTCTCTCCGGAGTGGTCCAGAAAAAGTTCCAGAAGTCGCAGCTATAGTGCTCAACAGAGTAGAAGAAACCCCGGTGAGTCAATATTCCTAATAATACTGCCTGCTTGATATAATTGTTTTAACCCGCCCCAATTTTGTTTTCTCCTAATCAGGCAGGATTCCTTTTCATCGATTTGGCAAAATAATAGTTTTAGTTTTAGGGAAGAGCGAGTGCATTGTACCGCATGCTATAGTAGTCGCTTTTACGTAAGCGTAGAAGCAATCGCATATACAGTCCAATTAGATTAATATCTCGCGTAATAGGTTTAAGGTTCGACCGGGGAACTAGATTTCGGCAACCTTAGACACGTCGCTATACCACTATATCACCTTTGCTCTTTTACATAAATCAAGCTATATTTGACCGTAGCCAAATGCTTGCGTATATATTTTCTCCGCAAAATATTTTTTATTTATTTATTGTAGATTTATTGAATAATGTTGACAAACCAGCACACAGTCCACCTAATGGTAAGTGGATGCTGTGCCACATCGACATCTCAATCTATTCTCGATTAAGAATCAAAATACAGATTCATTGTAACCCTGAGGACTAAAATGCCTCGCTCGCAGGAACTCCAGCACAGGAAACAAGTTGATGCTGAGTTAAAAAAGTTAAAGTTAAAAATTGTTTATTATTTCTTTTTAAAATATCACACATTACATAGGTATGGGAGTAAGTGAGACATCCTTTTAAGTAAATATATACAAGTGGCAGGATGTACCGCTCTTCTATTCGCTAGAATTACATTTTTTGTTTATTATTTAACTAACTTGAATTACATTCATGAAACACAAAAAAATATAAAAAATGTATAGGGTCAGGGGCAAGCCTAGGACCAATGAACCTGATCTATTCTTGAATGGGTCAAAAATTAAAAAAGTGACGTCCTTTAAATATCTAGGTCATTTTCTTGCCGATGACCTGAAAGACAATATAGATATTGAGAGGGAACGCAGGGCTCTAGCGGTCAGGAGTAACATGCTGGCCCGTAGATTTGCTCGATGTACAGACCTAGTTAAAATTACCCTATTTAAGGCATACCGCCAGAGTCTGTATACGAGCAATCTATGGATGAATTACACTAAAAGGTCGCGGGATGCCCTGCGTGTTCAATATAATAATGCTTTCAGAATGTTGTTGGGACTGCCTCGATACTGTAGTGCGTCGGAGATGTTTGCGCAAGCTCGCACGGACGGCGTTCATGCGATAATACGCAAGAAAACAGCTTCGCTGCTTGGAAGGGTGAGAGACAGTCACAACAGCATTTTAAAAACAGTAGCGGAGAACTACAATTCTCCGATTTTGAAAAAGTTTGTCCATATTTTAATGTTTACTAACTCTAGTTTATAAGTCAATTGTTACTAACACTACTATGGATTAATTTTGGTCCGAAATAAAGATTATGAAATGAAGATTATGAATGTTAAAAACGTTTTAATTTTTTTAATTATTATTTCAAATACTTTTTTAACTCTTGTGCTTAACATATATAATAAGGTACGCATTCACACTAAACACACCCCTTATTTGTACACTAAATACATATTTTACCACGCTGTATACAACCTACCACACAAATTACACAGTACACACAACTTTCATACACACACACAAAGCACACAGCTTACTTATTGTTGCGTAATTGTTATTCTGTGCGTGTTTCTAATGACTGTATTATGGCAATATCACGTATCAATATTTGATATCCTATACCTTTAAACGAGCAACTTTTTTATTTTTTTTTTTCAAGTTTCTTTCTTTTTTGAGAAAATATATTTTTTTCGAGCCCTTTTTTTAGTATTTTTTAAAAACACGAAAATTTAAATAAAAATAATTGCACTCATGATTTTTATTCAAATAACCAGTTCAGTTTTTTCTGTTATGTCGCTAAGATCAAAAAATATTATTTATAATTCATCAGTATGTAATTTGTATCTAAATATAATTTCCAAAACACACGAATTAAAAAAATCGAGCGAAAAATACCGAGCAAAGCTCGGTCAACCGGGTACTTTTATTTAAGGTGTACGTAAACCCCTTATTAATTAATTTAGTGATCATACTTCATTTACATATTACAATACCAATCATCTGTGTCAATTTATATTGCTGCCACAAGCAACAGAATCTTATGAGATCAATACCTAGGTTTTTTCTTTTTAAAATTATTATCGTTAAACTTTTACGACGGATAAACACAATAATAGCTTAAAACTTTTTTATCAGAATATTTGTGGTTTACGTACCAAAACTAATGTATTTTTTAACAATCTTTACACATCGGATATTGACATCGCATTTATTACTGAGTCTTGGTTATGCGACGGCATTCTCGACACTGAGCTGTGCAGCTCAGACAGGTATGATCTGTGCCGTCGTGACCGTGGAGACGCTAGGCGGAGGAGTGATGGTCGCTTGCGCATCTCGGCTTGGGGCGCGCAGGCGTACTGACCTTGACCGTGAAGATCTCGAATGCATTTGTATAACTATACCAGCGCATGCAATCAGTTGTCAGTACGATTTAAATATTATTTGCGCCTATATTCCTCCAAACCGCGCACTTTCATCGCGAAATATTAAACTGGTTGAATTACTGACGCTCTTATTCAATTCTCAACCTAATGATTACTTTATTATAGCCGGCGATTTTAACCTATCCTGTATTGACTGGAATATTGAATACCCAACAGTATTAAAAAAGGGATGTGTGCAAAATCAGAATGCAGCAACTGAATTATTAAACCTAATGTCTTACTATGGTTTATCTCAATATAATTACTTCCAGAATGCATACGGAAATGTACTAGATTTAGTGTTTTCCAACGTGTCCATAACAATTGACAAAAGTATATGGCCATTAGTCAAGGAGGATGTGTGTCACCCAGCGATAGAGATGTGTGTTACAGATATATCGATACCTCCAATAAAACCATGTAATAACAAAAAAAACTATTTCGTTAAAGCGGATTACCACAATTTAAACTTATATTTATCTGATTGTGATTGGTCATTTTTACATTCGCAGAACTTAGAAAATGCCATTGACAATTTTTATTCAATATTATATACTGCTATTATTAAATATGTACCTCAAAAAGTTATTTCTCATTCATATATCTACCCTGTGTGGTACAGTAATACCCTTATAAAATTAATAAAAGAAAAAGCTAAGTATCACCATCTCTGGAAAAATTCAATAATCCAGAAGATTATGCCTCTTTCTCCACAATACGATCTAGGGTAAAGAAACTCGAAAAGGAATGCTATTTCTCTCATATCAAATTACATCAAAATAAAATCAAATCATCGCCTAAGTTATTTTGGAGTTACATAAAATCAAAAAGAAAGAACCGATCTAATTATCCTCATGTAATGCAGTTAAATGGCTGTAATGTCCTTAATGAATTTGAGATCTGTAATGCTTTTAATGAATTTTTTTGCAGAAATTTTAGCCAACCACCACAACAATACAGTGATATATCTGAAGAGAGAGTGACAGGCTGTAATATAATAAGTAGTATACACATCTCAATTGCCGACACAATGAAATTCCTAAAAACTCTTAATTGTTCCAAAAGTGCTGGTTGTGATGAAATCCCTCCGCTTTTCTTTGTCGAATGTGCGAAGACGTTGTCAGCTCCTATAACAGTAATATTTAATAGATGCTTTCAAGAAGGATACGTTCCGAAAATTTGGAAAACTGCCAATATTGTACCAATCCATAAAAAGGGATCAAAAACAGTCATTGAGAATTATAGGCCAATATCAATACTGAACGTGTTAAGTAAAGTAATGGAAAAAATCGTCCACAGGCAAATATACCCGTTAGTTATTCAAAATATTCCTTCCCAGCAACATGGCTTTGTGCGTGGTCGCTCAACCTGCACCAATCTTTCTATCTTTAGCAACGATGTTCTTAGAGGGATGGATAATGGCCTCCAAACAGATGCTATATATACGGACTTTGAAAAGGCTTTTGACCGCGTTGATCATATCATCCTTCTAAAAAAGCTCCAGGAGCTAGGAATACGGGGAAACCTTCTCAGATGGATAGAATCGTACCTGCGTAATCGCTCACAGGCAGTTGTTGTGGCTGGATATCGCTCATATATTGTGGACGTTCCATCTGGTGTCCCACAAGGCTCAATATTGGGACCCTTGCTGTATGCAGTATATTTATATGATGTGGGCATCTGTTTTCATTCTGCTAAGTTTCTGATGTACGCTGATGACATGAAAATTTATGCTTACATAAAATCTGAAGCAGATGCTTTTAAGCTACAGAACGACTTATACCGTTTCTGCAGCTACTGCCGTGATAACCGCATTAGCGTGAATGTATCGAAATGTTTCCAAATTAGTTTTACTCGCAAAAGGAGAAAATTTATTTCTCAATACTACTAGAACAACTTTCCTTTAGAAAAACTGACAAAACTAAAGATCTCGGAGTAGTCTTTGATTCGAAAATGATGATGAATGATCATATCTCGGCAATAGTTGCAAAGGCCTATAAAAATCTAGGTTTTGTATTACGAGTTTGTCAACCTTTTTCGGACATAGAATGTATAAAGATTTTATACTACTCTTATGTACGCAGTGTCCTGGAATATTGTAGTGTTGTGTGGAACAAAAATTACATAACGTACTCACAAGAAATTGAACGAATACAGAGAAAATTTATTAACGTCTTAAATTTTCGATGTCAAAATAAAACAAAAAGTTATACAGAATCATGTAATTTGCATAAATTAATGCAGTTGAAAGATCGCCGCACCCTACTCCAGATGCTATTTCTTCATGATATCTGCAGTAACAAAATTGATAGCCCTGAATTAATTTCCAGTTCTTTACAACTACGAGCACCTACTAAGCGCACTAGACATACTCCGTTATTTAATGTTCCTTTAAGTAACTCAAATTATGTACAGAATTCTGTAATATGTCGCATACTTAATACCTATAATAAAGAATTTTCTTCAACTGACATCTTCCACCAAAGCAAATCAGTCTTTAAAAAAGATATTATTTCAATATTAAGTGATAAATTATAACAAACACACATACACTCACGCACACACACACACACACACACACACACACACACACACACACACACACACACACACACGCACGCACGCACGCATGCAAATGTGTACATTATGTGATGTAATTTTCATTTATGTTATTTATTATTGTATAGTCGTTATAGTTTATTAGAGTTGTTATGCAATATTCTTACGTTTATTTTATTTTTTTGTTTCTGCTTATTGTCTCTTTTTTTGTGAAACTTATTTTTAAAGTCTTCTATATAATAATATTCTTTAATATATCCAAGTACTTTGTAAATAATATTATTAATTTGTAATTTTTATCGATTGTAATATTATAAGTTGTAAACTATAACAAGCGATAGTATGTACATTTATATAAAGTAAGAACCTGTTATTGGGCATTATGGATTGTTTGAGAAGTTCTGTTAATATTTATAACATGCTGTTGGTTCTTTTTTTTTTTTTTTTTTTTTTTTTTTTTATAGGATAGGGTGACAAACGAGCACACAGTCCACCTGATGGTAAGTGGTTGCTGTGGCCCATAGATATCTACATCTATCCTCGATTACGAATTAAAATGCAGATACGTTGTCACCCGTGAGGACTAAGATGGAATGCCTCGTTTCCAGTAAAAAGGGTCTCCGGTTCTCTACACTCACCATACGAAATACAGCAGCATTAAGCTACTATTTCACGCTGGTATTCTGTGAGAGCGTGGTCCTTCCCCGGTCGAGCCGACCCATTCGTGCTACAACTATACTACTAATATAACTGTAGCATGGCTCTACCACGTATAAAAGTAGGTTCTATGATCAATAAAGAAAAAGAAAAAAAAAATATTACTGGGGTATCTATATAATTTTCTCACCTGGTTGGGTTCTATAAATATATAATTATAAATTAAAATGAAAAGATAAATGTACATAAATATCAACAAAATAAAATAAATACAAAAACTACATAAATAAATAAGATCCAACCAGATGGGAGCCCTCGGCAGGGGAGACTAGACGGCCGAGGGTTAGGGGGAAAGGGAAAGAAACCGGCGGACGTTGCGGGCGGTATCGAGGAGCACCGCCTTCTGCATTTGAGCCCGGAGCGGTCCGTCACGGAGTCCCAGTCGCCTCAGATGACCCGAGAGGCTGACTGGGACTATCCCATTCGCAGAGACGACTACAGGAATAATTTCGGTCGACACACCACCCCACATGTCGGTCACCTCGTGAGCCAGGTCCAGATATTTTGTTTGTTTATCTGTTTCGGCTTTCACGAGGTTTTCGTCATACGGAATGGTAATGTAAACGATCAAAAATATCCTTGACTGTGCCCGGTCCATCAGCACAATATCAGGCTTATTCGCAAGAATAGTCCTGTCTGTGATGATGGCCCGGTCTCAGTAGAGCCTGGCGCGGTCATTTTCGAGCACGGCTTCCGTCAAGTACTTGAAATACGGCAATTTCCGGTCCACGAGACCGTATTTCAGAGCGAGCTCCTGGTGTAGAATTCTGGCTATAAGGTTGTGCCTGTGCAAGTACTCAGAGTTAGAAAGCGCCGAACAACCGGAGATGACATGCCTAAGTGACTCCCCGGGATGGCGACAAGCTCGACAGACGTCGACGGTGCCATCCTTTAGGATGTATCTCCGATAGTTGTTGGTCTTAATAACCTCATCCAGTATTGCACAGACAAAACCCTCGGTTTCCCCGAAGAGGTCACCGAAACGTAGCCAGTTGAGGGAGGCGTCTGTATCTACGTGAGGCTCATGTAGAGCCCTGTAGTACCTCCCATGGAGCTCCTTCTCCTTCCATACGGTCTCCCGGTCGGAAATACTCTGTACTGCCGGGTCTTGCCATTGCTCGTTGGCTAAGGATAGAGGGGTAAGTCCTTTATCACTAGAAATGACGTCATTATAGAATGGATCATCCGATCTCGCCAGGAAGTAATGAAGGAGGCTGCACACTTCGCGATTATGCATGGTGAGCGCGCTCAGGAAGCCACGCCCACCATGCTTTCGCGGCAAGTACAGCCTCATTACCGACGATCTCGGATGATGCATCCTATGGGACGTCATTGTAGTGCGGACTTTTCTATCCAGGGCGTTAAGTTCAGTCTGACTCCACCTGAGTATGCCAAAGGTATACATGAGGACAGGCATGACCCAACCGTTATATGCATGTGTCTTATTCACACCGGACAAAAGGCTGTTAAGCACTTTGGTCAAGCGTGCATAAAACACGTCGCAAATTGACTGTTTCATACCAGCCTCATCGATACCGATGTTCTGTGACATACCCAGGTATCGGTATTTTTCAGCCTCGGAAAGGGTCCTTAAGTTGACGGGCATAGATAAGTCTATGCCCTCAGAGTTAGCAACCCTACCCCTCTCAACATGGAGTACCGCACACTTATCCGTCCCCAGCTCCATTCCAATGGAATTGCTAAATTCACAAGTGATGTTTAGCAATTCCATAAGATGGGAGCGACTGGAGGCGAATAACTTGAGGTCATCCATATAGAAAAGGTGGGTCACTTTTGTCCCTCCTTTCCGTAGCTGAAATCCCCTCCCGGAGCCCTCCAGTAAGGTACTGAGAGGGTTCAGAGAGAGGCAGAACCATATTGGACTTAGACAATCGCCCTGGAAGATACCCCTTCCTATCCTTATGTGGTACTCCGCAGCCATCATCCGCTCGCCCAGATGACAAAGGATCGTACTCCACTGCCCCATACACTGCCCGAGGAAGTCTCTAACTGTACAGTCTACCTTGTACAGTTTGAGGACTCTCTTTAGCCATGTATGGGGCACCGAGTCGAATGCCTTTCTGTAGTCTATCCAGGCGGCGGAGAAGTTCCGACGGTTGCGTTTCACCACTTTGCCAATGACCGCGTCAATGAGGAGTGGTTCCTTGGTTCCACGACCACCGCCCTGACATCCATTTTGAGCGCGCGACATCACCTGATTTGAGTCCAGGTGACGAATGATTCTCGCGCTCAAAATGGATGTTAGTGTCTTGTATATGGTGGGTAGACACGTAATGGGGCGGTATTTGCTCGGGTCTGTGGTACCCTGGCCTTTAGGAACCAAATGGGTGATCCCAGTAGTGAAGAGGCTCGGGAGCGACTTCTGGTTGAGAACCTCTTGAAACTGTCGGGCGAGCACAGTGTGACACACCACGAACCCCTTCAGCCAGTAGTCATGCAGCCCGTCGAGTCCCGGACTTTTCCAGTTCGGGGCCCTACGGACCGCCTCAGCTACGTCATCCGGCGTTATGGTGACGGGGTCCATGGGCGTAATACCCGCACACTGACTCGCCACAACTTCCGTCCAAGGGCCCTCGTTGTGGTTTACGGGCTCTGACCACAGGCCGCGCCAGAATTCGACCGTGTCGGCCTGATTCGATACTGGGCCCATTCCACTTACCATTGGTCGCTCCAATGATTTATAGAGCCTCTTCTGATCACTCTGAAAGAGACGATTCTGGTTGAACCGTGTCGACCTCTCGGTATATCGCCGAATTCGCTTTCCCCAAGCAGCGATTCTCTGCTTCAGGTCGCCTATGCGCTCCGTCAGTTTTTGCATTATATCCGGCTGGGACAAACTAACATTTGTCCCAGCAAACGCCATCCTGACGGTGCGCACAATCCTTGGCCTGGTATTGCCTGACCTGAAGCATATCAGTCTGCCGATGAGGGCCCTAGCCTTTGCGATACGTTCTTCAATTCTTGATCTCCAGGCTGGGATAGCACTACTTTGTCCAGTAGTGCGTCCAGCCGTGGAAAGTTTGGCGCCTATAATACGGCAGACTGCCAGTGCGGCGCCAAAGAGAATTGAGTCCCTCTCGCAAAGGTCCCGGCTGGCTTCCAAATAGGTCACCAGCATTGGGTTCAGAGCCCTCACGTTCTTATTATTATATAGGCTTATATTATTATAGGCTTCATCTTACTTTCCGCACGGAACATATTTTAAGAAAACATTACAAGGCTCCTGTGCGGAGGCCATACTAAACAAGGTGTCAATCCCTCTATTGATAATAGCGATCTGCCCCGGCTTCGCACGGGTGATTTCTGGATATCGACAACAGCTCTACCTACCGGGATCCAATCGTGAATCCAATCCATTTAGGGACAAAATACAAAAAGAATATTCTGGCCAAGTTTCATACCTATAAGAGCTATAGTTTGAAAATGTGTTTTTTTTAGTTAGCGCTCCCGCAACCTCCTTGGGGGTAGAATTTCGTTAAATTTTTTCCTTACTGACCTCCACTTGGCAAAAGGAATATTCCTACCGCCTTATGATTCCAGAGATATTGGGATGATTCAGTATCAAAATTATGACAACAAGTCTGGATATTAGGCCTATACCTCCCCACTGTGGGAGTGCCGGGAAAATGCCTTCAGGTCCTGCCGCTTTATAGGGAAGGAAACTGTGAATGGCCCAATAGATTTTACCACTGTTACCACTCTCTGTGCTAAATTCCAGTCTTCGGTTGTTGGTATCACTGCATCTTTATTTACCCCCTGAGTTACACAGCTACCTGGGAAGTATGTTTCAATAAGGATGCGTTGGTTTTCATCCGGCGATATTGAGTAGTTGCCGTCGGGTTTTTACGCCGTCCTGTCGAACGGCGATACCTGATACAATTTTGTAATCAGACTTAGCTTTCTTGTATAGTAGCCAGTCTTCATCCATTGAGGTTTTCATGGCCCTCAACATTCATCATCATTACATCCCTTCACAAGTCCACTGCTGAACATAGGCTTCCTCCCAGGAATGCCACAAAGCACATGTATCCATCGACTTCCTGCATGTCTTACCCATCGCTCCATCTTGTGGGTAGACGCCCTAAACTTCGCCTGCCGGTACGAGGCTGCCACTCAAGAACCTTTTTCCCCATCCATTATCGGTCGGCCCATTGCCACTTCAATTAACTAATCCGTTATGTCAATTGCTCTGGTTCTACTGCGAATATCTTCATTCCTAAGTTTATCACGTAGAGAAACTCGAAGCATAGCCCTCTCAATAGCTCGCAGAGTGACTTTGAGCTTCCTCAAACGGCCAGCAGTAAAGGGCCACGTCTCAGATCCATAAGACATCACTGGCAACACGCATTGGTTGTACAATGCTGAGGTATGCCTGACGAGAAAATGTGTCGTAATTTTTCAAACGCTGCCCAGCCGAGTTGAATCCGTCGATTGACCGCTCGGTCTAAATTGGACTTACCTAGCCGGACTACTTGTCCCAGAGGTAAACATATTTGTCAACAACTTAGAGCTTATGCCCCTATTACACCAACCTGAATCAGGGCCCTAAATGAAGGGTGGGCGTGGCCCCTAGTTAGGGATGTCAGTTATTACACTACCCTGATTTTACGCCCTTAGTCATAGGGATGCACAATTGAAAAAAGTATATATATTTATTGAATCGATATTTTTAAAATAATTGTATGTCAGTCGCGTTTCTACTGACGGTCAGTGCAGTCGCTTCATAATTATGTGGCGGCTCTAATGCCGAACCTACAATATTTTCGCAGCTTAAGCATACCAACTGCGCGAAAATAATTCGAAATGGCGTGTCAACCTAAACGATCCGATACCGTCGTAGTGAACGAGTTCCTGACCTTTGTTCGACAAAAATTGGACGTCATGGATCAGGTGTCCCCGGAGCAGATACTGATGACCAGCTTCACAGAGGACGAGATCATCCGAGCGAAGAAGGTGTTAGCAGATTCAGCCGTGACCCAAATCCGTCTTATCACACGTCATAGAGATGGACGCGGTAAGAAAGACCTGCAAGACATCTTCAGACTGTTCAATGAGACCGATCCTGATAACATCCCAACTTTCGTGGTGCGTGATCTCAACAAGCTGCCTCCCGTGACGTTCGATCACGTAGACGTGACCAGATTGTTGAAAGACATCACCACGTTGAAAGCTGAGGTCACCGACTTCCGCTTCAAATTTGAAGAATCGGAACGAGCTGCAACAGAACTGAAGAACGAACTCACTATGTTGCGCAATATAATTGCAACATCTGCGAAGTCACCGCCGTCGCAGAATGTAAATACGACACGTGGTAATCGTAATAATAGTCATATTTCACCGATGATTGCGACTCCGTCACGCGATATCGTCTGTCTTAGTTCTGTAAGACCCGTAGCAGAAGAACACAATAACTCTCCCATCACACAGGCAACTGAACAGACTGATCTCCAAATGCATGCGGCGGGACTTACGCAACCTTAATACAGCTCGTATTTAAGAAGCGATTAAACGGAATAGGGCTCCAAAGTCTTTTCCAGAGATGTTTTTGCCAAAGACAGCCAACTGTCGAAGCTGAAGAACGAATGTGGCAGCATTGTTTCCGGGACACCTGAGATTCTGAGTGAGATTTAGAGGTTCTATGGGCAGCTGTATACGTCATCGTTGGAGCAACATGCAAGTGTGCCGTAGTAGTAGTAGCTGACACTATCCCGATGATATACCGGACGTCCGTCTGAGCGAGATTAGAATGGCTCTTCAGCAGCTCAAATACGGCAAATCCCTGGGGCGAGAATGAAATTACAGCAGATCTTCTGAAAGCGGGTGGAAAAGTGATACTTAAAGTCCTTCAGAAGCTCTTCAATTCCGTCCTGCATATTGGCACTACGGTCTTGTTCTTCAAGAAAGGTGACAACGCTCTCTTGAAGAACTACGGACCGATTTCCCTTCTGAGCCGCGTCTAGTTAGAGTCGTCGAGTTATTACGAAACGTCTCGAATGCAGACTCGATGACTTCCAGCCTCCCAAAGAAGCTGATTTCTGAAGAAACTTTCATACCATAGACAATGTACAGAACAGAGAATGTACAGAAGTCCGAAGAGTACAATTTGCCACTTTGTCTTGCGTATGTGGACTATGAGAAAGCATTTGATTCCGTCGAAATTTGGGCGGTGCTGCAGTCCCTTTAGCGTTGCCAAGTGGACTTTCGGTATTTCGAAGTGCTGCAGAACCTGAGTACGAAACCTATCCTATTGCAGAGAGGCGTAAGACAGAGTTACGCAATAGCCGCGAAACTCTTCACCACTACATTGGAAGACTTTTTCAAGCTACTGAACTGAGTGATGTACCACCTTCAAGTTGCCGACGATATAGTCCTTTCGGCAGAACGCTTAGGCCTAAGCACTATGCTCAACGACCCCAATAGTGTCTCCCAACGTATTTATTGTTACGAGCTTGAGGTTCGTGACAATAAAAATTGCCGATAAAATTACCTAAATTAACACTTTAATTTACTTTACACAAATTAAAGTTAAAACACTAATAATTAAACACACTAATTCACTTAATTCCGCTCCGAAGCTTCGCTTGTGTCGCCGAGTTCAACTCTTTCGATCGCATCTTGCAGCGCCTATTTATATAATTAGCAAAGAAGCGTTCCGAACATTCAGGTAAATGCGCGCCAGGCAACGAGTATTCGAGCGTAGATTCTCCAGAAACTTAGTTCTTCGGGTGGCGCTGTCGGTCGAAAGATTTGTGATGTCATTTACTGCAAAGCTCCCCTCGCTCTCGTTCCTGACACTAGATGGCGCTAGTTGTGTCGTCGACTGGAGCGCGTAACACTGCCCCCTCCTAAGACATGCTCGTCCCGAGCATTATCGGCCCCATAATAACGCGCTAGGCGATCCACATGGACGATCTTAGGAGTCCCTCTTGCGCCTTTCTGTATCCGGTAGGTTACATCGTTGATCCTGGTCACAATCCGGTACGGGCCGTCCCATTTAGCTTGAAGCTTAGGAGATTTCCCTTTGCTGCGGACTGGATTATGCAACCACACTAATGAACCTTCGTTGAACCCTTTATTGTTCATTTTGCGGTCGTACCGGGTTTTCATTTTCTCAGACATTTGCTGGCCCGATTGTCTGACGTGCTCATAAATGTCATTCATTTTGTTCCGCAAGTCATTTGCATAATCGGTTATACTGCGTGGGGCATCAGGTGGTATCCCGGTGATCAGGTCCGCAGGCAGCCGTAATTCCCTTCCAAAGTTTGCGAAAGCTGGTGTCACTGCTGTACTTTCGTGAACAGAACTTCGATATGACAACAAAAACGGTTGTATGTGCTTGTCCCAATCTCGTTGCCGATTGTCTACAACTTTTGCTAGGTACCTCTCCAATGTCTGATTAAATCGTTCCACCATTCCATCAGATTGCGGGTGATAAGAAGTCGTTCTTGTTTTATGAGTACCCATAACTCGGCAAGTTTCCTGGAATATTTGAGACTCGAAATTCCTTCCTTGATCGCTGTGAATCTCTAAAGGTACACCAAAACGACAGAAAACTTCATGAACTAGCTTATCAGCAACTGTTGAAGCTTCTTGATTTGGAATGGCGAAGACTTCTGGCCACTTAGTGAAGTAATCCATCACAACCATGAAATACTTGTTACCGCTTTCACTCTCCGGAAATGGCCCCGCCACGTCAATGGCTATTCTCTCCCATGGTGCACCAACATTGTACAACTTCAATGCACCTCTACTACGAGTCTGAGGTCCCTTTACAGCCGCACAACTTGTACATTTGCGACACCAGTCCTCGACATCGTTTCGACAGTAGACCCAGTAAAACCGTTCTCGGATCTTCAGTAGAGTTCGTTTAACTCCCAGATGGCCTCCTGAACAATCATTATGGTACATCTGTAGAACATCCGGTACTTTAGCTTTAGGGACAACCATTTGCAAATGACAGCTGTCTCCCCGAACGTTTTCCCATTTACGACACAGAACTCCATCCTGAAGCAGCAAGCTGTCCCACTGGGCCCAATAGCTTTTAGTGGTCGAACTCATCGCTGAGACTTCACTCCACTTGGGCTTGGGAGCACTGGCCTTTATCCATTCCAGAATCGGCTTGATGTCCGGATCTTCCTGCTGTGCATGTAGTAAGCTGTCCTTCCACTCGTTGCTGAGGTGGTCTGCCCTGAGCATCCTCACGGATACCACTTCCTTACTCTCTTGCCTAGTACAATGTTTGCAATCTTCAGGACAAGGTCTTCTTGACAATGCATCTGCGTTGCCATGAGATTTCCCGTTGCGATGTTCGATCTCAAAGTCGTATTCCTGCAGTAGTTCAATCCACCTCGCAACTTGTCCTTCTGGGTTTTTAAACTGCAATAGCCATTTTAATGCAGCATGGTCAGTTCGTAAGTGAAATTTTCGTCCCAGAAGATATTTGCTAAAATGTTGCAACGACTTTACCACAGCTAGCAATTCGCGTCTTGTGACACAGTAGTTCCTTTCCGGTTTTGACAACGACTTGCTGAAGTACGCTATCACGACCTCTTGGTCACCATTACGTTGAGACAACACACCGCCAAGTCCTATATCACTTGCGTCTGTGTCAACTATAAACTCTTTGCTTACATCAGGGTATCCCAAAATCTTGCACAGACGGTCCTTGAGCTCCTGGAATGCGATGTTACAACTTTCATCCCAGCAGAAATGTCGCTTCTCCTCGGTTAGCTTATGCAGAGGTTTGGCTATATCTGCAAAGTTCTTCACAAAACGTCGGTAATAGGAGCACAAACCCAAAAATGCTCTAACTTGCGTCTTGTCTTTTGGAACCGGCCAATCCTTTACAGCTGCGATTTTCTCTGGATCCGTGTGGATACCTTCTTCCGACACTACATACCCCAAAAAGTTGACTTGCCGTTTGAATAGTGAACATTTCTTCGGACTCAACTTGAGGTTGGCACTCTTAATCTTCATGAGCACGCGTTCCAAGTTTTGAAGGTGTTCCTCAAACGTACGGCCCACGATGATGATGTCATCCAAGTAGACCAGACAGACGTCACCAATTAGCCCGGTAAGTACAAGTTCCATCAGCCTTTCAAACGTTGCTGGAGCATTGCACAACCCAAACGGCATTACTTTAAATTGCCACAGACCCTTTCCCGTCGAGAACGCAGTTTTCTCCTTGTCCTTAGGGTCAATTTCAACTTGCCAGTAGCCACTTTTTAGGTCCAGCGTGCTAAACCACT
Source organism: Parnassius smintheus behrii (assembly GCA_036936625.1). NCBI lineage: Eukaryota > Metazoa > Arthropoda > Insecta > Lepidoptera > Papilionidae > Parnassius > Parnassius smintheus. The sequence goes on from JAUPFT010000002.1 coordinate 50,253,465, forward strand.
TTACTCCTGTAAGCATGTCCAGCGTGTCGTCAATTCTTGGCAATGGATAGCTATCCTTCTTAGTAACGTCGTTCAGACGGCGGTAGTCAACACAAAACCGCAAGCTGCCGTCCTTCTTCTTTACCAGTACCACGGGTGAACACCATGGACTAGATGTAGGTTCAATAACACCATCCTTCACCATTCCCTTAATCATGGTTTCCACTTCCTTTTCACGTGCTACCGGCAATCGTCTTGACCGCTGACGGATAGGCAACTCTTCACCTGTGTTTATTTTGTGTTGAACTAAACCAGTCTTTCCTATGTCAGCATCGTTTGATGAGAATACATCGGCGTACTCGAGTAACAACTTCTTCGCCTTGAACAATTCGTTCGGGGGCAGAACACTGCGACAGTCTTCCAAAAGTGTGGTCACTCTCGTTTCTGAATCCTTGCTGGGGGTCCCACTCGATATATATTGGCACTGACGTAACCAATCCACTTCCTCACAAGTACCAACCAGTGTGCCTTTTTCTATAATCTGTTCCCGGTCGCAAAGGTTCAGCACACGTACTCCTGAGATGTCAGTGGTCCTGACCAAGGTTCGAGCTACTTTCCATGGAAGGTCATTGTTTACCCTTTCCACAAGTACACAACGGTGAGCTTGCCCAGCGTTTCGAGGAAGACTAACCGGAACAATCGTTTCCGATCTCGGCGGAAGAACAATCTTCTTGATGCTGTACACGTTCCCTGGTAACGCACCTTCCATAAAAAATTCCTCCTATCCACATTTCAAAACACCTTGCTTAACGTCGATCTCACAACAATTATTCCTCATAAAGTCTAGGCCTAGGATGCAGTCGTCCATTATATCAGCTACGATGACATTATGCAGGTAGATCACGTTGCCAAGCTTCAACTCCATCTCCTTCTCTCCACGGACGGGTATACGCTGACCGGTGGCTGTTACCAAATTAATGCGTTCTCGGTTGTATGCGGAGTCCCCAAGGAACTGACTTATAAGTTGGGAACTAACAACCGTACGAGAGGCTCCAGTGTCTATGGTCAGTTTACACGGCATTCTGTTGACCTCGCCCTTGATGATTAGACTGTTCCCATCATGGGTTTGTGAGATCGAGATCCTTGGGGCTCTTTTAAGATCAGCCAGCACCCGCCCCGCAGTTCTGGCTTTTACTCGTTTTCCTGCTGCTGCTGGGCGGTGCTGTTAGCCGCACTACCCTCCTGGGATCGTTCACCTTCCCTTTCTAGGGTTCGCTTAGGGCAGCTGGATCGAAGATGGCCCTTTTCCCCACAGCCATAGCACCTAGGGCTGTATCCTTTGTTGCGGTCGCGAACTGTAGCTGCTGCAACCTCCCTGACGCGATGGGAACGATGATCCTGCCGCACGGCTTCCACTTCCAGTGCATGGGCCAAGGCGTCCTTAAGCGTCTCGTGGTGCCCGAGCCTCACAGCAGCTCTGACTTCCAGGTCGCGGATGCCGTCGATGAATGTCTGCACCAGGTTCCCTTCAATGAGCGCAGGTACAGACCGGTATGCTTTTCGCACCAGCTTCTCCACTTCTAGAGCCCACTGCTGCAGGTTTTCGTTGATGCGCTGCACACGATCTTTAAGCTGCGCACGAAAGACGTGTTCCAGGTGAGCGTCGCCATATCTCGCCTCCAATGCCTCAAGGAGTTGCTCATAAGTCACTTCCTCACCGAGAGCTTCCAGAACTGTTAAGGCCTGGTCGCGCAGGCCTAGTGTGAGAGCAGTCATGACCTGACTTTTATTCCAGCCGTTCGCCTTCATAACAGCCTCGAACTGGATCTTGTAGGTTGACCAGGAAGTGGTACCGTCAAACGGCGGCACTTTGAATCCACGTAGCGAAGGTGTTGTAGCTACTATGGGAGCTGTTGTTCCATCCCCAAGTTTGAGGTCGTCCAGCGTTTTCTTCACGTCAGCCAGTACGTTGTCAACCCGATTGTTTACTTGGTCGATTCGGGTTTCGGCCTCCGACAGGCGGTTGTCATGTTGAGCAACCTTATCCTTCACTTCCCGTATCTCTTTTCCGAAGATAGCGTGAAGGTCCTTCATGAGGAGCATCTGCTCTTCCTTATCGCGTTGTAGTTGCTCTTCTAAACGCTCTTGTCCGCTCTGCAGCTGCTCTTTCAACTGACGGGCCTGCTCCTCCTGTCGGCGAGCCTGCTCCTCCTGTCGGCGAGCCTGTTCCTCCTGTCGGCGAGCCTGTTCCTCCTATCGGCGAGCCTGCTCCTGCAGCATCACCATCAGGGCACCTAAGTCAGGTGCCACAGACGTAGAGGCTGCTGACGGACCGGCTTCCGTGGCCGGCGGCTGGCCCTCAGACATCTGCGGCGTTGCACCACCAAATCTCCTCTGGTCCATCTCCTGCTGGCGTTGACTTCGGGTACGGACACCCTCCGTTTCCTCCTTAGGTAAAATCGGCATTATTTGATCCCACTTCTGACACCAATTGTTACGAGCTTGAGGTTCGTGACAATAAAAATTGCCGCTAAAATTACCTAAATTAACACTTTGTAGCGCGCCGATACTTACCTATGTCACCCGATGTTTCTCTATCCCCTCTCGTACGGTGCCCCACCTGCGCCACGGGATCGCGCCACTCGTCCGAACCTTTGACTGCCGATACAAGCAGTATGCCAGCCGACTAGCTCTGAGCTATACATATGTGTATTATTGTTTGATCCCGCGCTCGCGCTGCGTTCGTGAGACGCCGTCTATGTACTTACGTGTCAAATATTGCCTATACTGTTACTATTTAAGTGAATAAACTGTGCATTCGGATTATTTGTAACGTTTCATTTATCATGCGTGACCAGTGAACGTTATATTGGCTCCCAACGGTGGGCCACGAACGAACCTACCGTGGCTCTCGAAGTTTCTAGTGCACAAGTACGTACGCGAGTGTATGCCTAGTGTACCCACGCGTTTTTCCTTGATATTGAGACGTGAACTACAAGGACACAGTCATAATGCCACCGCGAAAACCGCGTAATAATGACTCCAGTTCGGATGAGGAACCGGTGAATCCGACACCTGTAAACCCGACACCGGCAGCACCTGTGCTTATGTCCGAGAACCAGCTTTCGTCGCTTCTGGCCGCCTTCTCTGCGGCACAAGCCGAGGCAAACCAGAAGCTCGTCCAGTCTCTTCTGACATCGCACTTAGGGGCGCCGCCGAAGGTCGATTCAAGCGCTGCCGGCGCGGCCACTGTCACGTCACCGCGGTCGTCATCTATCCCAGGAACATTCGTAAAATGCACTACACGGTTCGACGGTTCATCTCAACACCCGGAAGCAGTGGAAGCATTCATTGACGCGGTGGAAATGTATAAGGATTGTGCATCAGTTAGTGATGAGATGGCACTTCGCGGTATCCCTATGTTACTTCAAGGAGATGCTGCAGTGTGGTGGCGTGGAATCCGAAACGAAATACACTCGTGGTCGGATGCTGTGAAACGCTTGCGCTCGATGTACGGAGTTCCACGACCTCCATATAAGTTGTACCGAGACGTTTTTGCCGCCGAACAAGGATCGGAGCGTGCCGATATTTTCGTCGTAAGGATAAGGGCTTTGTTAGCGAAACTACCCTATGAATTACCAGAGGAAGCGAGATTAGATATGATTTATGGGCTTCTACATAAGAGAATCAGAAAACGATTGTCGAGAGATACTGTGAATGACATCGAATCTCTCATTGAAAGATCTCGAGCTATAGAAGAGTCGCTGACGGAGAACGCTGCGCTGCCACCGCTCGCGCCGCCACAACCGCTGGCGTCGCCGCTGAGTGTGCCCGCGAGACCTAGCCGCAGGCATGGCGAGGGACTTCAACATAGTACTTCGGGTTCGAGTTCGACGGCGCCGCAACTGCGCGCCCCCGACTCCGCTTCGCAGTCATCACGCGACCGTGTGCCTGTGCCGCGTAGTGATCATTGTGTGAGCAAAAATAGTGATGGTGAGAGAAAGCTATTCTGTGTTTACTGCAAAACGCGAGGACACGTCCGTGACTCCTGTGATAAGTTAAGTAAAAGATCTCATTCTTCTAACTCAGGTATTGTTTGTTATAATTGTGGCGAGAAAGGTCATATTAGAGTAAATTGCCCTAAATGTTTACAAAGTATACCTTCTAATGATGACATTAAAGTTGAAAATGTATTTTCGTCCATCTTTGTTAATAATTGCATCTCGAATTCGAAATCCGATTGTAAGGAGCAAGGTCGGCCTATCGTACGAGTGAGTATAGGGGGATACTCGGGTACCGCGTTGTTAGATACCGCCGCGCGTCGTAGTGTTGCGAGTTGTTCACTTTATGCGTTAATGAAACGTATCGGTTTAAATTTTCGTACCGAAATGATGTCGGTAAAGCTTGCGGACGGTACTATTAGGAATAGTGAGGTGCTACTTACGGAGGTCAATGTTCAACTTGCTTCCTTAAGTGTACCTATCGAGTTCATTATTTTACCGAATGCCGTCAATAACGATACTTTGTTAGGTATTGACTTTATAACAAAGGCTAGAATGATTATTGATTTTGATAAATGGAATTGGCGTACAGTTGATCAGCCCCGGACATTTCACGCCTTGTCATGGGAGACTCGTCGCGAACCTGTTGAGTGCGCCGCCGCATTGAACGTGTTGCGAGAGGACGAGGCCACCGTGCTATCGGAGTCGGAGAGGTCTAGACTGGCGAATCTATTAGGTGAGTATTCTGACGTTTTTGATGTTGTCGGAGAACCGACACCATTCGCCGAACACCATATAGATACCGGTGACCACCCGCCGATTGCCGTGCCCCCGTATCGGGTCACGCCTGCGAAGAAGGAAATCATGCGCGCCGAGTTAGACAAGATGCTGGCTGATGGTGTAATTGAGGAGTGCGAATCCGCCTGGGCCGCACCATGCGTCCTGGTACCGAAGTCTAATGGTACCTATAGGTTTTGTGTAGACTATCGCAAGCTAAATGCGGTTACCAAGACAGATGCATACCCCATGCCGCGTATCGACGAGCTGTTACAGTCGACCAAGAAGGGCTGTGTGATGAGCTCGCTAGACCTCCGTAGTGGGTACTGGCAGGTCAGTACGGCGGATAGGGATAAAACGGCCTTCGTTACACCTTTTGGGACCTACCGCTTCACGCGTATGCCGTTCGGCCTGAAGGGGTCTCCGGCAACGTTCCAGCGTCTCATAGATCGCTTCCGGTCAGGACCTTCACTTGGTGGTAGGCATATTCTAGGTTATCTTGATGACCTATTAGTAATTTCAGAGGACTTTGAGTCCCATTTGTCTGATTTACGTGCGGTATTTGAGCGTCTTCGGATGTTCAAGTTAAGAGCCAACCGTGAAAAATGCGTGTTCGCTAGGGACCGGCTCAAATACCTAGGTCACGTAATATCCAACGACGGTATATCTCCAGACGAAGATAAGGTGCGTGCTGTCCTAGAGATGAGAGAACCGACTAATCTCCAGCAACTTCGTACCTTCCTGCAAACTTGCTCTTGGTTTAGGAAGTTCATACCAGAGTTTGCGAAGGTAGCTGAACCGCTTACGCACCTTACCAAAAAGTCACAGATCTGGCAATGGGGAGATGATCAGGCCAAAGCCTTCGTACATCTTAAGTCCCTTCTGGCTTCACCACCCATTCTTGTTCAGCCAGACTACTCGAAGCCATTTATCCTTAGGACGGATGCCAGCGATTTTGCCCTAGGTGCAGCTTTACTCCAGGGGGAGTCTCCACAGGATGAACACCCAATCGAGTACGCGAGCCGTCTCCTCACATCAGCCGAGAAAAATTATACCACTACGGAGCGGGAGGCGCTAGCAGTTGTGTGGGCCGTGGAAAGATTCCGTGGCTATATTGATGGTCACCAGGTAGTGGTCAGAAGTGATCATCAACCCCTGAAGTGGCTTTTTTCTGTCAAATCGCCTAGTGGTAGGCTTGTTCGTTGGGCTTTAAAGCTACAATCATTTGGTCTCCAAATGGAATACACCCCTGGGAAGGTTAACGTGCTAGCTGACGCACTCAACCGTCCAGTCATCGATAGCACTTTGACGGAATGTGGTGTCTGCCCCGTGTCTGTGGATGTTCCACGTTGGGATGCTACATCAACCCGTGAAGCCCAGCTGGCTGATCCAGAAGTAGCCAAAATCCTTAAGGATTTGGAAAGTTCTGATGAGCTGTCAGTTCATCGGTGGTCGGAGAGGGGGTACCTGATAAACCAAGGTGTATTGTACCGGTACGTGGACAACACCGATACTGAGGAGCCTCAGCTGGTAGTACCTGAGAGTTTGCGGGGCAAAGTTATGTTTGAGTGTCATGACTCGCCAACCGCCGCTCATGGAGGTATTCAACGGACTTTGCATCGTATATCCCAGCAGTTCTATTTCCCTGGTATGAGACGCTATATCACCGATTACCTGAAGACCTGCACTGAGTGTCAGCGGTATAAGTCTTCCAACTTGAAACCGCCCGGCTTACTCCAGACTCCGGTACCGGCTCAACGATTCGAGGTCATCGCCGTCGATCTCTTTGGACCGTTACCCAAAGGACCTCAGGGTGAAAGGTGGATTTTGATAGTGGAGGACACTGCTAGTAAGTGGGTCGAACTGTTTGCTCTAACCGAGGCCACAGCCGAAAACTGTGCGAAAACTCTTGTTGGTGAAATCTTTATGAGGTATGGACTTCCTAGGCGGATGATCTCCGATAACGGTGTCCAGTTTGTGGCTGATGTTATGCAGAAGGCTCTGTTTGTCCTAGGCGTAAAACAGAACCTGGTGCCTTTGTATCACCCAGAAGCGAATCCTGTGGAACGGAAGAATCGGGACCTCAAATCTCACCTCGCCATTCTCGTGGAGGGTAACCATAAGCAATGGTCTGAGATATTGCCTTTCGTCCGATTTGCTCTTAATAGCTCAGTCACCGTTTCTACGGGTACCACTCCGGCTTTCTTGACATTTGGACGTGAGCTCCGGTCTCCTTTGTCGGTTCAGGCTGATCTACGAGCGGTCACCGAGTCTGAAAACTTTGTCCCTCAGATTACGCCTTACCTCTTGAAGCTTGCTGACTCTCTCTCGGAAGCTAAGGAGAACATTGAACATCAACAGGATCTTCGTAAGCTCCAAGCCGATTCCGATCGCCGTGGTTCGGATCCGTTACAAGAAGGTGATCTCGTACTCATGAAGACACATGTCCTGAGTAATGCTGCTAAGGGTGTTACTTCTAAATTCATCCCGAAGCAGGATGGTCCGTATGTGATCTCCAAACAGGTCAGTCCAACTACCTACCTTCTAACTTCGCAGAAGACTGGTGAAGGCGTTGGTAAGTATCATGTGTCGGATCTGCGTAAATACCATGACAGGGGTGGTGAAGAATGTCCGGAGCCGGTTGCTCCTAAGCGTCGTAGGGGTCGTCCGCGTAAGGATCGCAGCTAGGCGCTAACTAATAGTTTGACCATTCGTGATGTTCCCTCTTGGTCAAAAGGGGGAGTATGTAGCGCGCCGATACTTACCTATGTCACCCGATGTTTCTCTATCCCCTCTCGTACGGTGCCCCACCTGCGCCACGGGATCGCGCCACTCGTCCGAACCTTTGACTGCCGATACAAGCAGTATGCCAGCCGACTAGCTCTGAGCTATACATATGTGTATTATTGTTTGATCCCGCGCTCGCGCTGCGTTCGTGAGACGCCGTCTATGTACTTACGTGTCAAATATTGCCTATACTGTTACTATTTAAGTGAATAAACTGTGCATTCGGATTATTTGTAACGTTTCATTTATCATGCGTGACCAGTGAACGTTATAACTTTAATTTACTTTACACAAATTAAAGTTAAAACACTAATAATTAAACACACTAATTCACTTAATTCCGCTCCGAAGCTTCGCTTGTGTCGCCGAGTTCAACTCTTTCGATCGCATCTTGCAGCGCCTATTTATATAATTAGCAAAGAAGCGTCCCGAACATTCAGGTAAATGCGCGCCAGGCAACGAGTATTCGAGTGTAGATTTTCCAGAAACTTAGTTCTTCGGGTGGCGCTGTCGGTCGAAAGATTTGTGATGTCATTTACTGCAAAGCTCCCCTCGCTCTCGTTCCTGACACTAGATGGCGCTAGTTGTGTCGTCGACTGGAGCGCGTAACATTGTAAATAGTGACTCCCAACTCACATGGACAAAACAAAAGTCATGTGTAAAGTCCATGTCACACTTATGCCGATGGTTGTTGGGAGCAATAATACACTACCCAGAATCAGGCTCCCTACGTCCTGATTCAGGGTGGTGTAATAAGAGAAAGGGAGTAAGGGTCTCTAACGTGTGCTGTGCAGTGCCCTTCCACCGTGCAATGTAATAACACTAAGGGAGTTAGGGTACTTATTCGATACGCGACTAGGGATGCAAACGATACATCAATTCTTTCAAACATCGATATGTCGTTCATAAACATGGTTCTTCATGAGCTATGTTTTATGAATGATGTCTTGCCGTAAAAGGTTACGAAATAACCAACTATTCGAAGGTATAAAATTCTGTATGTTAAAAGGTGCGAATGATGATTATCACGAATTTTATGTTGCAAAAAAGTAAATATTCAAAGCAAAATATGTCAAAGTTAGATAAAGTCTAAATTTTTAAAGTTGGAAGGTTTACGAGTATTTAGCAAAAATAACTCAATCCCGAAAACGAATTAACAAACAGACGAATGGTCTTTCAGTCGGTATTCTATCTTTTATCGGTAATTCCATTTTCGATGTAAACTTGTAGTTATTTTTATTGTAATAATTAATTAAGATAAGTTTACGAATATTGAAAATGGATTGAAATTGTTTTATTCATTTTCTTATTAATAATTATATTGTTTGAGCTTTAACTTAATGAATAATAAGTACAGTCTTATAAATTAGTAATTATTTTGTAATGGAAATTATTTTATCGGCTTACGGTACTTCGTATTTTGATACAATCATTTTTCTGAAATATTGATTTTTGTGGATGAACGTTTATTCACCTGTTTGTATTTCGGTATAGTCTCGTAGATGTATTCAGGAAATGCGGTAATACTGAAGATAACATATGGAACTACCATAAAAATTAACGCACCACTTCAGAAGAAATAAAATTAAAGCAGAAGACGAGTTTCATATATTACATGTGGGGTATCATGAAAGGGTTATTTCCCGGGCTTCATGGTCTAGATAAGATCTATTTGCCTATCGTGGCAACTTCTGTATCCCGTGAGCGGTTATTTTCAGAGACTGAATCTACAATCACCCAGGAGAGAAACCACTTACTAGGCACCAGGTTGTCAAAATTGTTACTTTAAAATTCAATTCGAAAGAAATAAACGTAAAAATAAAAAAAATATTTAATTAATTCTTGTTTTCTGATAATTATTCGATAAAATTAAATGTGTTAAAATAAATAGTGTAAAACTTCCTAAAATAACATAAATATAATGTTTGATTATTATACTTCTTTGTTTCATTTATGTTCAAAATGATTATTTATTCCTTATGTATGTATATATTTAAATGATGATAAAAAACATCGAAAATATCGATATATCGTACATAAGCTTTGATGTTTTTAATGAGCGATGTTGCATCCTATAGATGTGCTTACCTGGAAAAATTACGACTCGAGTTAACTCAAGTTTAAATTCACACAACTGGAACTAAACTCGAGTTACGCAACTGGAGTTAGCAGGACGAAACACAGTAAATGATTTGTTACAATACAATACAATAACTTTATTTCAGGCATCAAGGACTTAAAAATTAAGAACATTGGCCCATAACAATATACCTAAATATAATAAGTTATTATATATTTATATATTTAGGTTAAGGTTATTATTAATAACCTTAACCTAAATATATATATATATATATATATATATATATATATATATATATATATATATATATATATATAACACTATTTAGGGAACTTTCTTCTTTGGCGCGTCCCTGTATCGGCGAAACACTACCCCAGAGGGCTAGAAATCGGGGGCAAGGAATGTCTCTTCGTATTTTGCAGGAACCTGGAGTACGTAGGATTTGAAGTTCCTGGACCTCTTAGACTCCAGACGCTGCAAATGTAAAGAGATCGGATCCTCTATGCGGCATCGGCTTCGTTCTTCAACGAAACGCAGGACGTCTTCTTCCGACGTACTTTTGTCCAAACGGGAGATGTAGAGCTGTATGGTGGGCTCCACAATACGCAGAGTTGTACTTGTGTTTATTTTGGCGGTCCCACGCTGGTTATAGACGGGTCTCGACCGACGTCTCTTCTCAACAAGAGTAAACCCGTCATTCTCTCTCTTGGTTTGGGTCACCACAGGAACTGATTTTACATCCACATTCTTTTGTTTTCGACCACATGAGGGTAATGGTTGCGAAGATTTTCGTGCAATATCCGCAAACGTCTTTCCTTGTTGACAGGTTGGCTTCGGCGGAGGAGTACTCAAGGGTTCAATCAAGGGCTGAGGTGGTGATGCAACGACGACTGAGGTCGCCCTAGTTTCACGGTCATCAACCCGCTGACAGACGATATCGCGTGACGGAGTCGCAATCATCGGTGAAATATGACTATTATTACGATTACCGCGTGTCGTATTTACATTCTGCGACGGCGGTGAATTCGCAGATGTTGCAATTATGTTGCGCAACATAGTGAGTTCGTTCTTCAGCTCTGTTGCGGCTCGTTCCGATTCTTCAAATTTGAAGCGGAAGTCGGTGACCTCAGCTTTCAACGTGGTGGTGTCTTTCAACAATCTGGTCACGTATACGTGATCGAACGTCACGGGAGGCAGCTTGTTGAGATCACGCACCACGAAAGTTGGGATGTTATCAGGATCGGTCTCATTGAACAGTCTGAAGATGTCTTGCAGGTCTTTCTTACCGCGTCCATCTCTATGACGTGTGATAAGACGGATTTGGGTCACGGCTGAATTTGATAACACCTCCTTCGCTTGGACGATCTCATCCTCGGTGAAGCTGGTCATCAGTATCTGCTCCGGGGACACCTGATCCATGACGTCCAATTTTTGTCGAACAAAGGTCAGGAACTCGTTCACTACGACGGTATCGGATCGTTTAGGTTGACACGCCATTTCGAATTATTTTCGCGCAGTTGGTATGCTTAAGCTGCGAAAATATTGTAGGTTCGGCATTAGAGCCGCCACATAATTATGAAGCGACTGCACTGACCGTCAGTAGAAACGCGACTGACATACAATTACTTTAAAAATATCGATTCAATAAATATATATACTTTTTTCAATTGTGCATCCCTATGACTAAGGGCGTAAAATCAGGGTAGTGTAATAACTGACGTCCCTAACTAGGGGCCACGCCCACCCTTCATTTAGGGCCCTGATTCAGGTTGGTGTAATATAAGCTCTAAGTTGTTGACAAATATGTTTACCTCTGAGTGTTAGATTGCATGAATCACTTAATTTAGTCATTGATACAGTAAACCGAATCCGAAGCAACGCGTTGAATACGCGGTTATTTGCGCAGTTGTGTGAAGAAAATGACGAACACTTTCGTCAATTACTCCTTCACACTGAAGTACGCTGGCTGTCGAAAGGCTTATGTTTGACAAGATTTTTTGCACTTCTTAAGACTATTTTAGAATTTCTGGATACTAAAGATAAAATTTTAAAAGAAAATTTAATGAAGAGGAAAACAGACATCGCCTATTTAACAGATTTGTTTACAAAATTTAATGTGGTTAATTTGCAATTACAAGGCGACAGTTTAATTTTGATTAAAACAAAGTCCATCTTATCAGCGTTTCTTGCCAGAGTTAAACTAATGAAGCAAAATATTGGACGGGGCGAATTTTCTCAGTTCCCCAATTTGTCACAGACAAGCTGCCAGGAAGACGACGTTTCAACTTACGTTTAACATTTAAATGCCCTCTATTCAGATTTTGAATCTAGGTTTGAGGATTTTTTGACTATGGTAATACCACCGTGGATAATTAATCCATATGCTGACATAGAAGAAACGAATGTCATAATACGAGAGGAAATGAATGAACTAAGTACAAACGAAGAACTGTATTACTTCCCATGGATGTCGTGTGAGGTTCTGGAAAACTTTGTCACAATACATACCATCATGTTTACGCCAGACCTAAAATATCATTACCGGTGACAGGCAGCAGCGGCCACGGTGCAGACGTCTGGACGGCGATCCTTAATACATCTGCCAAACATAACGTTTGCCAACATAATATAAACATGTTTTGTACTTCCATGTATTGTATTGTATTATAACGGTAATTAAAATCAGTTTAAAAACGGATATCAGCAATTCTGGCTGCAATACAACATACCCGTTACTTATCCTGTATTATGGAATACAGCGTGGAAATTTTTAATTTCCTTTCCATCGTCATATCTAGTGGAAAGGGGGTTCAGCGCTGTTAACAATCTCCTAACGAAAAAAAGAAACAGACTGGACATCATAAGCCGAGGAGATTTAAGATTAACCCTTACGAAATTGACGCCAAATGTTGATAATTTATTATTAAAGCATCAGGTTCATTCTTCTCACTAAAAATATTGACTTATTGCTTATGTTATTTTATTTATAGTTTATTTTATGTTTATTTAATGCTACGTATATTTTACATAACAGATACAAAATTTTATTTTGAGTAGTTTTAATTTAAATTCAATTAATAAATGTATAAATTAACATGTGTTTTTACTTTAAGTTTTTAACACTAAACTTAACTACAGTTAGAAATTTACAGGAAATCAATATCAGGTAAGTAGGGTCTACCCAACATGGAAAAACATGGCAAGGGGTCTACGACACAAAAAAGTTTGGGGAACTCTGCTTTAAACCTTTAATAGGAGATGAAATATTTAGTTGATATTGATTTCGAGGGTTCGCATTGTTTACAAGTTCTAATTAATCGATTATTGCTTCATTGATATCGATGTTTGACATGTGACAACATCGATGTTTCGATGTTTAAGATGTGGTAACATCGATGTTTTAATTTCTAACATCGATGATCATCGAACATCGATGATCATCGAACATTCCTATTCTAAACGCGAGGATTAGACGTGGGTCGTTCGTCATTTTCAAGAAACGTAACAAAACCAGTGACTTCATCGGCGTCACATGTTTCGAAACTAGTGATTTTTGTAACTGGCTACTTTTATTCGGCTACTGTGATTGTTTGCATAAATATCACCACCAACTATACAGTTACACACGAAACGAAAATCACAATCCGTGTTTGTAGCTATACAGTAACTGTTTTCTGTTAAATCAATAAATTAACTTTCCTTCATACTTTATTCAGGTTTGGGACAGACTGCATTAAATGTATTTATGATTGATTTGCGTTTACTATGACACTAATATTTTCATAAAATTAATAATGCATGCATATTTACAAGTCAATTTGATTGTATATACAATGATTATTGATATTTACAGTTTATTTACACTTTTTTCAACGTTTTCACTGTCATTTGTTTTTGCGCTTTTATTTACACTGTACAATTAATTTGTTTGTGTGTTTGGCTATTTACACACAGTTTTTAAGTTTTATAATATTATAAACATTTAAATTTTTAAATTTTTTATACTCATTTTTTAGTTATATTTTAATTTTATGAGTAAACGAGTTCATGACTCCGTCAAAAATGTTTTAAAAATTATTTTAGTTAAATTCAATGTGACTCGCTTCCCGGAATCACAAACCGTTAAATATCTACAAACAGAGATTACTCTATTTTATTGTTTATGTCTATAGTCTTACGTATGAAAATTAAACGTACAATAAAACTGTTACTTACGATGGTTTGTTTATTGTTGTGTGCCACATATGCGCTTTGCGCTCGAGCGACCGACAGTCGACTCCCGCAATAATCACGGGTAACAGTAATCATAATCACGCATTTACAAAAATCACTACTTGTAACATGACTCGAAACTAGTGATTCGGTTACACGCCGCGTAGCTAGTTACTGTATCTAGTGACGTGAAATAACGCCCACGTCTAGCGAGGATATACTTCAGCGCACCAGTTTTATTAAGGTTGTGTTCAGATATAGATTATGACGCCAATACAGTATACAGTGAAGTCGTCTCTTTTTAGTTTGCTATACTGGTAACTGTTTGAAACGGAACGCATTCCAGTATAGTGTCATCCCCTTTTTCGACAATGTTTCAAATGAAAATGTTTATCATGTAAGTACAGGTTTTCTGTTCAACAAGAAAAAATATTATTTGAATGTTGTTGCTTTTAAACCTCAATGTCCGAGTTTATTAGAATAACAATATTAATAACAATCACTCGTGGAAACTGTTAAATCCCTAGGCGCCGTTATGTTTTTGATTACGTGATCAAAGTACTAAGTACGGTGTGTAGAGGTACTTCTAAACTCCATAGTACTAAGAGCACCTTACCTCGCTGGCGCCAGTGCTCACAGTATAAAAATGGTGGCGATTTATGACGTCATATTTCCCTTGGCTGCTGCAGCAGTATACTGGCAGTCCACGTCGAAACTACTTTTTCTCCAGTGAGAGCACTGAGCAGTGCTCGCAATGTATATCGAAACACGACCTGAGTCTATTATTCCCACGCCAGCATTACTTATTATAATATTTATATTTTGTGATTATTCCCCTTAAAATAACTGGATTAAAATACTTGGATCCATAACAACTTCTACAATACATTATATTAATATCTTTGATCTACAATCTAGAAAATCTTATTCATGGAGTATAGAGGTAAGGAGGACAATCTCCCATATGAGAATAGTTGAAAGTGTAACCATCCGTAAGCAATAAATAACAGTTCAAAAACTCTCCACAACAGCGCTCGAGTAGCTGCAGGGAATGATAAATCGCCGTAAAATACGTTGAGAGTGATTTTGAAAACAAAAATTTTGAAAGCAATAAAATAACTATTGTAAAAAGAATTATGGTGAAAGACTGTTCAATAAAAAAATTATAAAAAGTTCTTTAAAATTTAGACTGTAGCTACAGTGACGCCACCTTTATTTAGCGCTTTCCTACGGACACTTTTTATACAGAGTCTGTACTCCTTACCTCTACACTCCATAATCTTATTTTCAAAGTGACAGTTACGTATTTTGTAGCGCCCTCTATAAACGTCACAAAAAAACTTAGCGTAATGGTGTAATGGTGGTGTTCATAGAATATTGACTGATCGCAATTATTTTTATTTGTGTCATTTGATTAATTAGTGTTAATAACTTTTTTTCCTTTGTGGCTGCGGACATAACATGCTTTCTTATGTCGGGTTTACCTAAGACTCAAGTTTTGGTTGAGGAGGGTGGTAATCAGTGTAGAAAACGTTCTCAAGTCAATAACGAACAGTGCAGCAAGAAACCCAAATTGAACGAAATGAATGTCAACGAGAAGAAATCGAACTTCTCCTTGTTAACTCCTAACTCGAATGGGGCGATTAAGATGACATCGACCATGAGCAAGCCGGGGGCAACAACAAAGAAACTGGTTATAAAAAACTTTAAAAGTGTGTTTACGAATGCCTTTTAGCAGTCATGTCCTAACCTTAATGACATTTGTATCATTATCTAGGCGTATTTTTTTTCTAGGTAAACCAAACCTTCCAGAAAATTATCAAGAAACAACATGGAGCAAACTAAGAGAAGCTGTTATCGCCATCCAAACATCAAAGGCAATAGCCTACTCCTTAGAAGAACTTTATCAAGCAGTTGAGAATATGTGTAGTCATAAGGTTTGTTATGTGTAGAAAAAGATAAAAAAATCATTTTTATGAGATTTTAAAAATATCGGAATAGTTTATTGATAGCATTAACATGTTGAACGCCATGATAAAAATCGAGACTTTCCGTTCGGGCTATGGGCGCCACCGGTGAGCCTTACCTAGTTGTTCCATTCAGGCCACGGGATTCACCGGTGAGCCGTGCAAGAGGTTCTCTGTAAAAGGGTCTCACAAGCCACAGATTGCAGTTATTAAACAAAACACGTATGGAAGTGAGCCGCATGGCCCCTGGACTGCTCCAGACAATGTGGTTTTCAAATCCCATAGAAACATGTAGTTCTATCAAAGGTAAAGTCCTAAATACGATCTTAGTGACATGACTTATTTTTTTGTTTGTATAAATAGCACGAATAAAACCAAAAGAAAATAATTATATGTTTATGTTATTAGGGTTGACTATAGACATCCGGTACTTGATTTTGATAATGTTTTTAGTCTAGGAGGCTTATTAGGGTTAAGCTTGAACCTATCACACTATTTTTAGATGGTGGAAATTCCTTTTGAATTAATTACGATAAAAATAAATTTCACTAAAAATTGCAATAACGAAATGCAAATATGGCAGTTTGTTTTTTTAACACAGATAAACTCATAAAAAAGATAATCACTTGGACCCAGACAATCCATTTGTGGCTGGAGACTGAACTTATATACTACAAATTGAGTCGCAGTGGAGAGCAGTGAAGCGATTTTTCAGAAAACAAAATTATAACAATTCACATTACATTATTTCATTTACCACTATCATAGCAGAGTTTAGGGCAACCAGACGTTACAGATAAGATTGGTCAAATCGGTTCTAAAACTGAATTAGCACACCCCAACTCCACATAGTCTTGTCTGCCCTACCCCTAGAGTGTTTTTAAAAAAATGGGGTTATAAATTTACAAAAAAAATTAGTACTCATAAACTTTACATTTCCGCAACGGGGAAGGGTAGTGGGGGCTTCCCATGACTTCCTCACCTCCCCCCTCCCCCTCCCAACACCGTATGCGAGTACCGGACGGCTATAGTTTAACCGTTTATTACATTAAAAATAACTAAAAATAATGCATCAGCAATATTTTGGTCAGAGTATATCCGAACGATCACGAAAGATAGACTCACTAGTGTTTTTTATCACACTAAGCTGCCAACTTATATCAAACTTTCCGCCAGGTTTAACTAGATATTTTTTAGCGCTTAGATATTTAAAAAAGTGTATAGACCCTTGAACTGCACTAGATCTAGCGTCAAATGCGCTAAAAAGGCAACACTGATGGGATGCGTGGTGAGCCGCCGCGTGACCCCGTAGCCCCCGCCAACCGAAATTCTGTAAACCTTCCTAGGAGGCCACGCGGCCCACCGGTGAGCCTCTAGCTATATCTCCTAAACTAGTCCGTAGATTTTGCCTATTTTTATTTTCATTATATTTTTGGTATAAAAATTTGAAGTTTTGAAAAATTACGGATTACGTGATTTTGACTTGGCCCAATGGAAAGTTATGATAGACCCAGCGGTGGGCCGCGCGGCTTTCAACGTGTTAAATGAAAGTCAGATAATAAAATATTAAAAAAATATATATTTTAATATGCACACTGGTGAACTATATGATATTGCAATAAAGTCATTAAAATAATGCATTAAAGAAATTATTCCTATACAACTGCCTACTTAATTAACTTATTCTTGGAAACCGGATCTTTACAATCACATTTAAAAATATCTATTGGTGAACTAATTTACAAAAAAGGTGACTAAACAGAACTTTCAAACTACAGGCCCATAACTCATATCAATTCAATGCTTTTTTCGTAAATATACTATGTTAACATAAGAGAAATTTGGTTTTAGGAAACAAAAGTCTACTAGCTAGTCTCACAATATTCATCTTATTCATAACATAGCTTTCACAAAGGAAATTAAATCCTTCTTCAGTATTGTTCTTTGACGTTTCCAAGCCTTAAAAGCTTATTTATAATAAACTGTTACTGTCATCCAAATAATGATAATCTTACAAAATATCTTTATATATAAAAATTACATGGCACATTGTTAAATATAATAAACTCCTAAACTACTGAACTGATTTCAATATAACTTTGCACACTGTGTGCAGTTCAGTCAAACTTGAGAGATAGGATAATTTTTATCCCAATAAGTGACCCTCGATGTATTACGAAATTAATGATTTTTTTATATGACAAATGGTCGTGGGTTAGGGCAGAATAATGTCTGCCTGGCCAGCTAGTAAATTATATGTGGAAACTAAATACATTTGGTGTGTTTTGCAGAGTATTATCCTTGGACCCCTACACTTTCTTATTTATATTAATAATCTTCGAGATGTTTTTAATTATAAATGTTTACATTTGCAGACAATATTTCAGTCATAGTTATCAGTAGTGTTAATAATAAGCATCAATCTGACGTAAATACAACAATATCATGTGTAATTTAATGGTTGAATTATCATAAATTAAAAGTAAACTTGAATAAAACTAGCTACACTTATTTGAATAAATAAATATCATTAAATTCATTTGAAATCTTTAATGAAAAATCATAAAAGAGGCTGTTCAGCTTTTTATTTAACATTTTATTTGTGACATATATATGCTTCATAATAAATAGTAATCTAACTTGTACTGAACATTTAAATTTAATTAATGATAAAGTAAACAAATTTGTATGTGCATTTCGTAAATTAAGAAAAATAGCAGTGCAGAAGACAGTAGGTACTATTAATTTACTATCATCATCATAAAGGTTTACTAAGATTTAAAATACACCCCTGGGGAAACAGTAAAGATTTCAACTGTGCTTTTGTGGCTCAAAAAATATTTTTATCTTTTGCAATTTTTCACCTTGTACAAAAGACAAATGTGTGCAAATTATGTCACTCCTTTGCTGTATGTATAATAACCAATGTAGCAAAGCAAACTGTTTTGTTCAAATATAATATGGTATGTCAACAACTAATGGATGTAGACTGGCCTAGGTTTTGGTTCCCTGATGACAGAAGGGAAGGAGAGGCATTAATTAAATCACGCAATTCCTGTACATACACTACAACTTCAAAAGGCAGACTAAAAGATTAAATAATAATAAAATTGGTGATTGATTTATAGTAACCATTGTAAAAAAACAGATAGTGTGTTTTAAGTTATTTATCTTATTTTTTTTTATATTTTTATATGCTTAAAACTGTATAAGTATGCTAAAAACATAAATTATAATTAATTTAATAAAAGTTGTCGATAAATGAAAACAAATGTTTTTGTTTATATTACAGATGGCATCACAATTATATGTCAATCTTACAAATTTAGTAGAAGCACATGTGAAGGCCAATATTGAACAGTTCCTTTCTGAAAGCATGGATCGTCAGGTATTTTTAAAGAGGATGGATGACTGCTGGCGCGCACACTGCCGTCAGATGATTATGATTCGCAGTATATTCCTCTATCTTGACAGAACTTATGTATTGCAAAATCCTAGTATACACTCTATATGGTGAGTATTTTCCCATATATACTGTTGCTTATCGTACTAATATATATATAAAATATTTCTCTATGTCCAACATGAAAAGAGTTCACTGTTAAATATGAGAGAAAAAAAAGTCCACAGGTGAATATAGGCAGCCTCTCCAGTAGATTGTCTCCTAGGGAGAATTTTGCCACAGTTGTCACACTTGTCAGGCGGATTAGCAATTGCAGTTTTTTATTATTTTAAGTTGTTATCGGGAAGAGGCTGCTGCCCATCTTCTATTTTAGTTTCGCTCTGTTGCCTCTTACACCCATGGGAACATAAAGTGTAGTGAAACGAACAAGAAGATGAGCAGCAGCGTCTTCCTAATAACAACTCAAAATAATAATCAACAATAGCAAACTGCAAAAATGGAGACTTGGTTGTATTACATTTTTTATTTTATCAATCTTTCCCATAGAATAGGAAAGCAGAACTGAAGTATATATTTTTTTTAAATCTTTATTAATATAAAATACACAGATTTAAAATAATAATAAACATCGTCAAACTGTGCAACAGTTTGTTGGCGATAATGGTGCTCTTTTGTTATACATTAATATGTATTTTTGTTACATACATACTTATCTTAGGTATATTTATTACAATAAATATCTCTATCTTTAATTAATACTTATTATAGGTAGTACATTAAACTTTTCATAGCAATGTATTTTTCAGTCTTTTCTTTAATGTTACAGTGCTTATGTTTTTGGACGTATCTCTTATAAAATCTATTCCATTAAATATTAGCGGAGTTAAATATTGGCTAGTTCTCTTACCATAATAGTTTCTTATATGTGGTATCACATATTTACCCTTCTCAACCTGCCTGGTACGATATTTATGCGTTATAGGTTGTTTAAATTTATTTATTTTATATTGTTCTAAAGCAATTAGGTAATCTACCTTTTCATGCACTGGAAGTATTTTACATATATTAAATAATTTGTCATAATTTTTTTTACACTGTAATTTTACTTTTTTACTTACTAAATACTTAAGTAGTCTAATTTGTAAATGTTTTATACGATCTAACTGTGTTTTGAATGTTAGCCCATAACTGCTCAATCCATAATTGATTACTGAGTCAGCCAGTGCATAATACAGTACGTACAAGACTTTTCGATTCATGAAATTGCTTAGGTGAAAGAATCTACCCAGTATTGATTGCAATTTATTACACACACCATTGACGTGCAGTTTCCAGTTCATATTAGTATCTACTGTTAGGCCTAAGTATCGGTATTTATCTACTACATCTATGTTTGTGCACTGGCAGCCAGCTTTATTGAGGTGTAGACACTCGTATGTATGACCAATTATATTTATGTTTAATTTACCTTGCTTAAAGACGTTACTGTGGGGTGAACTTATATACATAGCCTTTGTATTGGATCAATTTATAATTATACCGTTATCATGTGCCCATTTAATTATGTTTTCTAAGTCCTCCTGTATGTATTTTTGTGCATCACTCATGTTATTGGTTGAGTACATTAGGCACATGTCGTCTGCATACATAACCGTTTTACAATGCTTTATCACATTAATGACACTATTAACATGCATAATGTACCCAACTGGAACGAAAACCGATCCGGTTGGTACTCCAAGACTCACGCTTACTTCGTCCCCTGTTACTCCGTCTACCAATGTACATAAGGATCTATTTTGCAAATAGCATTTAAACCATCGGTTGATGGGACCTCTGATACCACATTCATCCATCGCACGCAGTAGTACCTCGTGTTCCAGGGTGTCGAATGCCTTTCTATAATCAATAAAAAGAGCAGCGACAAACTTACCCTCATTGAGATTGTTGTTGATATAGTCGGTGAATTGCGCAAGCGCAGTGTCCGTGCTACGTCCGCTACGGAACCCGTGCTGCGCGTCTGATATTATGTTATATTGCTCTAAGTAACAACTTATCTGATTCACTATTACTTTTTCTACTATTTTATTTATTACCGATAATATAGCAATTGGTCTATAGTTACTATAGTCCGTGTGGCTCCCCTGTTTATATATTGGTCGTATTATTGCTTTTTTTAATATATCTGGGTAAACTCCCCCACCCACACTCATATTTATCAATTTAGCTAATACTGGGCTTATTTCTTTCTTTACCTGCTTTATATCTTGTACTCTATTTTTGTCTAAACCTGGTGCTTTATTAAAATCTAAATTATTTATATATTTTTCTATCGTATACGCTCCTACCTTCTTAAAGTAAAAAGACTTATCACTTGGTTTTACAATCATATGAAATTCTATCCAAAAAATTTTTATCACAGTTATGCTTTATTTTCTGTACTTCCCCTGTGAACGTTTCAGAGAACTTATTGCAAATATTATACACACTGCTAGTTTGGCCTAAATATTTTAAAATAACGTCATCTAAACCCGGTTTAGGCTTGCCTATCCATTTATTTATGTTACACTATATTTTTCTAAAATCATTTTTACATTTTTGTATCTCATTCTGCCTGTATTTATTATTAGCTTTATCTATTAATTTATTAACCGTATTTCTATATCTCGTATACATTAGTCTTTTATTCATATTCTTAGGGAATGATTTCCAAGCCCTGGACAGTAAGTCCCTATGTTCTATCTTTTTATATAGTTCGTTATTAACCCATGGTTGCGTAATTCTCTTTTTCTTTGGTATTTTCTGTAACTTACACTTATCATATATATCTATAAAAACCCTGTGTAATTTTTCATACAATAAGTTAGGACAACTCGTTTCCATGACATCAGACCAATCAATTGTTTTTAAACTATTGCATACCATTTTTTCGTCTAATATGGTTTGTAATTTACAATTATTATTAATGTTGGATACATTACCAGTTATTTTTACGCTAATTCCAACCATATAGTGATCCGATACGGTACAAGTTAGCAAGTGCGCGCACGCGTCTAGCAGCCGGCCGCGGCTCGCCCGCACGCACACGTGGTCAATATTCGAGGAATTCACTCGGCCATCCACGATCGGTTCTCGCGTTATCTCTGACGTAGGTATTGCACTCTGTAGCCGTTTTCACACAACATGTTTTTGTAGGCACATAAACTCGTATTTGCACCTTGCGATATATCAATGTTGATATCTCCAATTAAAATTATTTCTTCTGAGGATGGGATATTTTTCAGTATGGTATCCAGTTCTGTGATAAAAACTAACTTATTTGAGTTTGGTGGTCTGTATATAGCCAATATATGTGTAGTTTTACTTACAGTTTTTAGTTTTCCATGAATTATCTCTGTTGCTTTTATTGGTATTTGTGGTTTTTCTGTGGTAAAATATAAGTCATCTCTCACGAATATGAGTGTCCCACCGCCTCTTCTTGTCTCTCTAGTGTTAGAATACACCACATAACCAGGGATCTTATATAGTAATACTTCTTCGCTTTTTATGTTTACTTCTGTGAGAATGATGACATTTAGCGTTCTTTTTGTTATACAGTGGCATAATAAAACAAGAAGTTGGTTGAATTGTTTTCGTACAGAACGTATGTTCAGATGAATGATTTCATTTTCTCATTACATCCCTTAACAAGTCCACTGCTGAACATAGGCCTTCCCCAAAAAATGCCACAAAGCACGGTCCTGAGACACCTGTATCCATCGACTCCCTGCATGTCTTACCAGGTTGTCACTCCAACTAGTGAGGGGACGCCCTACACTTCGCCTGCCGGTACGAGGCTGCCACTCAGGAACCTATTTTCCCCATCGGTTATCGGTTCTTCGAGCTATATGGCCGGCCCATTGCCACTTCAGCTTACTAATCTGTTGGGCTACGTCGGTTACTCTGGTTCTACTGCGGATAACCTGATTCCTAAGTTTTTCTCGCTCAGAGAAACTCCGAGCATAGCCCTGTCCATAGCTCACTGAGCGACTTTGAGCTTCCTCATACGGCCAGCAGTGAAGGACCCCGTCTCAGATCCCTAAGTCATCACTGGTGACACGCACTGGTTGTACTATCGAGTTTTGAGATTTTGATGTATGCCTGACGAGAAGATGTGTCACAGTCTTGTGAACGCTGCCCAGCCGAGTTGAATCCGTCGATTGACCTCTCGGTCGAAGTTGGACTTACCTAGTCGGACTACTTGTCCCAGGTAAACATAATTATATTCGTCAACAACTTCGGGCTTAGTGCTTCCAACAACCACTGGCATAGGTGTGACATGGACATTACACATGACTTTCGTTTGCTCAAAGCAGTATGTTAAGTTCAAAACGATAAGATAAGATTTATATATAGATGCCGTGGAGAGGGCTATGCTCGGAGTTACTCTGTTTGATAAGTTTAGAAGTAAGGATATCTACAGTAGAACCAGACTAACCAACATAGCCCAATGGATCAGTAAGCTGAAGTGGCAAAGGGCTGGCCGTATAGTTAGACGAACCGACAATCAATGAAGAAGAAAGGTTTCTGAGTGGCAGCCTGGACCAGTAAGCGAAGTAAGGAGTGACCCCCATTAGACAAAGTGACAACTAAAAGATGCAGGAAGTGGATGGATTCAAGCTGCAAAGGACCGTGCTTTGTGGCATACCTTAAGGGGGAGGCCTATGTTCAACAGAGGACTTTCGAAGAGCTGTAATGATGATGTGCATTACTACAACAACATGCAGAAATTAACTCGAGACTGACGCGAAATGCGTTTCCCCTGGTGTTCCTCCTGGCTGCTTGCCGCTCACACTCTCGTTTTTGAGTATAGTATGTTGGCTCAAACTAAGGAATTCCACCACAGCCAAAAGAAGGTATTTGTTTATTGATGATGATTGCATCGTCGGTTATATCATTGATAGTAGTAGCTATTGAGCTACTACTATCAATCACTAATCATCAGGTGATCCAATCTAGTGTCAATGTGTAAGATCTTTGTATCTACAGCTCTGTGCTGTACAACTGTATGTTATAGTGATGTAAGCTGTAGGTTCGATTCCCGCAATACTCAATTATTTAGATGTAATTAAAATTTTGTTACTTCAAGGTGCTAAAAAATTTATTGATTTTTGTCCATAGAGGGCCAAAAATACTAAACTACCATAAATGTTTATTGAAACATGGTAAATGTGAGCAACACTGCAGCTATATTATAGTTGTAGAACGAATGGGTCTTCTCAATCATGGTAGGACCATGCTCTCACAGCATACTAGCATAAAATAGCAACTTAATACTGCTGTATTTTGAGTTGTGAGTGTAGAGAACCAGAACTCTTTTTACTGAAAATGAGGCATTCCATCTTAGTCCACAGGAGTGACAACACAACTGCATTTTGATTCTTAATTGAGGATAATTCTATGGGCCACAGCATCCACTTACCATCAAGTGGACTGTGTGCTCGTTTGTCACCCTTATTCTATTGTTGCGCGCCTAAGTTGACGTCTGGCACCTGGCACTAGCGCCATCTAGTGTAGGGGACCAGAGCGAGGAGGGCTTCCTAGAAAATGTCAATCTTGAACTTACCACCAACACCGCAATCTAGTATCGAACAGAAGAATTAAGCTTTCTAGAAGCCCCACACTTGAACTTTCTGCGCCTCGGTCTGCGGTCGGTCGGCGCCCGTATTTACTGGAATATTCTGGATGTTTCGGTATAAAAGGTGTATTTAAAGTCGCTGCAAGCCGCGATCGGGGCAGTATTGAATTTTTCGAGACAAGCGAACCTTCGGAACGAAATAAAGTGAATCAGTGTGATTAATTATTAGTGTTTTAAGTTTTAATTGGTGTTCGGTAATAAAAGTGTTAATTTTGGTAATTCAATCGGCAGTTTTTATTGTCAGGAACCCTACGCCTAGGCTCGTAACAATTGGTGTCAGAAGTGGAATAAAATCATGCCGATAAGGAGGAAACGGAGGGTGTCCGTACCCGAAGTCAACGCCAGCAGGAGATGGACCAGAGAAGATTTGGTGGTGCGCGTGGTAACGCCGCAGACGTTGGGGGGCCAACTGCCAGCCACGGAGGCTGGCCCGTCAGCAGCTCCTACACCTGCAGCACCTGACTTAGGTGCTCTCGTGATGATGCTGCAGGAACGGGCCCGTTGGTTGAAAGAGCAGCAGGAGGAACAGGCCCGCCAGCAGGTGGAACAGGCACGCTGATTAGAAGAGCAGCTGCAGCGCGGATAAAGGAACAGGCCCGTCAGTTGAAAGAGCAGCAGGAGGAACAGGCCCGCCGACAGGAGGAACAGGCCTGCCGACGGGAGGAACAGGCCAGCCGACAGGAGGAATAGGTCCGTCGGTTGGAAGAGCAGCTGCAGCGCGGACAGGAGGAATGAGCCCGTCGGTTGGAAGATCAGCAGGCGGAACAGGCTCGTCGGCCGGAAGAGCAGTAGCTCCTCATGAAGGACCTTCACGCTACCTTTGGGAAAGAGATAAGGGAGGTGAAAGATAGGGTTGCTCAACATGACAACCGCCTGTCGGAAGCTGAAACCTAAACAACCATGTGAACAATCGGGTTGACAACGTGATGGCTAACGTGAAGAAAACGCTGAACGACCTCAAACTTGGAGATGGAACTACAGCTCCCGTAGTAGCTACAACACCGCTACGTGGATTCAAAGTGCCGCCGTTCGACGGAACTTCCTGGTCGGTCTACAAAATCCAGTTCGAAGCTGTTATGAAGGCGAACGGCTGGAACAAAAGTCAGGCCATGACTGCTCTCACACTGGGCCTGCGCGACCAGGCCTTAACAGTTCTGGAAGCTCTCGATGAGGAGGTGACTTATGAGCAGCTCCTTGAGGCATTGGAGGTGAGATTTGGCGACGCTCACCTGGAACACGTCTTTCGTGCGCAGCTTAAAGGTCGCGTGCAGCGCAACAACGAAAACCTGCACTAGTGGGATCTAGAGGTGGAGAAGCTGGTGCGAAAAGTATACCGGTTTGTACCTGCGCTCATTGAAGGGAACCTGATGCAGACATTCATCGACGGCATCCGCGACCTTGAATTCAGAGCTGCTGTGAGGCTCGGGCACCACGAGACGCTTAAGGAAGCCTTGGCCCATGCACTGGTTGAAGCCGTGCGGCAGGATCTTCATTCCCATCGCGTCAGAGATGTTGCAGCAGCTACTGTTCGCGACCGCAATAATGGATACTAGGTGCTATGGCTGTGGGGAAAGGGGCCATCTTCGATCCAGCTGCCCTAAGCGAACTGTAGAAAGGGAAGTTGATCGATCTCGAGATGGTAGTGCAGCTAACGGCACCGCCTGGCGGCGGGAGGATCATCGTTTCCCTCACGTCAGAGAGGTGGCAGCAGTTACGGTTCGCAGTCACAATAAAAATTACAGCCCAAACTGCTACGGTTTTGGGGAATGGGGCCATCTTCGATCCAGCTGCCCTAAGCGATCTGTAAAAAGGGGAGGTGATCGATCTCGAGAGGGTTGTGCGGCTAACAGCACCACCCAGCAGCAGGAATACGACTTTGTGATTGAACACCGCAGCGGGAAATCACATGGCAACGCACATGCATTGCCAAGGAGACCTTGTCCTGAAGATTGCAAGCACTGTACTAGGCAAGAGAGTAAGAAAGTGGATGCTCAGGACAGACCAACTCAGCAACGAGTGGAAGAACAGCTTACAACATGCACAGCAGGAAGATCCGGACATCAAGCCGATTCTGGAATGGATGAAGGCCCGTGCTACCAAGCTCAAGTGGAACGACGTCTCAGCGATGAGTTCGACCACTAAAAGCTATTGGGCCCAATGGGATAGCTTGCTGATTCAGGATGGAGTCCTGTGCCGTAAATGGGACAATGGTCGAGGAGACAGCTATCGTTTGCAAATAGTTGTTCCTAAAGCTAAAGTGCCGAATGTTCTACAGCTGTACCATAATGGTTGTTCAGGAGTCCATCTGGGAGTTAAACGAACTCTACTGAAGATCCGAGAACAGTTTTACTGGGTCCATTATCGTGATGATGTCGACGATTGGCGTCGCACATGTACAAGTTGTGCGGCTGTGAAGGGACCTGAGACACGTAGTAGAGGAGCATCGAAATTGTACAATGTTGGTGCACCATGGGATAGGACAGCCCTTGACATTGCAGAGCCGTTTCAGAAAGGCGCAAGAGGGACTCCTAAGATCGTCCATGTGGATCGCCTGACGCGTTATTATAGGGTCGATAATGCTCGGGACGAGCATGTCTTAGGAGGGGGCAGTGTTGCGCGCCTAAGTTGACGTCTGGCACCTGACACTAGCACTAGCGACCATCTAGTGTCGGGGACTAGAGCGAGGAGGGCTTTCTAGAAAATGTCAATCTTGAAATTTCCACCAACAGCGCTATCTAGTATCGAACAGAAGAATTAAGCTTTCTAGAAGCCCCACACTCGAACTTTCTGCGCCTGGTTGGTCAGCGTCCGTATTTACTGGAATATTCTGAACGTTTCGGTGTAAAAGGTGTATTTAAAGCCGCTGCAAGCCGTGATTGGGGCAGTATTGAATTTGGCGAGACAAGCAAAGCTTCGGAGCGAAGTAAAGTGAATCAGTGTGATTAATTATTAGTGTTTTAAGTTTTAATTGGTGTTCGGTAATAAAAGTGTTAATTTTGGTAATTCAATCGGCGGTTTTTATTGTCACGAACCCTAGGCTCGTAACACTATCAATTTTTTTTTTTTTTATAGAAATAGCATCTTCCAATTCATCAGCCTATAAAAGTACTGGGCGTAGGTCTCTCCCCCATAGGGAGCATTTGCTTTAATTGTCACGCTCAGCAAGCCAACTGTCGATTGCAATATAAGACGTTTCACATCATACATGCTCCTGCCTGTTGTTGGTCTGGTAATTTTACGTCTGGCGTAAGCGAGATGGTTATGCCATAATTATATAATATTAAAAACAAATGAAATGTTGATTAATATAGAATAAAAATTATATCACAGGGACATGGGCCTAGACTTGTTCCGACACCATATAGCAATGAACACGTTGGTGCAAACTCGCACAGTCGATGGGTTGCTATTGTTGATCGAGCGGGAGCGCGGCGGTGACGCCGTCGACATATCACTGCTCAAAAGTCTGCTACGGATGTTGTCTGATCTACAGATATATCAGGATGCCTTTGAACATAAGTAAGTTTATATTCAACTTATATACAAGTGAAATCATAATATACTTGGTTATATCAAACTTTTAAATTAACTACTTCATAATTTTACATAATTTTTACACGTGGTATAGCCACGCTGCGGCTATATTATGGTTGTAGCACAAGTGGGTCGGCTCCATCAGGGAAGTACCACACTTTCACAGAATACTGGCGTAAAATAGCAGCTTAATACTGGTGTTTCGTATGGAGAGTAGAGATCCAGAGACCCTTTTTACTGGAAACGAGGTATTCCATCTTAGTCCTCAGGGGTGACAACATATCTGCGTTTTGATTCTTAATCGAGGGTAAATGATGTCTATGGGCCACTGCATCCACTTACTATCAGGTGGACTGTGTGCTCGTTTGCCACCTTTATTCTATAAAAAAATTACATCATTTCAAAATCGTCCAATTTTAAAATCTGCTAAGTACAAATATATCAAATTATAATCATTGAGGAAAATTTGTGACACACATATTTGTAATGATTAACTGTCTGTACTTAAATATTAACAGATTTCTTCAAGCAACTGAGCGGTTGTACGCAGCCGAGGGACAGCGGCTGATGCGAGAATTGTCAGTGGCGCAGTACCTCGCCCATGTAGAGAAAAGACTTCGGGAGGAGAATGAGAGATTGCTGCATTATCTTGATCCATCAACCAAGTAAGGAAACAATTATTAACTATTTACCTGAAGAAAAATACGTTGTCTATGGAAAAATATATCATTATTTTTCATCAAGTAAGTGTCAATCTCGCGGAACAGGATAAATTTTGTCTTGGGACTGATGGATTTAGTTCAGCTGTGGACTTTAAAAGACTAATAGTCGCAAGTTTTAAACAAAGTCAGAGGTGATCGCTAGTTACTCAACTAAATTTCAAGTCAATCTTCAAATCACATAAAACGGCGTAATAGTTCCGTAGTTATGGTTAAAGTTCATAATCTGCTATTTTCCATAACTCCACGTCTTAAGCTCGTATTTTTCGTTGGGGGCAGGAATATGATAACAATTCAAGGCATGAAATCTTCTCGAAGAAGTTTTTCAATCCTTTGATGTTACTGACGACATCAGAGTGTGACTTCGGCCCGCCGAGATGTTTAGCCTTGTATGTGGCAGTTGTACGTGCACGGACCTTTTACACAGAGGATTATCTTTAACAATTATGGTAAACAGATGTTTGTTAAAAATGCATATTCAGTAATAGCATGGATTGGTATCTATCTGTATTTGGAATTTATTCAGTTGTATCAGCATCTTCATAGTTACAGAAAAGCGTTGTTCTTTGTCCATTACTACTACCATCACGGTTATGCACACGATAATGTAGAACTTAAAATGATTCAGAAGTGTCGGCAGCACTGAAAACATTAATAATTTTTCACATTTCCTTATAAAAGATAATCTGAAATGTCATTATTTTTTCCAGATGGCAACTGATCCACACAATCGAGCGGCAGTTGCTTAGTGAACATTTGACTGGTATTTTGACCAAAGGTTTGGAAGCATTGATGGATGGACCACGGTTGTCCGATCTCACCACATTATACAACCTCTTCAGTAAAGTCAAAGATGGCCTTAATGAACTGTGCAATCATTTCAATGCTTATATAAAGGTAAATTTCATAACAATATAAGAATTACATAGACACAAATATATCATCATCACAGCCTTCACAAGTCCACTGCTGAACGTAGGCCTCCCCTAATGCCATAAAGCAAGGTCGTGAGCCACCTGCATACATTGACCTCCTGCATGTCTTACTAGGTCGTCACTCCATCTAGTAGGGGGCCACTCGACTCTTCATGCCTACTGCTATAACAAATATATGCTATATTGAATTTTAAGTGGACTAAAGCACTTTTTTATTTAGGAGGCCAACATCTAGCAACATGCCTGTTCTAGTTTTTTATGATATTATGACTAGAGTTTTGATTGACTTTTAGGCAGCTAGGAAAAATACATATGTCACCCCATTTCATACTGTAGATGTTATATGTCCGATTATAGGAAATGCATGAAAGATGCGGAACAGATAGGGAGCACCGCCGGTACTGATCTAGGCTTTATTCGAAATACATGGTGGATTTTTGTGTGTATATCTTATATATGAAAAGTTTTTTTGATGATTTTACTATGAGACTATGAGATTAAAAAAGCTTCAGACAAAACATTTTTGGTTTGCTATTTGACATAAAAAAGCTTTTAAAGTTTTGATGCAAGAACGACTTTTACATTTTACTTCAATACTAAAAACCAAAACTGAGTTTTAAAATAAGGTGGTAAAGGTATTTTTGAACATCTTGCATATTTTTCAAGGTAATAGCAAAAAAAATTAGTTGTACGTGTTTTTCGATAGTTGAACATCCCCAAATTGCCAAATTCACTATTGTAAATCTGCGATTTTTTTATTTTAGAATTGTCGGGTGAAATCTAGCTACAACTGTATTTATTTTATTTCTTCCTTTCTCTAGTCTATACAATTCTCTCAATGTGTAATTTGCAGAAAAAAGGGCGGACGATAGTTATAGAGCCGGAACGTGACAAAACAATGGTTGCTGAGCTTCTCGAATTTAAGGAACAGTTGGATCATGTTGTAAGCACTTGCTTCCAAAAAAATCCAAAGTTCGTGTACTCGATGCGAGAGGCCTTTGAATACTTCATCAACCAGCGGCAGAACAAACCTGCTGAACTAATTGGTAAGCTGTGCTATATTTTTGCATAGGAGCTTGGGTAGATATCTCCTGCTTATATATGCTGCCAAGTATCACTGTTTTGTTTCAGTTTAAAGGCTAAAACATTATAGTAACAGGCTGTGGGGTATACCATCTTACTCCTTAGAGGCTACAGTGTATTTGTAACCTTACTCTGGAGATATTGACAGATGTCCAAGGGTTTTGGTTCCTTTGTCACTTAAAAGTTATAACAGAACTTAAGATATGATATCTATATAAAGGATAATTTATGTTAAAATATTTATTTATTTATTATAATATGTTTGGCTAAAGGCATAAATGTAATCTTTCCTATGTAATATTCGTAATAAATTTATTTGTTAATTTAAAAATTACGTTAAACTTTCTTAAAAATAAAAAGCTACAACGCGGTCACATTAACTTGACGCATGGCTTTGATGACGTCATTTTAGCGGTCAGGTACGGTGAGAAAAAAAAGCATGTAGCTAAATAAAAACTATATTTTTGATTTTGGAGCATATGTTTTATTTGTAAAACTTGCAATATGTTGCATCATGTATTTTTTATACAATATAATTTAAAACTATTTTATGTTGATTGATAAATATTTATTCAAAATTCATCTTCACTATAAATAATTGGTACAATATCATGGTCTAAACTGTCTTCTTCTTCACTTTCGATCTCGCTGTCGAATGACTCCTCTCCTCCAAGATCGATTACAAGTTGCTGCAGTACGTCGTCAGCCAGGCCATCTTTTTCCCAGTATTCCTGAAAATAAATAAAATAGTGTTATAAAATTACCACAAAATAATTATATCAGTTTAGTGAATTACTAATATGTACCTCCAAAAAAGTACTCATATTTTTTATTTAACATCACAATACAAACATACATACATACATACATACTTTAGATTTATAATTTATTTACAAACTGACCTGTTGTAGTCCCTCGACATGGTTAACTTCTTTTTTCCAGTCTGATGCTGTGATGGAGTTTATTGCATCTCTGGTGAGATTTTCAATTTTTCTTTCTTGTTGGTCTACGTTTTTGTATGCCACCCTCTGTTTGACCAAATTCCAGATATATTCAATAGCGTTGAGGTCACAATGGTAGGGAGGCATACATACAATTTCATGGCCATGTCCTTCATTAAATCATCGACAATGTATTTTTTGGGCGGCTTTGCCTTTTTTATAATATGGTAGAGTTCTCTTTTTCTCATTTTTTCATCAAATGGAATATTGTTGTCACGCAGCTACTGTTGCATGTCTCCTTTTAACGTTGCACTTGTCACCGACTGCGTTGAGTGGTAAGGCGCGTTGTCAATGCAGACTATACTATTTGGGGGCAAGTTTGATATCAGCTTTTCATTAAGCCATTTCAAAAAATTCTCGGTATTCATTTCATGATGGTAATCGCCAGTAGTACTTTTGCATTTGTATAACAAATCTGCATCTGCGATAAATCCGTTTTCTCCTCCAGCATGCACCAGAATCCATCGTTGACCCGGGTTAAAATTTTTATTCACGCTGCTATCTGTGCTGTTTTGCCAGCATTTGCTGACGGTATAATGGGAATGGATCCACGTTTCATCCAGGTAGATAACTGGTTTTTTACCTGCGACGAGATCATTGTTCTCTTTCATTCGGCGCAGGTAGCGTTCTCTCCATGCGGCTATATCGGCTTTTTTGAATTAGCACCGAACGCGGACTTTTACATTTTTTAAACTTATAACCCAACTGATTTATTAATGTATTTCTAAGGAAAGTTCTTCCACCTTGAAAATTAAGATCTCTCTTAACAGCTGCCAAGATTTTTTAAGCGTGGGTATCAAAATCATCCACGACAATTTTTTTCGCTGATTGTTTACGCTTTTTACTCGGTGTGGATAACTTTATTTCCCTCATTGGATTGTCTGTGGTACTTGGACTGGGACAAATGTCAGTGCTTGGAACGGTGCTAGTATTTGGGGCCGTACTAGTACTTGGAGCCGTGCTAGTGATTGGACTAGCGTCGGGCGAAGAACCCGACGGTGGTACACATGCCTTTTTGGCCTCCCTTTTTATACGAGTAAGAGTACTTCATGATATTCCAGTTGCTGCACAGGTTCATTTATCAACCTGATCTACAGGTATGCAAAAGCGTCTATTTTTCTTCTCATTCTCGAAAAACTGCAGCACTTTCAACACAAGATTTCTCCCATCACTGTGTATAGTATTCCCCATGTTAAAAAATTTGTAGTAACAAAAATAGTTCTAAATTAACAAAAACAGTCCAAACTTAAACAATAACGAAAACGTAACAAAATGTCCAAAAACAGCCAAACTTAAACAATAACGAAAACGTTACAAATCATCCAATAACAACAATAGCAACAGAAAACTAGTCAAAATATCGACGCGCGTATCGGTAACAGAAATGCTAACCATACTGACGATTGCCGGGCGAGCTAAGGGAGTGCGAGGGGAAGCGGGCGGGGCCTCGCATTCCAGCGATGCGTCAAGTTAATGTGACCGCGTTGTATGTGTGATGGTTAAGGCGAGTCCTCTACTACGGGTGATGCCTATAGTCAGCAGTAGAGTCACATTTCAAAATATACCTGTTTCTAAACATGTTTTTAAAATTTATTACTGTGCAATTTGATTTATCACTTAAATCAAACTTTCTCCAGCCAAATTCGTGGACCTAAAACTACGGGCCGGCAATAAAGAAGCAACAGAAGAGGAGCTTGAGAGGCTGCTTGACAAAATTATGGTTTTGTTCCGGTTCATACATGGTAAAGATGTATTTGAAGCATTCTACAAAAAGGACTTGGCTAAGAGACTGCTAGTAGGAAAGTCTGCTTCGGTAGATGCTGAGAAGTCCATGCTCAGTAAACTGAAGCAAGAGTGCGGAGGTGGATTCACATGTAAATTAGAAGGAATGTTCAAAGATATGGAGCTATCTAAAGATATAAATATTACATATAAGCAGGTAAGTTGTGATTTTGTTTTTGACACAGTATATTGTTCAATAGTGTTTTTAGAATAGTTTAAATGCTCCATTAATTACTTATGGTGGCTGGAATGTACGATGATAAGCACAGAAATATTATTCCCAATAAAGGTTTGTATATTAGAAATTAGTAACAGAAAAACTTGAATTCAACTAATCTATACATATAATAAATTATATATTTTAATTACTAAAGTGATTGAGGGGGTTGGAAAATAAGTAATTACTGATGTTAACCTTATTGGTTATGAAGTATCTTAAAAAATGTCTAATTCATTTTGCGCTGCATTGGCTCTGTAGTTGGCTCAAATTATATGAGATTTTAGTATCTATCTATCCAGTAGATTTTAATTTTCTTCTTTGAATCATTTTTTACTTATTCTGCTGTCAAGTTCGCAATTAAAAGATTACGTGGAAAACGCCATGTTTCGTGTGCAACAATACTCCCAGGTGTTTAATGAACGAGGGAGGCCCTTCATGCTGACTGAAACTTGTACCTAATGCAAGCAATGCAGTAACATCCTACATATGTCTCAATGCTGGCTGCAGACCTATCCTTTCTAAAAGGATTTTTAAGTAGAAAAAAAGGTCGCCGCGTTGCTCTACTATTCATTTCACATAATTAAATTATTTTTATAATTTTATTCTATTCCCCAACGATAGTCCGTCTTTTATTTTTCACCAAACAAGTCTTATGAAATTTCAGGCGTGTGCCTAGTGTTGTCGTCCCTTTGTTATTTGACTTAAAAATAAAATGCATCTATTTTATTTTATTTATTCAACACAATTAGCTTTGCGAAATTGTGAGCGAAAAATCCTTTATATACAAAAAATGCTAAAATTTGTGAATGGACTTGTTTCTAGTTCATATTTAAAAAAAATATAAAATTAAAAATATTTACATAGTAGAGCCACGCTGCAGCCATATTTGGTGTAGCACAAATGGGTCACATAATACCAGCATAAAATGGCAGTTTAAAACTGCTGTGTTTCGTATGATAAGAAAACCAGAGATGCTTTTTTCTGG
Source organism: Parnassius smintheus behrii (assembly GCA_036936625.1). Classification (NCBI taxonomy): domain Eukaryota; kingdom Metazoa; phylum Arthropoda; class Insecta; order Lepidoptera; family Papilionidae; genus Parnassius; species Parnassius smintheus. Next base: position 50,288,610 of record JAUPFT010000002.1, read on the forward strand.
AAACGAGTATAGATATAGGTGTCTATAAGCCACAGCAACCACTTACCATCAGATGGACTGAGTGCTCGTTTGTCGCCCTTATTCTATAAAAAAAATGAAAACTACAATCCCAATACACTTTTTAAAACTATAATCTAGAACCAAATGCAACTGTCAGTATAATTCATATATATATGAGCCCTTCTTCAAAAATTTCAGCACTTAGCAGCAACCCAAGAAGGCGGAAGTCTAGAACTATCGGTTTATATCCTTACCATGGGCTTCTGGCCAACATACCCAGTGGCTGAGGTTCGGCTTCCAGCAGAGCTGACTCGCCACCAGGACCACTTCGCGAAGTTCTACTTGGCGAAACATTCGGGCCGGAAGCTGCAGTGGCAGGCAACACTGGGACACTGTGTCCTCAGAGCTCATTTTGCACAGGTGTGTACGTTCCTGCGGCTTCACTTAGTGCTTGTGATATTTTTTAATACATTCTATACTTTAAGCAAGCAGTTCTTGTAGTTTATGTATATTAATATATAATATTTTATTGCTTTCTCGGTAAGGTCTCTAAAAATTTGTTTTTAATTTTGTATTTAGACAATGTTTATATATTTTTAAATTTAATTAATACGAGGGTGGATTGAAAAGTACTCGGCCTAACACAGATCCATTCAATTCTAAAAATCAAATCTACCCACATTATTTAGTTCAGTTCAGACTAGTTCATTGTGTGAAGTTCGAAACGTGTGCGATAATTAGTTGTGATTTTATAAATTTATTAACAAAGTAATCGGACATAACTTCCGCGAATGGAGCAAATCGAGCAGCGTGCCGTCATTAAGTACCTCCATAAGAAGGGGCTATCATCAAAAGCCATCCATGATGACATGGTCAGTACATTAGGCGATTGTGGTCTGTCATATTCATCCGTCAAAAAATGGATAGCAGAATTTAAGCGTGGTAGAGAGAGTGTGAAAGATGAACCCCGCTCTGGTAGGCCTTCGACGTCAACTACTGACGAAAATATTAAAAAAGTACTTGATTTAATAATGGGAGACCGCAGATTAAAAATTAGAGAGATAGCCGAGATTATAGGCATCTCTTATGAACGAACTCAAAACATCATTGTCAACGAGTTGGGTTTCCACAAGGTGTCTGCGAGGTGGGTTCCGCGACTGCTTTCAGTTGAACAAAAAAGGACGCGATTGACTATTTCACGCGACTGTTTGGAGTTATTTGAAGCCGATGCAGATGATTTTTTGAATCGTTTTGTTACTATGGACGAAACATGGGTTCATTACTGTACACCGGAAACAAAACAACAATCAAAACAGTGGAGAAGACCTGGTTCACCACCCCCTAAAAAGGCTAAGTCGATTTTGTCGGCAAATAAGGTGATGGCTTCAGTATTCTGGGACTCGAAAGGTGTGATTATGATTGATTATCTTGAAAGGGGTCAGACTATAAACTCTGATTACTACTGCACCTTACTACGTCGTTTACGAGAGGAAATAAAAGAAAAACGTCGAGGAATGCTCAGAAGAAAAGTCCTGTTTCATCAAGATAACGCCCGTGTTCACACGTCAGTACAGTCAATCGCTGAAATTTACAACTGTGGCTTTGAACTGTTCCGCATCCGCCGTATTCACCTGATCTGGCACCATCAGACTTCTTTCTGTTCCCTAACCTAAAAAAGCACTTGGGAGGTCAAAGATTTTCGACAAACGACGAGGTCAAAGCAGCTGTAGACGCATATTTTGACTCTAAGGAAGAATCATTTTTTTTCAACGGTCTAAATGCTTGGAAGGGGAGGTGGCAAAAGTGTATTGAACTTGATGGTGATTATGTAGAAAAATAAAAATATAACTGATTTAGTATGTGTTTATTTTCTTGGTTAGGCCGAGTACTTTTCAATCCACCCTCGTAAATGAAAATCTATAAATGGATTAATGACATAGTTAAAATCTTGTTATCACTTAGTTATATTGGCAGCACCAAAAGCCTGTCACTTTCGACATTGCTTTTCCTTGCTGTTCTGCTTAAATTTCATTTGATGAGAAATGGTTATTTCGTCATCTATCTAGACAACCCCTAGATCAGATATAGTGATGGGTTTTCTTATGTCTTGTCATATATATAATCATTTAAATTACATAAGGATCTAAGGCTACCATACGTTAAAGTAGGGACTATATACTAACGTTTCCACGAACTAACCTTGACTGAATGCAGAGCACCCAGTACGAAATAACGAATTAATATCTGGTAACCGACAAACGGCGGTACATCTAAGCAAATCCCATATATGTGTGACGGGGAGCAGCTTTAAAATTATAAGGTCTTTGTCAGAGTAACTTGTAGTTATTTCCATTATAATAGATCGGCTTTCAATTCTGCATAACCAATCCGCCTGCTTGGTGTGAAGAGTATAGACAAATTGTTTATAATAGCTCAGCTTTCAATTCTGCATAACCAATCCGCCTGCTTGGTGTGGAGAGTATAGGCAAATTGTTTGACTGCATGCCATTTGCATCTATGTAAAGGCTTTTTCCAGCACTGGATTTAAAAAGGTTGATAAAACTGAAGTATTGTGAAAATTTGACTTGAGCATTTTACATCATAATAAATTATTACGTCATATAATTTCAGTTTCTTTTATTAATGGTTCAAATTAAAACTTAGTCTGATCATTTTAAGATAATTTACATTTTGGGTATTTAAAAATGTGCAAATAAAATAATATTTTGACTATAAAAACATTGTCTCTCTACATCTACATTTATATATTTTGATAGATTTCCGTTAACTAGAGAGTATAACACTATTCAAACTACAAGACATTATCTTATTTTAAAACAATTTTATCACAAACATTCTTCCAACTTTTCAGGGTAATAAGGAATTACAGGTATCACTATTCCAAGCTCTTGTTTTACTTCTTTTCAATGATGGCGATAATCTCTCTTTTGAAGAAATCAAAGCGGCAACCAATATTGAGGTAAACGCATAAAATATCTATAACTATTTAACTCTAATCTTATTTGTACTTTTTTTAAAGCTTTGGGTGACAAACGAGCAGATAGTCCACCTGATGGTAAATGAATACTGTGGCTCATAGACATCCACATTTATCCTCAATTAAGAATCAAAATACAAATGCATTGACACCCATGAGGCTAAGATAGAATGCCTCGATTTCAGTAAAAAGGGTCTGCTTTTCTACACTCACTGTATGAAACACAGCAGCATTACGCTGCTATTTTGTGAGAGCGCGGTCCTGCCCTGGTCGAGCCGACCCATTCGTGCTGCAACTATAATATATCTGCAGCGTGGCTCTACCATGTAAGATTATTGTGCATTTGTGGGGATTTCACCACTAAAACACAATTTGCATTCATACCTTTTATATTTATTGACAACTGTCAGATGTTAGCTTTTTTCACAAAACTACAATATGGCTTTCATACTCTACATTCTCTCCACCACTAAATATAAAAAACATAAGTAATGATAAAAATGTACAACTAATCATGTAATTATTTAAAATTTATATTTTGGATTCGGATTTCTAGTTGAGCGGGAAGGCAGCCCTTGCATTGGTACCTCTAAATGCTGATTGGATTTACTGCCAGAACTTTCGCCCTCTTCTCCTCTTAATAACAAGGAGTCGGAAGTTACGGTATCAACTTCTGTAGCCTTCACGTTACAATTAGCTTGATCTGTACTCAACTAATGTGTTGAGTACATAAAAATGAAGAATATGATTGAGATTTGAGTAATTTTGAAAAAAAATTTTCAAAACAATTCAAATCTAAATCATATTCTTCATTTTTATTTCCTTTGTATGCAACAATATGATCGACATGTTTCTTATAATATTTATTTAACTCCGGAACAAAAAAAGTAAATAATCTATTTCCTAATTTATTCATGATTAAAACTACTTTTACGGATTTTAACGCGTTTATTTTTACTTCTTATTTTTAATTCCCGACGTTTCGGGCGCTTTCCAGCACCCATGGTCACGGGGGAATTAATAAAAATAAGAAGTAAAAATAAACGCGATAAAATCCGTAAAAGTAGTTTTAATCATGTGTAGTGTTCGCGTAAATATAAGAAATCATTATCCTAATTTATTTTTAACTATGCCGAACTTCCACGTGTAATCGTTCCCGTTGTTGTAAAAAAACTTAACTAAAACTTTATCCTCTTTGTTAAAATTGCTCTTTCTTCGTCCATCATAGTTTTCACTCTGTAAGATCTGTTTATTTGCAACATTATTGGTTGTGGATGATAAAGATGTATCATTTGTGTTCTGCTCAAATTTGTGGTCCCTAAGTAAGTCGAGTTGACAGCGGAGCGGACGGCCTAACAACAGCTGGGCAGGTGAGAAACCGGTTGTGCAATGGACCGAATTTCTATAGCTAAAACTCATTTAATTTATTAATTATCGATTTTTGATCCGTATGTGTGTTTAAAAAAATCCTTAATCTCCTTTTAACTATTTTAACGGTATTTTCTGCTTGCCCATTTGATGCTGGGTGATATGAAGGAGAAGTTAAATGTTGTATACCATTTGACAAACTAAAATTTCAAATTGTTTTGAACAAAAATTACTCGCATTATCGGTTACCAGAGTGCGACATAACCCAAATCTACTAAAAATCTCTGAAAGTTTGCTGATAATTGCTTCACTATCTGTATTATTCATTTGGAAACATTCAATCCACTTTGAATGTGCGTCTACAATAATTAAAAATTGTTTGTTGGATAAAGAAAACATATCTAAATGACCTCGTTCCCAAGGATGTTTCGGAAATGGCCACGATACCAGTGGAGAACGGGGTGGATCATAGCGGAGCGAGTTGCAAATACTACACGATCCTATTATTTCTTCAATCTGCTTATCAATATTGGGCCACCACATACGCGATCTCGCTTCATTTTTAGTCTTTACAATGCCAAAATGGGCCTTATGCAATTCTTTAAGTAGACTTTCCCTAAAAACTGTTGGTATAACCACTTTATGTCCCCATAATAGGCACCCATTTTCGACACTTAAATCATTTTTACATTTAAAATACGGTTTAAGTTCCGCATTGTGCATTTTCAAAGGCCAGCCATTTATAACAAAATTTATAATTTTACAGAGTATTTGATCTTGCATAGTTTCTTTCCTAATGCCATTTACCATAATAGGTTTTAACATATTATCGTTAATAAAATTAATAAATAAATTAGTTTGATCTGGACTACATTCAATATTTTCAGAACAATTATTTACTGAACATCGTGATAAAAAATCGGCAACATTATTTTCATCATTTTCGTACAGATCAAGTCTTTTCCAGTACAGATCAAGTCTTTTCCATGCGCATGATTGCGGAGAAGTTTTTGGCCAAAAACCAGAAAGTTTTTTGTGCGTTCATGGACTTGGAAAAGGCTTATGACAGAGTGGACAGGAATGTGTTATGGCAAACACTGAACTCATATGAGTTGAGCGCTGGTTTGATACAGGCATTAAGGTCTCATTATAGGGACTCTAGTGCTTGTGTCAGGATCAATGGGGTCTACTCGGACTGGTTTGGCATCCAAAAAGGTGTCAGACAGGGCTGTGTAGCTTCCCCTTGGCTGTTCAACCTATTTATGGACCGGTGTTTGCAAACTTTGAAAGATGAAGAATGTGGGTTAAGAATGGGCGAGTTAACCGTCAAATGCCTTTTGTACGCCGATGATCAAGTCATATTTGCGTCATCGGCGGCTGAGTTGCAAATGATGGTTACATTAATGAACTGGGAATTAAAAGAAAGGGGAATGAAAGTGAATGCATGTAAGACGAAAGTGATGGTTTTTGAAAGAGAAGAAAGCAAAACGGTATGTGAAATAAGAATAGAAGGAGAGTTAATTGAGCAAGAGGATGAGTTTGTGTATTTGGGATGTGTATTTAGCAGGGATGGTAGATATGATATAGAACGACGAGTAAATGCAGGGAATAGAGTGAATGGGGCACTGCACTCTATTATGAAGAACCAGAATGTGTCAAAACAGGCACGTATGGTAATTCATAATGCTGTGTTAGTCCCTACTTTAACATATGGTAGTGAAAGCTGGGTGTGGCAGAAGAAGCACGAAAGTAGAATAAATGCTGTAGAAATGCGGTCTTTAAGGAATATGCTAGGGTTGAATCTGAATGACAGGGTGAGAAATTGCGTGATAAGAGATAAATGTGGTATGCAAGATGATGTTGTGACCAGGATTAAGAAAGGAATGCTTCGGTGGTTTGGTCACGTAGAAAGAATGAATGAGGAAAGAGTGACAAAGCAAATTTATATGGCAGATGTGAACGGCCGAGTCGGGAAGGGACGCCCTAGAAAAAAGTTTATCGACCAAATTGGCGATATTTTGAAAATGGGCCACGTTAGAAGTACCCTTAACCGACGAGCATGTGCGTAGATGTATGGATGTAAAGGAGGCGAAAGAGGTATGTCAGGATCGTGCCAAATGGAAATCCGTAGTCTCTGCCTACCCCTCTGGGTGACAGGCGTGAGTGTTTATGTATGTTATGTATATATTATTTTCACTTTTGACATACTCTATCGTAAAATTGTATGCGGACAAAAATATAGCATATCGTTGAAGTCTATTCGCTACCATTTCAGGTATACCTTTTTTACCACCAAAAATCGACACCAAGGGTTTGTGATCAGTTCGCAAAATAAAAGGGGTCACGCGGCCGTATAAATAATAGTGGTGAAACTTTTTTATAGCAAAAATGATAGCAGTCGCTTCTTTTTGAATTTGTGCATAATTTCGTTCGGCATTTATGAGCGAACGCGATGCGTACGCCACCACTCGCTCGACGCCGTCAAGCTGTCGCTGAGCGAGCACTGTGCCGAGTCCGTTCGGCCCTGCATCAGCCGTCACTATTGTAATTAGGTCGGGATTATAATGTGCCAACACCCTGTCAGACGCTAATTCATTTTTGATTTTATTGAGTACTTTTAAATGTTTTTCTTGCCACGCCCACTTTACGCCTTTTTTTAAAAGTGAATGCAAGGGTGCTAATAAAGTCGATGCATTAGGCACAAATCCTCTATAATAATTAATAAGCCCTAAAAATGATTTCAATTCGGTGACATTATTAGGACATTTACTTTCTAATATTGCTTTCACTTTATTGTTTGATTTACGTAGTCCTGACTTATCTATGATAAAACCTAAATACTCAATTGAGTCTTTAAATAAATCGCATTTATCTTGCTTTAATCTAAGTCCTGACTCCTGTAATTTTCTAAGTACTTGATGTAATCGTTTTAGGTATTGCTCTTTTGTTGGGGCCGTTATTAAGATATCGTCTAAAAATACGCAGACTCCCTCAATACCTGATAAAAGTTGCTCAATTGTTTTCTGAAAAATATTTGGGGCGCATGAAAGACCGAAAACTAATCTATTATAACAAAATAAACCGATGTGGGTGTTAATACACGTTAATTTTTTAGTCATCTAACTCCAGCTGATTATAGGCTCTAGAAAGATCTAATTTTGAAAATTGGACGCCACCATGAAGCTTAGCAAATAAATCTTCTATTCGTGGAAGCGGGTAATTATCAGAGTATAAAAATTTATTCAACGTCACTGAATAATCGCCACATATTCGTATGTTACCGTCTGACCGAAGAACGGGTACGATCGGTGTCGCTACCTCTGAATAATCTACGCGCTCTAAAATACCTAAATCTAAAAGTTTATTTAATTCTAACTCAACTTTATGTTTCAAAGCTAATGGTACTGTTCTCGGCTTAAAAAACTTTAACTGAGCATCTTTTTTAGTTTTAAAGTTACTTTATATTTATTAAAAGTTCCCAGCTCATCTGTAAACATCTGTGAATATGTTTCCTTCAATTCTTTTACTAAATCGTTATGTTCTAAGTTGTTACAGTCACCAATACACAGTTTCATATTAAAACACGTTATAAAATTACGACCCAACAGAACTGGTTGCTTTATATCTGTTTTTATAATATAAAAACGAATAATTTCAGTACGATTTTCATACGTCACCGGTAATAAACAATAGCCCAAAGGAGATATTTTCGAGCCATTATAACAATTTAAAATAACGTTACAATGGTTTAATGAATAATTATTGTGAAAATATGATTGATAAACCATTTCCGGTAGAACAGATACAGCACTACCACTGTCTATTTCACATAAAATTCGCTTTGACGCTATCGACACGACCAGTCTCATCGGCATACCGTTTAAACACCCAATATTATACAAATCATATGAAATACCTTTTACTAAACCATTGTCATCCACCTCCAAATAATTGTTGCTCTTATATGTACTCTTACAAACACGTTTTAAATGCCCTTTTTTATTACACTTTTGACAAAAATAATTCGCATATCGACATTTATCTTTAGTATGGTTCTTATATCCACAAACCGAACAAGATGTGTTTGTTGCTGTAGTTTGACGAACAGCATTTTCTTGGGCTCGTAAAGCGAACACTGGTTGTGCTGTCGCTGATGATGTGACTAGTCCCTCATCTTGCAATGACCTTTGAACTGCAACTCGAGCACATTGTACACTTTGCGCTAACTCCAACGCTTTGTTGAATGTTAAGCTATCGATATTTTCACTAAAAAGCTTTTCTTTTTCCTTGACATTTGCCAATCCCAGCACAAACTTGTCCCTTAATGCCGTCTCCAGTTCTATTTTAAAACCACAAAACTGAACAAGATGACGAACCCGAGCCGCCCATTCAGTTAAATCTTCGCCTGGTCTTTGTTCTGCTTTATAAAAACATATCTTTCCGCAAATGTACATTTCTTTGGGGAAAACTGGTTGTCAATCTTTTCAATGAGAGTCTTATAAGCTAAATCTTCTAGTTTTAACGGAAAAACCAAGTCACGTACTAGGCGATATGTATCTTCTGCTAATGAGGTAAGCAAAAAAGCTCTTCTCATAACTCCCGTTTTATCAGTGTCATCATGATAATTATTTGCCAAACAAAACTGGACAAATCGACTTTTAAAAATATCCCACTCTTGCATATGGTGATCAAATGTGAGACTGTTGCCGAACAACACATTCCCTTTATTCGACATTATTTCTTGGTATCTATTTCACTTTGCAATCAATGGGTGCGTTTGGCAGAAAAAAGCGCTAGCAAGCGCTTGTAATCAAAATGGCGATCGTAAGCGGTAAGCGCTGTCAAATCGTAAGTAGCTATTTTCCTCCAGGACACGATGTTAGTTTTAACCGGGGAACCTAACCTAATTTAAATATGTGTTTGTAAATATTCATATTAAAAACTTACCAATCATGAATTTTAATAACATGTATATGTCTATTCATGTCATTATATTACTTAAAACTAATATTGCATAAAACAACTTATGGTTTATACTACTTCAAAACAAACAAATTAAATAAGCAAAATGGCGGATTGTGTCAGCGCTACTGAAGTAGCAATCGTGTCCTGGCCGAAAACTATTTCAGCGCTTATAAGCGCTTGCTAGCGCTTTTTTCTGCCAAACGCACCCATTAATACGTGAATAAGATCCTCGTCGCCAAATATTTTGCATTTATGGGGATTTCACCACTAAAACACAATTTGCATTCATACCTTTTATATTTATTGACAACTGTCAGATGTTAGCTTTTTTCATAAAACTACAATATGGCTTTCATACTCTACAAAGATAAGACTATAACTTATGTTTAGCAAATTTCTAATATAATTTCACAATTCAATTGATGGTTTACAAACTGTAAGCATCAGACAAGTTTCAAAAAGCACGAAATTCAACTGATAAAAGAAATTTATTTTATTGTTATCTCTTAATATATAGATAATTTAATGTAAAATAATCTAATCACTTATTAATAAATTACAATTTATAAAAGTTTGTTATTTAACATAGTTTACTCCATAGAATACCTCATGGGGGATTCCGCATTTGCCATAATTGTTTCGCTTGGCCAGTGGATTTCCCTTCGTCACCTCTTGCATCCATGGAATGCGGGGTAGTGAATTATCTTATACCAACACTAGATAGCAAGTTTCTTTGTTGCCATTGTTGAATATCAAGCTCCACTTGTGTTGGTGTAATTCTTGAATAAAAATAAATACTTGTAGTATTTATATGTATGTTGTATATGTAGACTGTATAATTTAATAGGTATTGATATATATATATATTTCAAATGCGTGTGGTTTATGACTGTTGTTCGGAGCTAGTGGCGCAATGAGGTGCATTGTGACTACGATGTTAGTGGAGCTGCGGAATGCTTGCAGAAGCGGTTTAAGCTTGATGTGTGAAGTTAGACTTAAGCATTAATTTAAATTTGTATGTTTTCTATATATGTTTCTATCATGTAGTAAGCACCTGACCACCATATCATGCTGTTGGTTTCGTAAGAGTCGACAGAGGGAAATAAATAGGAAATGGACATTAACATCTTCTTAACCGTTCAAGCGCCATAAAATCCCATGCAGTTAGTTGCATGCGCCCGGTAAATCGTTCGACCCGAGCGGTCGCATGCGTTCGCACCCACCCACAGCACTTAACCACTCGAATGTCGGGGTTATTTTGGCCAATATGGCGCATCTGTCGAGCACTTTACGAAGTACTTAGTATATAACAAGTATACTAAATATATATACTAAGTAAGTATATTGAAATCATATATCAATGGAAACGTTATTAAATAAGCTATCAGATTATGCATAACAGATATATATGTTATATATATGTATGTTATATATATCATATATATGTTACAAATAGTTTGCTATCACTAGACGCCATATTATGGCGTTTGACAGATGCGCATATTATTTGAGACACCAGAATATGGCGTTTGTACAGACGACCATTAAAACTTACATTTAGAGACTACTTTTCTATGAAGAAGTTTAGCATTATAAAATCTACACAAAATTCTCTATCTTGTGGTCTAAACAATATCCGGTTTTACTTCATTACAAAAAGATTTTATTGTATTTTGTTAACCAAAAAAAGACATACCAAGTGAATGTCGGCAGCGTGAAAATCACAATTATTTCAATATATATTATTCGAAATTATTGACGTAAAAGATAAATTATATTCACACAAAAACTTTCATTACAATTTTATAATAAAACACTATACTGAAGCACTAATAAAACACTAGAAAAATCCAAAAATCAACACAATAAATATTCATAGGATAACAGTTTTTTTTATTGCACTGGAGGATAGAGTATTTCATATTGAATATATAATGCCAAACTTCTTCATAGAAAAGTAGTCTCTATACATAAGTTTTTATGGGTTAAAGTGCTGTGGGTGGGTGCGACCCCATGAGACCGCTAGGAATTTGACGAAATATGGCCGCGGTCTCATGAGGGGTTGAGAGGTTAATAACACGTGAAGTTAAAAACTTGCTGTTGCTAATCCGCATTCCAAGCGTGGCAACAATGGTAAATATCGGCCCTATGACACGCAATGCACGGGGGAGGCGTATGATTGGCGGTGGAGTTGAAGAGGCCGGCTGGTGTAATTGTGTGCGTTCGGGGCGCAGGAGGGCGAGCTGCGGCGCACGCTGCAGTCGCTGGCGTGCGGCAAGGCGCGCGTGCTGAGCAAGGCGCCGCGCGGCCGCGAGGTGCATGACGCCGACCACTTCGCCTTCGCCGCAGACTTCACCAACAAGCTCTTCCGCATCAAAATCAATCAGATACAAATGAAGGAGACCGTCAGTTACATCCTACACTATACACACCTACCACGACACGATTTATATGCATAGTATATTATAATATACGGGGTTATTTCTCAAAGAGTAGCCAAATTTTAAAATTAACTTCAATAATAATGATATACCGTTATACAGAATGGGTCCCACATATATGCAATAAATGAAACCACAAGTAATACTAGTCCGTAGAAGTGTAGAAAAATTAAATATTAAATTAAAACCCGTAAAATAAAAAAGTGAAATTTTCAAACAAAATAAATATTAAAATAAATTCAGTAGAAGTGAACACTCTGTTTAGACAACGTACCTTGACCCCTTGGAAGAGTGACAACGTTACACGCGGGTGGCACGCCGACAAAAGACACCGCTGTCGATATGTCGCAATACCAATAGTTTGCACTGCGTGGCAACGTCGCTTTTTAATGTTCAAGGATTCAAGTTCATTGAATCATTGACTTAGTGACCCAATTCGATAGAGTGTTCAAATTTGCTTAAAATTAAAACTCTACTTTTTGACCTAATTACTGGACCGATTACGTTCGTTTTTTGTATATCGTCAGCAAAGGCGATAACAAGTATATGGTTTCATTTATTGCATATATGGGGGACCCATTCTGTATACCGTAAGCTACCATTCTCTTACCTATTTCTGCCCTGTAGCAATGCTTGCAAGTGATGTTCTGATCGCAATGATACAGGTAGCCGGTATAATAATGGGCTATGAGGCATTATATTTTAGTCCTCGGGGGTGACAACACATTTGTAGACTTTTTTGGTTGAAGTTGGCGATAGTTTTCTATGGACTGCAGTAGCCATGTCACTTCTAGTTGACGCTAAGTTTTGCCTCGGGATGAATGTATATCATGCGGCCCACAACTAGTAATTGCAATCATCAATACTTATATTTATAGATGATTCGTTCATTTCACTAATAACTTATGCCAAATGAACTAATCATTCACTATTGACACATGTCTACTAAATGTATTTGAAAATATGTAGTATTATACAGTACGTATAACAATAAAACATAAAATTTTTGTCTGTCTGTCTGCTTGTTCTGACTAATCTCCGAAATGGCTAGATCGGTTTGGACAGGAATTTTATTGACAGATGGCCAATTTCATTAGAAGTAACTTGGCTACTTTTAGTTTAGAAAAACAAGCAAAACAAATATTAAAACCTATGATCCAATCGTAATAAATTCCATGTGGACGAAGTTGCGGGGAACAGCTAGCAGTAAATATAAATTGTTTGCAGAGCGAGGAGCAGAAGGCGACGGAGGAGCGCGTGTTCCAGGACCGGCAGTACCAGATCGACGCGGCCATCGTGCGCGTCATGAAGATGCGCAAGGCGCTCTCGCACAACCTGCTCATCTCCGAGCTCTACAACCAGCTCAAATTCCCCGTCAAGGTATCTTTATTTTGACCAGATCATAGTTATGCAAATATTATTAAAAAAAATTAATAAACTAAATATTGCCATCTCTTGAAGTGCTTCTGAAGATGAGAGATAAAAGTAAAAAGAATAGAACATTATTACAATATGGGATTAAATATAATGACCACCAGAAAATGTTTTGATACCTTAGTTCTTTTACCAAAAATATATACTTGACACCAGAAAAATAAAGCCTAAAATTACAATAGTACTAGCTATTTTAGTCACAACTGCACTTCAAATTGTATTCGAACACCAAATGTTATATATTTTTGTCTGTTCATCATCATCATTACAGCCCTTCACAAGTCCACTGCTGAACATAGGCCTCCCCCAAGTAATGCCACAAAGCACGGTCCTGGGCCACCTGCATCCATCGACTTCCTGCATGGTCCACCAGGTCGTCACTCCATCTAGTGGGGGGTCGCCCTACATTACGCCTACCGGTACGAGGCTGCCACTCGAGAACCTTTCTTCCCCATCGGTTATCGGTTCTTCGAGCTATATGGCCGGCCCATTGCCACTTCAGCTTACTAATCCGTTGGGCTATGTCGGTCACTCTGGTTTTACTGCGGATATCCTTATTTCTGAATTAAACATAAGCTTTACATATATGGAAGGCCTAAAAATGTTTTTCTAAAAATGACCAATCATTAGTGTGATTAGTTTTAATGTAGGGGTGGTGTAATAATTTTATCCACTACCTCACATCGTCCCGTGGGTGTTGTTAAAGGTGACGGAGGGAAAAAAACCAGGAGAAGGTTAGCAACGTTTTAAAAAAAAAATAACTAAAAAATTAAGACTGCGGTTGTCAACCCGCCAAGCGTGGCAACTATGGCAAATATCTCCCCTATCAGGCGATCTATGTGCGTAGGTCTACGTTCAGCAGTGGAGATTTCATTTTTTTATGCGCACAATTTGCTTTCCAAGCAGGAGGATAATTTTTTAAATTAATAATTTGTTATATATTTAATTGATAGAATCAGACGTTACTTTGCGGAAATCCATTGTAATAAAGATATTAATAGTTACTTTCAAACCATCCTGTCTTGCTAAGCTTAGCGGTCAGCCCCCGTAGACTCTACATCACCTGAAGATGCCTCGGGTAGTGGCGAAACACGTGTCGTATTATCGTCGATGGTGTGTCTTTCCTAGAATAGTAGTGTTGGGAGTAGTGGTGCTGGGATTACTGATGACTGGATTAGTGAACGCAATTGAGGGAGGGCGGGAGGTGCCCTTCAATCCAGGTAAGACACATCATTGTATTTAATTGAGCGGATGGTTCCAAAGTAACTATTAATATCTTTGTTATATTTTTTTACTGTAACTGTATGTAATATATACAAACAGTTATGAATAATAAAGTTATGTGTATTGTATTCACCATTTATTGGCGGTGTCAGAATATCCACTACCCCATAACGTCTTGCAAGTTTGACGCTGTATTTCTCGTCCGGCGCAAACAAAATGGTTATACTGACATTTATCGATGGTCATAACTTTTTCTGGCACATCCCATAGTCGCCTCTTCCTCTTACGAAACCTACGGGAAGAAATGGTTTGGTGGCCTCTTACTCGATGCTGATAAAGAATATTAGGAAAATTTGTGAAGATTTGTAAATATCAGGCTCCAACATCCTCTTACCACCAGGTGGACTTTGTACTATTTTGAACCTATACTGCTATATAATACACCTATACTCGTAATAATATTGATACGTACTTTTTGTCAACAGCCTGCCGATCTCAAGAAGCGTATAGAGTCGCTAATCGACAGAGACTACATGGAGCGTGACAAAGATAACCCGAACCAATACAACTACGTAGCGTAATGACGGAACTGCTTCCCTGACTTCACTTCGAGAGTGCTCTGATTTTCTACACTCTGCCATCAACTCTCATTAAACCAATTAATTTTTTTCAGTAATGAAATGTCTGAAAGTAAAACTGTGATTTTAATCACCATCAATATTTTGGGATAGGTCAGCAAGTTATTAAAAAGAAATAAAAAGATGTATATAGTTTCGGAGTATTCCATGCATTTGTCCATTGTGGGCTATTACAACATAGAATAAAGAGTTAGTCCCTCCCCTGATTCGAGTTTGTCTCTGCTTTATACATAATATCATAATAAAAGGAACTTAATTATAACCACACAATAGGAACATAACGTGTGATATTAGGCAATTGATGATCCTCTTTTGAAACAGTTTCTCTTAAACCTATTTGTTATTAGATTTCTAATTCGAAGTGTTCATATAATGCAATCATTTGCAAACATTGTGAATGTTACGGTGTATAAAACTAAAATATTTAACAAACATGAAAATGTGTTTAACATTAATTAAGAACAATTGTATTCTTCTCATTTTGAAAATTATTTCTGTAAAACTTTTATATGATATGTAGACATTCTCAGCCACACATAAGTTTACATGTAAAAAGGAAAAGGGTAGTACTCACCGCAGCATTGTTAAGAACAGTGATAATGTTGAATAAGCTACTAAGATCGTAAAAGAACTAATTAATTCACTTAAAAAAGACAATTGTTATAACAAAAAGTTCAAATTTACATAAAATTTGCAATAAATAAACATCTTATTGGATATATTATTCTATTTTTTCTTTTTTAAATATTTGTGACGCCTTATTTTCAGCAGTAATTACGTGTTTTAAGGTATGTAAGATTTTTCAGTTTCATGAGGGATCACCAATTAAAACTATTTATAATTTTTATCTGTTGTTTTATTTATCAATAACAATTGCACTAATTTACATTTGTAATAATACTTATGCAACATCACATAGGGTAAAATCTTATAAAACTTACAATATTAATAAACGGGATAACTTTGCAACTTTGGATTATAAACAAACGAAATTGGCGTGTTAGCTTATTATAAATATACGAATTTGGTCATCTTTTACTATTTGCAACATGTATACCAAGTTGCTTAATGATGAACAGGAGTTTACAGATGAATCCTAAAAATTTCTGCTTCAAATATTTTATTTTATGTATAAATAAGAATCTCACTATTGAAATGGGTTATTCCGTTTATATATAATAACCCATTGATATAATGTTAATAAAATTGTCCTACTTAATACATGCTTATGGTTATTAGAAAAATTAAGTGTCGAAGGCATTAAAATATTAGCCAGGGATTAAGTCTGTATTTAGTGCAAACGCAAAATCGTAGTTTTTAATGATGATTTTTAAAAGCGAAGACAATCCATACCGTAAAATGGGGTGAATACAATTTAAGGGAGGAATAGAAAAAAAAGTGAAACTTTGTTCGTTGCATTAATGCTCTCACAGTGCTCAATGAAATTAGCTATATTTGATTTTTTATACACGGCAACATCGTCATGATAGTGACGTCTTTCATAATATTCATAAATGCGAAAAATAATGTGTTAAAGTGATCGGGTAACGGTTGTGAATTTGAAAAGCGTAAAACTTTTCTGTTCGTTACTATGATTGAATTCAGCCATCAATACGAGTTTATGCAAAGTGTTAGTTACTTAACTACTGAGAAAACTCAAAGGTAAGTCAAATTAAGCATGATTTCTGTTCTAAATAAGTCCAAAAGGAGACAATCATTTTGGGCCCACTAGAAATATTAACGTCATTTAATGGTATTTACACCAAAAAAAGACACCAAATTATAATAGTAAATGGTCTATAGATTTTTCGAAAATGTAAACGGAAACAAGAAATCTGAAAAAAAAAATAGTTGTTTTGACATTCGTGTTCTGATCATTGGCTAAGGTAATGTAACATTTAAAAAATTATTGTCTTAGAGATGTGCCGTGATAACTCGGAAAAAATCGACTCGAGTTGAAATTCAGGTAACTCGATTTTGATCTCGAGTTAAACAATTCAAATTAGATGAACGAAGCTGTGTCAATATTTCACAAATTATTTTTATAATTGTTCTTCCATACAACACAATTATTATTACTACACTTAATAGGTAGTTATATATTATTTTTGGTATGCGTATCGACATCTTCATAAAATAATATCACTCTAACGTTATGACGTAAGTCTTAATGTTATTAATAATTTGACTATCCAAAGTATATATAATCAATTTATATCATATATAACATAAATTGATACAACATTATATACATATTACCTAATATCAATTTATTTATTACATAATATATCAATAAATTGCTCGAATTAGTAAGTCGATTTCATCACTAAATTGTAGACAAACACTGCATTGGCCGTAAGATAAAGATGCGATTCGAGTAGAGTTTTGTGACTCGAGCCACTCGGGTTAATTTACGAGTATGTATGTATGTCATTCTAGTTGTACACTAGTTTTTGAGTAAATCAACTATTTACAGAAAAGTTTTTCACTAGAGTTGAGATCAGCGATTACTTTAGTTAAACCATTTTTAAATATGTACCTTTATAAATAAGTAATATGTGGCAACATGAAATTAAAACTATAAATCAATATCATAAATAAAACTAAGTTCAGGTTTGTTTACAACATGCCAGATGCAAGTTTCAATTTGGATGCAACTTGTGATGTCACCAGTAAATTAATATCTATATAGCACCCTCTGAATCTACACCATGCGCCGAGTTAACTCGGTAACTCGGTAAAATTTATTTTCTATCGATTATCGAGTTGGACAAATTCACTCGATTCACTCGAGTGAAATAAAACATAGTTGGAGTCGCATCATTATGGTAAGAACAAAATGGAGTTTTTTATTTACAAGCATTATTAAACTAATGTTTAAGAAAATATGGATATTATCAATTATCAGAAAGGTTAGCCAAATATTAATTGACACAAGTACGTATGTTTTTCCTCTTTTTAGTTTTTGTGGTAAAATTCACAAATAGAATATAAGAGTTTATTAATTTACACCTATTCTAGGTTGTGAAAATCTATTATTTAAGTTTGTATATTTTACCTCAAACAAATACAAATAATAAACAGGTCTTAGAACCTTATTAGTTTAAAAAAATAAAAATATAAATTTCTTTGCAACTTTCCGCTAAACATATAAAATGATGTGTCTTACCTGGATTGAAGCGCACCTCCCGCCCTCCCTCAATTGCATACACTAACTCCGTCACCACTAGACCAAGCACCACTACTCTCAACACCACTATTCCAGGCAAGACACACCATCGACGATAATACGACACGTGTTTCGCCTCTACACGAGGCATCCTCAGGTAATATAGACTCTACGGGTCTACGGCGGCTGACCGCTAAGAGGTGCGCTTCAATCCAGGTAAGACACATCATTTTATATGTTTAGCGGAAAGTTGCAAAGAAATTTATATTTTTATTTTTTATTATAATGGATTTCCGCAAAGTAACGCCTGATTCTATCAATTACCTTATTAGTTTGTTAAAAGTGACAAAGTATTAAGTTTATTTTATTAGTAAAATCTAAATTAAATAATAAATAGAATAAATGCACAAAAGAAGTTATTATAATGTTAAAAGAAAATTAGAATCTTTGGGTCGAGGGACTTAAAAGAGGGTTTTGAAGAGCAATTCATGTAACTGCATTTGTGTACAAATAGGTACCTTATGTATTCAGCAAGTTGCTTAATACTAAATGGCTTTTTTGTTAAGCCAGACACAGATCCTGGATTTATACCAGCCATAGTAGATAGGCAATATAAATGTTACATATATTTATGTGTAAAAAATGTAGTAATTATTTGTACTAGAAGCAAATATGGGTTTTCTTTAGTAACCTGCTGCATGAATATATGGTCTCCGAGTGGGTGGGGGAGGGGGGGCGGAACCTCCCCCTGAAAGGAAAAAGTGCCGGTACGACTTTCCATTGACGTCCGTCGAATTGGAGGTTGGAGGGGGGTGGTGGGAGGGCGGGGGGAGGTGTACTACTCCCCCTTAAAAGGATAAGTTGCGGAGCCCCCCCCCTTTTTGAGTTTTTTGAATTTTAATTCTGAGGAAATTTTATTTTTTATGGATAAATATTAAGTGTAAAAAACCATGGGGACCTCTTGGGGGGGGGGGGAAGGGGGAACCCCTTCACCAAAAATAAATAGAGAGACTCATTCAAAAAAAAGGCGCACACTTACACGCGCCTCCGGCTCTATAAAACCACTCTAGGAGTAGGACAGACTCGTACCACATGGAGTCGGGGTCTATTAATTCAGTTCCTTGACATAAGTTGAACCTAACCTATTTTATTTATTATGTCCTAATAGGTGGACACTGTTTTATACACATGTCTTATACAATTTTATACACATATTGCTTTAATTAATTCTTAGAAATCATCAGTTTTATGTTACGTCCCACAAGCCGGCAAAAAACGGTAAACACTACACATTTTAATTTTAATAGCTCATAATGATAATAATTTTGTAATTTAAATATAAGCTGTTAAATATATGTGTATGCATGAAAACTATTTAAATGAAGACAAAATATAATTATTTACGTAAAAAAAAAACAATAAAATGATACCGAACGTATGACAACTTAACTGTACGGAAAACGAACATTGACGAACATTCAATGGCGAGAATTCGATATAATCTGTGGTAAGGATTGACGTAAATATTATAAAAATAATTGATTTTCAATAATTTTTTTCTCAAAAAGTACGCGTTTTCGCATGTTGAAATTTTGCGTGTGTGTTTACAATAGTGTAATCTTTCTGTAAAAAAAAATATCATATAATCTGAGATAGTTTAGGGTTATTATAGTATAAAGGAATTTATGGCTGACAATAACCCGTGGGTAAGGTGATCGCTACCAAGCTATTTCTAATTTGTTCCGTGTTGTTAATTATGACATACATGATTGTAAACTGGCTTTTTTTAAAAGACCCACTGGGTATTTTGCTGGTTCTCTTCAAGTCAGAGGTTTTTTTTCCGAACCAGTGGTAAATTAAAAAAGTGACTTTCAATAAGTATTATTTATAATCTAAATTGAATAAAAGGTTTCTGTTTCTGCACCTACTACTGTTAATAGAATACTTAAATAAATTATGATTTACAATAATAAATAGAATTACCTACATTATATTTTGTTTTTTGTAATACAATCAGTTTAAAATGTATCTTACTGTGTGTTGGAATATCATAAATATAAATAGACATTATCCCTTAGCCATCTTGGTATTTAGAATTACACTCACAACCAATCAATACATGTCAAAGTTAGAATCCATACGACATTTGTGCATAGACAGGCACTATGTTTTGCCCGAACTAGTGAAAGGTTTTACATCGATTTTAAAATATTTATAAATGCTGAATATACCTACAGCTTAGTTTTATATGTAGTATTATTCAAGTGTGCACTATTTTAACTTATAATACCGATGAATACTACTAGAAAATCGCTTTCAGTTTGTTTTTAGGTTATTGTTAGATTCATATTTTATTTGTTAATTTCCCAGGACTCCGTTTAGATGCAGTAAAACTAATAATTTTATTGTAATCTATGGATTATAAGGAATAAATCGACATGCATTTCATTGATAATCTTTAAAATTTGTAGTGGGCTATTCTCCATAGAAAAATTGATTGTCTCCTTTATGTTACTTATAAATTGAATATGTTTAGGGTGAATAGAAGACGCCTGAGGAGTGGATAGAATTGAGGTATGGGGTAAATAGAAGCGTAAAGTCTGAATAGAAGTGCACGAGGGGTGAGTAGCAGTACGACTGGGATAATTAGAATTGTCATTGCTAGAGCTGCTATGCAAAATTGCACCTGATCCTTTTGTGTACTTATGGAAAATTGTAGACCTACCTTGTGACTGTAGTTTTATGAAATAGTTAGTTTATGTTTATATTTTCATTCGTATTGAAAATAAATGTTTATTTTGTTTGTTCAGATTATTTTGGACAATGCCGCGCATTTATAAACCTGAACCTGGAGGCAAGCTCTATAAAAGGCATGACGAAAATATTCATAAACAAGCGGTAGAAGATTATTTATTTTAATGGGTAATGATTCGATAAAAACAGTAGCTATTAAACAAAATATGCACCCGTCAGTGTTGTATCGCCACAACAAAGGACTAGTAAAATCGCATAGTGTACAAAGGGCACTTTCGTTGAAAACTGGAGAATATATCATCTAATACATAAACGTTTGTGTGGAATGAGGCTATCCACTGGACTCACTAGACTTAAGATATATTGTCAAAATGTATCTGAATAAGATTGGGATTACTTATAAGCGATTCAAAAATAATTTTCCTGGGTCTGATTTTATCCAATGTTTTTTAAATAGACATAAAGATAAAATTTCTCAACGAATATGCCAAAATATTACGAGGTCTCGAGCTGCCGTGTCAGCAGAAATCATAACAAAATATTTTGAAGAACTACAAATATCTTTGGCTGATGTTCCAGCGGCAAATATCGTCAATTATGACAAGACAAATCTCGCTGACGATTCAGGGCGCAGAAAAATTATTACGAAACGCGACACTAAGTATCCAGAACGCGTCATGAACCACACAAAGGCGAGTGTTTCCTTAATGATAACTGGGTCAGCAGAGGGCTAGATTTTACCACCATACGTGGTATACAAAGCACAAAATTTATATAATACATGGATTTCTCACGGGCCTAAAGGTGTAAGGTATAATCGTTCGGCATCAGGATGGTTCGATGGTACAATTTTTAAAGATTAGGTGCAATCCATCGTCATTCCCTTCTTCGCTGATAAGCCGGGAAAAAAGCTGCTAATAGGCGATAATTTATCTTCACATTTGTCGGTTGATATAATTAAACTTTGCAAAGAACAGCAAATTGATTTTGTATTTTTACCAAGTAATTCAACACACATAACTCAACCTCTCGATGTAGCCTTTTTTAGGCCCACTAAGGCGGCCTGGTGGTAAATACTTCTTAAGTGGAAAAAAACAGATGGCAGCAATGAGATAAGTGTGCCAAAAGGTTGCTTCCCTAAATTACTGAAGAAATTAATGGAGGTAAGAAAATGCTGAGTCTAATTTAAAAGCCGGTTTAATAAAAAAAAACTGGTATCTATCTTTTAGACGCTACACAAGTGCTATCTCGAATACCAACACAATCGAACAATAGCAGTAGACATAGGGAAGCAGTGGATGAGTCTGTACTAACTTTATTAAATGACATGTGATATGGTACTATGGGCGTAAAAGAAAAAGAAAGCTAAAACTCGAAATGGTGGCAGGAAAGAGTGTTAGCGAATCTACTGAGGATTATGTAGACTTCAAAGTAGCACCAGGTCCGAGTACATCAAAACCACAAAGAAAAATAAAAAAGCTAGATAATTCAGTGGAAAAAGAAAATCTATTGCCTAAAGGAACAACAAACTTAAACAAAAGTATTAAAGGAAAAGGGATGGATAAAAAGACAAAAAGAAAGGCAAGCATGTTGATGGAGGAGTTATATATCAGAGAGGAAAATGTGGGCACAGGCAATGCATTTACAAATGAAATGATACATCAATGACAGTGTCTTAGATATGCCTGTATATTTTGAAGATGACTTGGAATGTGGAGGAGAACTAACTATTGAAAACTGTCCACTAAGTGATTTATTAATAATAAACCCTACAGCAGCAGCTGAAAATATAGAAACCGGTCTAAACAACGTCAGTCAGTCTGTTGGTGAATCAAACTGTCCATTAGAAAATAACGAAGAAGAATATTCTGTGACAAAAGTTATAACTGAAACTTTGCCGAAGATGAAAAAAGAAAAAATAAAGATAATAGAAAATAAAAACTTTTTAGAAACTCGCAACAATATTAGTTAGGGTGAGTGGGAGGAAGATTAAAAACGGGGTAACACAAAAAGGCATCAATAAAGATTGATTTTGTGTAATTTATCCAATGCAGGCAACATTCATAAGACCGCCATTTTGTTACGTCCCACACCACAGTATACATACTTATTATTTTGAATTGGTAGTTATGTTTCTATGTCTGAATATCGCTACTTTTTTATTTTAGGATTTATTGTAACATTCCGTCTTTACCCGCCAATATTTGACGGGGTAAGATAACCATATAAAAGTTTCCATCTTGCCTCGTTTTCAAAAGTCATACTAATGGTCTCATGTTTTCAGTGTACCTGAAAAAATGTTTTGTTTTGTTATAGCCATTATATAAATTGTCAGCGGCACAATTTCAGCTAATATTATCTAAAGGTATTTATTTTTATTTTTGTACATTATAAGAGAGGCAAAAAGAGCAAGCGGGTTACCTGACGGCTAAGTGATTTCCCCGCTGCCCATAGACACAAGAAACAACAGGAGTGTTACTTGTGCGTTGCCTTCTCGTAAGGTGTAGGAACAGGATTCGTAGGAGGAGGTAGGAACTTAAAGATAGGGGAAAGACCACCAGACACTCGCTAGTAAATGCAACATCACAGCTCCTAGAACAATGCAACGTCACATCAGTTTATCCACCAAACGTCAACATTTGGGTGGCCTTAAGGAAAGGGAAAAGGAACGGGGATCCGGAACTCTCCCTCACTAAACAAAGCATGGCAGCCTCTAAGAAGCTAACTACACTCTGATTTTCTGTGAGAGGGTAGTGTCGCACCTGTCGACCCTGCTCATTTATGTGTTACAGTGAACTGTAGACGTGGATCTACTACCAGTTTTTTTTATAAATGTTGGTATATATATTAGGGCGCCCCAAAAAGAACGATTTATTTTTTTCAAGTCCCCTATAAAAATATGTTACTTTATCATGTTTTATGAGCCTCCTCCAAAAACATCAAAGATGTCGTTTACGTAATCGACGTAATTTGACGTCGATTACGTAAACGACATCTTTGTTCAATATCCCGTAATCAAATCGGCAATATTATATACAAGAGCTTAAGAGCTTCTCAGCCAGTATATCTGATGAAGTTTACATACAGAGGTAGCATGAGTAGTGTCAAAGAAGAGGAGATACCAGGCGCCGGACACGATGATATTTTTAGGTACATATTTTCAAATGAAAGATTGAGCGGAGATGAAAGACAAATTGCTGATAGGCTGGTTACGTTCATAACTAACTTCATAAAGTTGGGGTGAGTTGTTCAAAATTACTAATTTTCTATAAAGTGAGTGAATTGCAGATGTAACATGTCTCATAAGCAAGGGTCTACTTTCATTTTTAAGTGTTTTTTTGGAAGAAGGGAGAGTTCCAGCTCGAGAAAAAAAAGAGAGGATTTTAGAGGGTCGCTCAGAACTTTGAAAATCGATTTTTGACGATTACAGAATTTTTTTAAAAATATGAACGACCCTTTAAAAAAACATTTTTATGCACTGATTATCAAATTAGTTATACTAATTCCGGAAGAATGTTGTGGTCACAGAACAAATCCACGAGCACAGAGACTTTAACGTGCTTGAAATAAAGTTCATTTTTCTTTATTTTTATTGAATGACAGAATTAGTAATAATATAAATAAAACTGCACCCTTAAAAGTTTTATTGCCTTAAGTTACGGTCCATTTTAGTTTGTTTTGACTGTACAGATTTAGTGTAACTGTAATTTACGTAGTTTTAATTATTTTTGGAATAAAAAATTACCTATATTAAAATGATAGGAATCGATTCAGTAAACGATTCTGAACAAAGTACTTTCTCAAAGTGCGTTAATTATATTACGTGTTGTATATACATATAGTATGTTATTACGTATCTACAGGGTTTTTCAACAAGAACTTTGTTTTCTAAAACAAAATAAAACAAAGAGTTTTGATGAAGATGATTCAAATTTTTATTGTTGTACTAGGAAAAAAAAATTGGCAATTATGAATGAAAAATGATATCTGGCAAATGTCCACCACGACCACGCCGACAGATGTCGATTCTTTCATCAAAGTTTTTAATCACTTTTTGGCAAAATGGCGGGTCTATTTCGTTAATCACGTCACGGATTTTGAGTTTTAAGGCCGCGATCGATTCGATTGGCTCCGTATAGACTCTGTCCTTAACATGGCCCACAAAAAATAATCCAGTGGTGTTAAATCACACGATCTGGCTGGCCATTTAACAGCTGAATTTCGTGAAATTATGCGATCGGGAAATTTGGTTTGCAATAAATTGATCGTTTCGTTGGCTATGTGACATGTGGCAACGTCCTGTTGAAACCACATGTTTGTGATATCGATGTCATCAATAATAGGCCAAAATTGAGATGTTAACATCTCGCGATAGCGTGATCCATTGACCGTTACCGCATTACCAGCCTCATCTTCGAAAAAAAAACGGCCCAATCACGCCTCCAGACCACATAGCGCACCATACAGTGACACGTTAAGCATGCAAAGGCTTCTCAATAATCGCTTTAGGATTTTCAGAAGCCCAAATGCGGCAATTTTGCTTGTTGAAGTGAAAATGGGCTTCGTCTGAAAAAATGATTTTTTCAGAAAAACCAGCGGGCTGTTCCTGAATGAATTGAGCGAATCTACGGCTATGTGAATGATCGGTCAGCTTCAATTCCTGCAGCAGTTGAACCTTGTAAGGCTTCAAAGCCAAATCCTTACGCAAAATTCGCCATGTGGTGGTTTTGGATAACCCCGATTGTTGAGAACGTCGAGGAATTGACAAATTTGGATCTTCTTCAACACTGTGGCTCACGGCTGCGATGTTTTCGGTTGAACGACCCGGTCGAACACGCGTTGGTGTTGGCACATTTTGTACCGAGCCTGTCGATTCAAATTTAGCGACCAAATTCTTAATAGCTGTCTCAGAAGGACGATTATGTTGTCCGAAAATATCACGAATTTTACGAAACGTAACTTTAACAGAACCACCATTTTCATAGTGGATTTTAATTATTTTAATGCGATTTTCGGGCGAAATTGAATTAATTGTAGCAATTGCCAAAGCATCTACTACGAATAGGTCAAAAAACTAAATGTCAAAACTGTCATGTTGTTGGTGTTGCCCCAATTGAAAAACAAAGTTCTTGTTGAAATACCCATTAGTACCGAATAAATAAAAATTAAATGCATTTTGTCAATATAGAAACACCACCATGCCACGTAACTACGTCCGAAAATCTCTACGTGAAGATATGGTTAAATCCGTAGAGAAAGTGAAAAGGAAGGGACTGACATTATACGACGCTGCAAAATTTTATAAAATACCCATTGCTACTTTTCACAATCGTTATAAAAAACCGGTGTTAAAAGTGATACACTTGGTCGCCCTCCTGTATTTGATCATGAAACAGAAACGAGATTAGCAAATGGTCTAAAAGTTTTAAAAAATGGGATTTTGGTCTATCTAGAAAATAAGTCATTTTATTAGTGGAACGCTATATTCTATTGAATAAAATAAATACCCCATTTCAAGATAACAATCCAGGACCAGATTGGTTCACAAACTTCCGTAAACGACACAGGCTTTCGCTTAAAAAGCTGTCTCTAGAACATTCAAGAAAAAACAACACTAATCCTTTTATTATAGATGAATACTTCAAAATGTTGGAGTCAACGTTAAAGGAATTAAATTTGGAACAACAGCCACATTTAATATGGAACTTGGATGAAACATCAGTGTGTTTAGACCCTTCAAAGACAAAAGTAGTTGGAAAAAAGGGGGCCCCATCTTTTCGAACTATACATGGTACTGGCAGAGAAAATATCACTGTATTAACAGCTGTTAGTGCGAATGTCAAGAAAATAAGTCCTTTTTTATTAAATTTTAGGGAAATTTGTGTGGGATTCATGGGTAGCTGAAACTGAGGGCAAATATGATTTTGAGCTGTCTTATGCCGAGAGTCAAAGAGGATGGATGGGTACACAAATATTTTATAATTATATAGAAAAAGTGTTTATCCCTGCCCTTGGAAAAGAAAGACCAGTCCTCCTAGTTTACGACGGACACGGCAGTCACATTGATCTCAATGTAGTCAAATTAGCTATTCGAAGCAATGTAACGAAATTAAAATTACCGCCTCACACATCCCATATCCTACAACCGTTGTATAGCTGTATTCAAGTCTTTTAAAAGTAGATGGGACGCTAAATTAGTGGAATGGCAAAGACAAAATACAGATGTTAAAGTGCCTGAAAGGGTATTTTCTGATCTTTTTGCTAAAATTAGGAACGATACTAAAGACGAAATAAGATTGAACGGCTATAAAAAAGCAAGAATATACCCTTTGAAATCTAAGACGGTTCCAATTGATAAATACGACCCAAGAGCATACAAGCGCTGGGAAGAAGCGCAAAAAAAACAATCCCCATTCTTTACATCGACAGTCTTAAGATCCGTCAGTAAATGATACACAATACTCCCTACCACTAAAGATGGGAGAAACTGTTATATTTTTCTAATTCGTTATGTTGTTGTAATATATTTTTCTAACTGTTGTTTTAAACTGTTATAATATATTATAACAGTTTCAAATATTACATTGTACACGCGGTTAGTTCAGTTCAGTCGTCGGCTGTGTTCGCGTTTTGTTGTATGTTGTTATAACGATTATAAATATTAGACGATTATAAGTATTATATGAAGACAAAAAATATTTTAAGCTGTATCAGCATCAATTGAGTGTTTCGTGTTTTAAAGAGAATCATTTAAAATATTTATGTTAAGTTCAATGAACTTCCCTTCCTACTTTTTATAGGCTTAGAGATGTATGAATGTATGCTAAGCTGTGTAATTATTGTATCTGTTATAATTATTTACTCATATTTTCAAAAAAAAATTACTTTTTTAAATAAATAATTTTTAAAAGAAATAAATAACTCATTCAGGCGTAGTTAGAAGCTCATTGATGTTATGTCATTTTGATTGAATTTTTAAATTATTTACACTGTGGTCAAAGTTTTAGTTATCTATTATTTATGATTATTATTTACATTTTTTTCAGTTACTATTCAAAAATATTATTTGGTTTACTTTTGACGACGTACTTACGTACTAACGTACTTACTCGCCTTTTGCGTCTATCCGATATTAAATCCGAACGACAAAACTCTTCATACACTCCTACGTGTCTTTGCTTAAGGTGAAGCTTTAAATTTGTAATTGTACTTTAAAAAAAATTGTTTTGCAATAATTGCACACTGGTTTTTTTTTTCGTCCACACTTTGGACTATAAAATAGTTCCAAATGGCTGCGCTACGCAGGCGTGACATTATTATACACTTTTACATACAACACGCTAAATCCTATCTATATTACACTAAATATTTAAAATTACTTTAGGAATAAAACTTAACGAAAAATAAACAAAAACAACAATAGCTTTTTCACGTAATATGGGGACCTGCTATCAAAACATTATATAATTTAACAGATAACAGTGTCATCATAGATGTATGATTGGTCTCGCTGCGCTCGACTAGATACCGCCGGCGTACTTGACAAATGCGGCAACAAATACTACGCCGAAGTCGGCGTACCCGAGCCAGTCGCACTCCAAGCTGTCTGTGACGTACACGTGTTGAATGTTTTATTAAATTTTGGGTATAATCCGAAGTAAAATGCCAGTATGCGTAGTGAAACTCTGAAAAAATAATACTACAAGAAATAAGAAAGACACTGGAATCACATATCATCAGTAAGTATGGTATAATTTCGAAATTTCAACATAAAATAACATGAACCCTAAACGCCATTCAGTGTTGCCGCGTATACAAGAGTCAAGTTCCCCGTGGTTGAGATTTTCGTATGAGAATTTATTGTTTTACTTAACAAATAACATATTTCATTTATCTAACCTAGTTACTGTATAGTTAACCTAGTTCTATAAATTATTTAGGGCCGGTTGTTCAATCCTCAGATAGAAAGTCTGTCGTTAAATAAGTCGTTAAAGGACTACTACCACTACCAGGGTTTGGGTGGGATACTCTGGTTACTGTAAAAAATTAAAGCACGTGGGTATTATTAGGTTTAGCACGTGGTAGTTTTTTTTTAATCTGACCTAGTTCACAAAACTAACCTTTGAGAGAAATTTGGGTGACGCGGTGCGCACGCCGGGGAAGATTTCTAAATTAAATAATTTGGTCAAGCGTGTGTTTCCGTACAAAATGTTACCAAATTCAGTTCAGTGGTTGAGTTGTGAAAACGTTACAGACAGAGTTGCTTTTATAATGATTAAGTATATGTGTAATACAGTCACTATTCATCATCATCATCTGCCTAGCCTTTTCCCAACCATGTTGGGGTCGGTTTCCAGTCTAACCAGATGCAGCTGAATACCAGTATTTTACATGAAGCGACTGCCTATCTGACCTCCACAACCCAGTTACTGGGTAATACGATACCCCTTTGGTAAGACTGGTTGTCAGACTTTCGGGCTTCTGACGACCCATTACGACTGTCAAAGATCCACGAATGCAGTTATTATTATCATCGTATTATGTTTGCTTGGTACAGATTTCCTGCTGATCCTGTCATTTGTGACCGTTGGACTGCTAAATTACGACTTAGTCGAGAAGAAAGTTGGTGGAACCCAAAAGAACGCAGTGTTATATGTTTATTTATTTATTTATTTATACTTTCATGCACAAAAAAAGAATAAAAGAATATGTTCCAATCATTTCAATGAGAGCGACTTGTACTTTACAAAAGGTGCTTTAAAAAGATTGTTTAAGGGAGTAAATTCCAAAAGGGACGTGTATCGTAAACTTGTACAAGTTAGTGGAATGTAATTTTAAATAATTAATACGTACTTAATAAATTTTATTCTTTTATTAACCTATTTTTCTTTTCTAAAGAAGAAACCTACTCCTAACCTATACACAAATGTATTTATATTATTTATTATTCGATTTTAATTCATTGTTCATTATTAAGTATTTTCTGAGACTTAACTAATAGACCACAGCACAAAATATTTTTCCCATTAACTCGGGTAACAGTTGAGCAGCTGGTAACAACTGACAATAGTCAAGTGACGATGTCTTACGCACACTACAATAATGAGTTGCCGCATTCACGGAGCTATTGTTCTTAGATAGCGCGGTATCTAGTCGAGCGCAGCGAGACCAATCATTCATCTATGAGTGTCATTGTCATCTCAGCTAGACAGCTAACTGAACACTAAACTGATATATTATATATTACAATTATTGCCAAATTAAATAACAGGCACAACAGGCAACTAATGAAAGAAATAATATATTTTTGTTTACCGTTATAATTTAGTGTTAGTAAAATAAGCTCTTATTAAGTTAGCTTAGAGTTTAAATTAGTGTAAGCTATACGCAATCCTTGTGGCATAATGAATGTAGGTAGTATTTTATTGACTCCCATTGTCTCGGCCGACGGTTGGACCGTAAACGTAAACAGATGACGCTTTCTAACGATAATGAATATAATATTATAACAGTCAATGGTTCATTATTCTAATGTGTTGTAAGATTAGAAATATATAATGAAATATATTATCTGTTGTATGTTATAACGCCCAACTTTACCTACCACCACATGTAGGTTCACAGTTTTCTCACCAAGATTTGCGGTTACATATTTTATCAACGTTAAGCCCAGTATCTTTAAAAGAACTTTGCATTAATGCTATCAATGTGCTGATGAAAAATGACATATAATCAAAATACTTCTTTAGCTATTGTTAGCAATTAAGTATAAAGAACAATTAAGCATAACATATTGAATGATCCTAATTTTAAATGTAGTAAATGTAAATCGGATTTCCGCTTCTGTGGCTTTGAATTTCCGGTAAGATTTTTATTGTAATAGTTTCGGATTTGACTCCTAAACAAAAGAGTATAAATATGGCCGTCACGACCCAAGCGGGGCTTCCCGGCGCAGTGCCACCGCTGCCAACTTTATGGTCACGCGGCGGCCAACTGCTCCGCCCCACCCAGGTGCGTGAAGTGCCTGGAGCCACATAACACCAAAGAGTGTCCCCGGCCCAAAGACGCCGAATCCCCGCCCGCCTGTGTCCTGTGCCACCAGACAGGGCACCCGGCGAACTACAAGGGTTGCCCACGCGCACCTCAACCTCGCCCCAGTAGGAAAGCTCCACCGCCGGTGAATAACCGCTCATTCCCGGCCCTCCAACAACGGCCCCGCCAGGGCCCTCCTCAGCCTATCCAGGGCTTCCCTCGACCCTCTCAGGGTCCCCCCAGGCCCCCTCAGGGTCCCCCTAGGCCCCCTCAGGGTCCCCCTAGGCCCCCTCAGGGCATAATTCGGCCCCCTCCGGGCTTCTCAAAGCCAATGCAGCCTCCAGTCTTTCCCTGGGGGCCCAAAAAGGCAGACCCTCCGCGGACAACCTCGTACGCACACGAGGCAGAGCCCACAATAGATGACTACAACACGCTATATTCCGCGATTAGGAATATATATGTTAGGGAGATTACAGTAATCTCACGCAAACTGCGCGCGGCGAAGTCCCCTCAAGAGCGTCTCATCGCTCTTGCCGAACATAATGATCTTTTGCTAGCTCTGTTGTAAGTTAAGTTAACTTAATTAACTTAACTTCAATGTCTGAGAATAATATTAACCTACCAAGATCCCACGGTCGTATCAAACCTAAGGGTTTATCGCTTGTATCATTCAATATTCGCGGCTTGCGAAATAACCTCCCAGAGCTTAAGCTCTTTCTTCGAAATCGTGAAGTCGATTTCCTCCTCCTACAGGAAACTAATCTTAAAGCTAAGGACACTAGAGGCCTTTCTATTAGAAACTTCTCTCTTCTTCGTAATGACAGACCCGACCGCCGAGGCGGCGGAACGGCCATCTATTACAAGAAGACACTTCATTGCTCGCCCATTTCTACTCCGCAGCTTACCAATATGGAAGCCACGGTATGCAGGCTAGCTATGACTGGACATCAGTCCATCCTCATAGCCTCCTGTTACATCCCTTCAGGAACCTATCCCCTCAAAAAAGATTTTGAAGCCATTTTATCCTTGGGCAATTCAGTCATTATGTTTGGAGATTTTAACTCCAAGCATACTGAATGGACATGCCGCACTACGTCCCCTAGTGGCAAGATACTGCTCGATATCACGCAGTCTCTTGATATCACTGTCCATAGTCCTCTCGGTGTTACTCACTTTCCCGATAACACCGATCACTCACCCGATGTGTTAGATTTTGCGTTACTCCAAGGAGTTTCTCTCAACCTCAGAGCTATCGAGACACTAGACGATCTAGGATCAGACCACCGACCGGTCTCCCTCATTCTTGGCCATCAGCCACCTCCCCCAACACACACAAAAACCTTCACTAACTGGAAGGGATTCAAGGAGTCCCTAGCTAAAGCTCTGGACTCACAGGATTCTACCATCTCCATACCGTCGGACTTAGACAGTCCCGAAAAAATCGACACCGCGGTCGATTCACTCTCCACCCTTATTAAATCCTCCCTTAAGGAGAACGAAAAGGTCGTCCCGGTCGCTAACAATAGTGGGCTTCCCCTACATATTAGCAACCTATTAAAAGCCAAAAAAGCTGCTTTCCGGAGAGCAGCAAAATATCCCACCCCCGAATATAGGCGCGCGGCCAATCGTCTTCAACGAAAACTCCGCTTCCGCCTCTCTGAATTTCAAGATCTCGAAAAGAGTAAGCTCATGGAGAATATCTCTCCATCTCACACAGCGTACTATCAGATGGCTAGAGCCCTCCGCATAGACGCTATCACCCACACTCCCCCTCTCTCCCGTCCCGACGGCACGGTTGCCTTCGAGGACGAGGAAAAGGCTGAGTGCTTTGCGGATAGTATTGCCGCTCAATGCTCCCCTAGTTCTCAACCTGTCGACCCCTCACACGTCCAGGTAGTGGAGGATGAGGTCCGCCGCCGGAACTCACCCCCTACGGCCTCCGAACCTATCTCTGTGTCCAATGATGAGATTTCATCCCTCATCAAAGGACTGAAGCCTAAAAAGGCCCCGGGCGCGGATGGCATATCCAACCAAGCCCTTAAACACTTTCCCGAGCAGGTGTTAACCTTTTTATCTATTATCTTCAACGCCTTAGTTATTTTCCCACTTCGTGGAAAGAGGCAACTGTGATTGGAATTCCCAAGCCAGGCAAGCCTCTCAACCTCCCCTCCAGCCATCGCCCCATTAGCCTCCTCAAGGCAATGGGCAAGCTCTTCGAAAGAGTCATCCAAACACGGATGAGGCGCTATCTGTTTCCCACAGACGGTGACCCTCTCATCATTCCCCACCAATTCGGTTTCCGAGCCAAACATTCATGTCCCCAACAAGTTCACCGCATTGTGGAATATATCCTCAGCGGTTTCTATCCTCGACGTCATAAAACCATCGCGGTCTTCTTCGATATAGCCAAAGCTTTCGATAGAGTCTGGCACACAGGCCTCATCTACAAGCTCTACAAAATAGGTCTCCCCGATCGTCTAGTTCGTCTCGTGGCCTCCTATTTGAAACATCGTACCTTTCGTTTTAGACACGAAGGCACGCTATCTTCACAGCGAACTATCAAGGCTGGTGTCCCTCAGGGCTCAGTACTTGCTCCTCTGCTGTACATCCTGTTCACCAACGACATCCCCATCCCGTCGAAAGGTGTTCAACTCTCCCTCTTCGCAGACGACACTGCCATCTACTGCAAAGGTGTCTCACTACCCTTCATACGGAACAAGATCCAAAAGTCAGTTGATGACCTAGGAGATTGGTTCAAAAAATGGCGCATCGATGTGAACCCGGAGAAGAGCTCCGCCGTTCACTTCGATTATAAACGACGCCGTCTTAAAAACACCCCTCCGATACGTATGCTAGGGACCCCTGTCCCCTGGCATACGACAGCCAAATATTTAGGTGTCACTCTAGACACAGGGCTCACTTTTAGGCCCCACGTCAAACGAGTCACCCGTCACGCACGGTTTTACCTGAGTAGGCTCAACAGCATGTTGGGCAGACACAGTAAAATGTCCCTTCGTAACAAGCGAACCCTTTATAAGGTCTGTATACGACCCGTCATGTCCTACGCGGGCCCCGTCTTTGCCCACGCAAACCCTAACATTTTAAATGAACTCCAAATAGTTCAGAACCTCTTCTGTCGTCGAGCTGCGAACGCACCTTAGTACGTCCGTAATGCCGACCTTCATAGGGACTTAGAGCTCCCAACAATTCAACAATTCCTTAAAAAACTCTCTGAGAACTTCTTCAAGGCCTCAGAGTCGCACCCAAACAATTTAATTCGTGAGGCGGCTTCTTATGCAGCCCCACCCCCCTCTCGCTATCGTGTCCGCAGGCCGAGAAACTCTCTCTCTCGGACCCGCCAAATAAACTGTCAAACGACCTGAACTGCCTCCTGGCGGCTCAGGCCAGTTCTAATTAAATTAATTATTATTATATTAACTAATACTATTTTGCCTTCGTAGGCACTCCCTCAGCGGCTCTTAGCCGCCTGCGCCCTCTTTTCCCAAAAGAGGGTCGCTCATGATAAGGCACAATAGAGCTTAATCAGCCAGCTGCCTGTCCCCAAAGGCGGTTTTTAGGGGGTATCACTTAGGGTCCCCGGTAGGACAGTGAGTCCCCCATAACCACGATAGACCGGCTATCGTGGTATGCGTAATGCATTTTCCGCCTCCCTACGTACAGGGTAGCCCTTTAATTGCTTCGGGCGCAAAAAAAAAAA
Source organism: Parnassius smintheus behrii (assembly GCA_036936625.1). Classification (NCBI taxonomy): domain Eukaryota; kingdom Metazoa; phylum Arthropoda; class Insecta; order Lepidoptera; family Papilionidae; genus Parnassius; species Parnassius smintheus. Next base: position 50,323,351 of record JAUPFT010000002.1, read on the forward strand.
AAAAAAAACCCAAGCGGGGCATTCAGTTCTATTCAGTTCTAAGTGAAGGTACTAAGTAACAGTGATTATTTGTACGAAGTGATTATTTGTACGATAAATAAATTGTGAGTTATAAACGGATAAAATAAAAGTGATATGCTGTAACATAAATTGTATTATTAGCTAACACTATAGAGTCAGAAAGTATTATTGCTTAAAGATTACAGAATATAAAGTTCCTAAATATGCCAAATTTAAGATAAGTTATTTATTGTTTATATATTGTACTAGCTGTACCTGCGACTTGGCCCGTGCAAAATAATAATTTTTTAAAGTAAATAATATTTCTAAAACAAAAATAGCCTAAGTAACTCCCTACTACATCATCTTTCTACCAATTGATTTTTTTAATGTTACAAACAGACACTCCCATTTTTTATTTGTATAAATTGAAGATAAATAATATTTTTTAGAAGTTTTCCTACGTTTTCAGTTATGGCATTTTGCTAAGATCTTATTGATTGGTTAACTGTTTAATTTTGAAATATTTAATTGTTTACGTTTTATATTACAATATTTCCCTCGCCGGGGCAAGATTGAAATATAAAAAACAAATAATTTGTGTTATCCGTGTTATTTGAAGGTATTTTGATATTATAGACAGTTCTGAAGTGTCAGGACAAATAAAATTGCAGCCTACTGACCGTCAATATCGTCTGATATTAATTTGAACGATTTTTGAAAATTATTTCGATCTTTCCCCACCACCCTTTCATCTTCCACCCTGTTTTTTTCTTTCGATAAAAACATTGTAATTATTTTTTTTTTTGCTTTCGAATAATTATAACAGGGATTACATACAATTTGTTTTTGTACTGAATTCACTATAGATATAATTTTAGCTTAAGTTAATATGTACTGTTCTACAAGACGTCAAACACAAGACTGCTCATCTCATCAAAAAACCGTTCGATCTTCCCCCCACTCACCCTATGATAAGAAATTAAAAAAAAAAAAAAGTTTCCCCTGAAGCGCCTTTAATAATTTTAAAGAAGACTGCAAGACCGAGCAAGTATTATAAAGACGATGAGGCTATACTAAGACTTACTAGATGATAATAGGCCTACTTAAAATATACATACGGAATGCTCCCAATAATATTAGAATAAATTCACGTACATACTATAATTAATAGAAATGTTAACTCAATTTTATGATTATTTTATTAATTCACATACGCTTTATTTAACGTTGATTTTATTTAGATTCTTTTGCATATACATACACAAGTACGTACTCGTTTATAGAAAGAATTTTTCACTTTATAAGTTCGTTTATTTTTTATTTAAAAAGGATTTTTACTAGATAAACATATAATTATTATATTTAGTCTGTCAGTTAGATCATCAAAAACATTAGCCACGTATCTTTTGCTTCCTTAAATTAATAAAACTTGACATTGGTAAAGCACATTAAAGTTCAGAACCTCTATCATGAGTTGTTATTACGAAGACTCGATCATCGAAATCGACCACGTTTTTGGCCCGCTCCAAGTTTGTGAGAACTCTTAACCAATGAGAGCGCCAAACGCGGTCGATGCGTATGATCGAGTCTTCGTAATGACAGCTCATGGTAGACGCTCTGGAATGGGGATTGTGACGTCTCTTAAGAGGGTAGACGGGCTGTATTTTTTCATACAAATGTATTCCCCTATTTTCTTCCTGGATAATGCCTCTAGAGTAATCGTTTTTGTTTATAAAACTCTAAATCTATTGAAGGTATGCCCCTGTCATTTACTTTTATTCAAAAAAAGTATTACAAAAATAAATATGACTCCCAAAACCTAAAAAAAATGCCCCGTTTTTACCTCCGTAATCAGACGACTACTAAAGAAATTTGAAAAGTTTTTAAGATAACAACAAATGATAGAAGCATAGATCTATTCTTCCTTTAAACTTTGAAACCAAAAATAATTTAAATGTATAATTTAATTTTTCTATTAACCCTCTTTTCGAATCCACTCACCCATATCGCGGGTAAATAGAAAACGCGCAGATATTGTAATTTATTATATGAATGACGAGAAAATTAGTCTTTCATTGAAAACAGTTTATTACACTTTAACTCACAAGACACAATGACTGCTACTTTCGGAATTTGCTAAAAACATACTGAAATTTCGATTCAAAAGTTGAAATCCTTTCTATTCGGCCCATTTTACGGTAGTCATTTTTTTCTGTGTATTAGGATATTAACTTATCTATTTTGATTATTTTATCAAAATAATATTAAATATCCAAAAAAATTTAGCTCGTTTTATTAGTCAATTATTTTAAAAATACAGTGAAGCGTCGATTATCCGAACGTCTCTTAACCGAGTGACCGCTTATCCAAACTACTACACCCGGTATCCGCCCGACCCGCGCATGCCTCTCTCTCGCCTCCCGCGCTACAGTGCTCGTGTACTTGTCCCACTTGTTGACCTGTTAGTTGTACTTGTATGTCACTTCCAAGCTTAGACCATTAAACCCAATTCCAAGTAACCGCTAATCGATAAACTAAATTTTGCCGCTTGAAAGTAAACTTTGGATTTAAATGCCTAAACGTACACCATGTTGTCACCAGGACAACATGTTTGTCCTTTCTATGAAAGATAAATACGAGATTAATAAACGGTTAGAGGAAGACGAATCTGCAACCAAGTTATCCAATGAATACCAAGTTGGTAAGTCTATCATTACGGATATAAAAAAACAAAAGACGAGCATAGGTAACTTTATATCCCAGTTTGATTCTTCTTGAACTCGAAACTTGCCTCAAACACGAATTTAGATGACGCTGTATATAAGTGGTTTACTCAAAAACGGTTCCAGGGAGAACCTATTTCTGGCCCAATTCTGTGTGAAAAAGCAGTTTAATTCAACAAAAAACTTGGAGGGCCGTCCAATTTTCAAGCAAGCACAGACTGGTTAAAACGATTTAAGTCAAGACACGGTATTCGTGAGCTTAAAATACAAGGAGAAAAACTATCTGCTGATTGAAATAATACTAGTTTTTACGGAATTTATCGCGTATATTTAACTTTTTAAATACCCGACGTTTCGAACGCTTTACAGCACTCATGTTCACGGGTGGGACTGAGATGTTCAACGTCCATATGTCATAGTTAACGGCGGTTACCATAGATTAAAACAATGTTTTAATCTATGGTAACCGCCGTTAACTATTACCATAGATTAAAACAATGTTTTAATCACAGCCTTAGCAAGTGTTAATGCTACCGGCAGCCACCGATTGCCCATGCTTGTAATTGGTGAAAGCAAGAAACCACGTTGTTTCAAACACGTTAATATGTCTGCGATGCCTATCGTTTACACTTCGCAAAAGAGTGCTTGGATGGATAGTACAATTTTCATGGAATGGTTTACAGAAACTTTTATACCCTCTGTAAAAAGCCCATCAATTAAAAAATGGTAAAAGAGAGAAAACATTATTGCTTCTTGATAATGCCCCAACTCATCTGTAATGTGACATCTTAAATGTAAAAGTAGAGTTTATAAAAGTCATGCTTCTTCCACCTAACGTGACTTCATTATTACAGCTCATGGATCAAGGCGTTATTGAGACGTTCAAACAGTATTATAGAAAATAATTGTTACGTAAGTTACTTTTGAAAAAAGAAGAGGAGGGAGAAGAGAGCCTGATAAGAAATCATAAAATGATTAATGATTTAAAAGACGCGTCTTACATGATCAGAGCAGCATGGGATTTATATAGGGAAGAACCAGTGACGAAGCTAGGGCAAGCCCAAGATATGGTTTTGTTGTTTTTAGCAGTTTTATAAAAATACACCAATCTTGATCTGTTTCCACTCTTTAGTTTCATATTCACTGCTGTCGAGGACGTGTTTAACAAAGCACACAGAAGGCATACTACTGCTAGATAGGTTGTATGACCGTAGAATCAATCAATTTTCGTTTGATAGAATGACTTCACATATAAAATTAAGTAGATGGCGCTATTAAAATTTAATATACTGAAGACTAAAGGAAATATTTTTTAAAAACCTCAATACATGATGTATTCATTTAATTTATTAAATTAAAATTTGGGCTTCACATTAAAAAAAAAAAAGATTGTAACAATTACTTGCTATAAAATTAACTCATACCTAGGTATCTCATATTTTATGCTGCAGTTTAAAATGATATTTTTAACTCATACGGTAATATAAGTATTGAGTTATTAAACATTTAAATACGCCTAAAATAATTAAACTTTAATACTAAAGAGCCCTGTACCCATTAAAGTGTGAAGAAATGTTTATTGAATTAAAATTTTGTTTTTAAAGACTTTACCTTTTCCTCGCTGATTAGCACTTTAACACACTTATATTCATCACAAAGAACCCGTGCCATCATTGTGACACCGTGCGTACAAGGTTTGCCAGCATGGCTTGTATATATAGTTACGCGATTATTCTGAAAAGCTACACTTTTGAATTTACAGGTACGAAGTGACAATTTTTAATTAATCTACAATAAATTATCAAATAACGTAATTTATTTCCAATTAGTATTTATTTGATGTTCAGAATTCACTTTAGATCATTAAAAGATTCAAACAACTATGTGTTTTATTTATAAACCTATATTAAAGGGCTTCAGATTGAATTTTGGTAACAAGGCCATTCTCAACGGAAAATAGCCTCTGGATCTGGAGCATCTGGATTATATTGCCCAAGTGTAATACTACTGCTACTGAGAATTTTATGACAGAAAAACCCAATAAATGATTCTTGACCCGACTCGGGTTTCGAACTTGGGACCACATGATCAGCAATTGCGTTTACGACCATTATACCAAGAAGGCAGTCAAAAGTGTTAAAACTATAATTTAATAAAAGTTAAGGCGTCCCGCTCTGAGGAAAAAATTGATGATTACTAAAAAGCCGGGCTTTTTATCACTATATTTATACAATCGTAGTTATGTTTCATTATAGAACATTTTGCCACAGGTTAGAAAGGGAGCGATCGCCTTCTCGAAAGCCCGGTAAAAAGCTCACGTGTGGGAGGGAGACAACCAATGGCTCAATTCAACTCTCCTTATATGTATGACAGCTGTATTCCTAAAGCTACGAGGTCGCACAGAGCGCGCGGGAAGTTTGAAACAGTTTACGAGTTATTTTGTTACTTGATATTATTGATTGATTCAGCTTGATAAGGCAAGCCGGGCTTCTGGGCTTGTATGGAGGCTTCGCCACTTGGGAGAACGCATTTCGGCCTTTTTGTAGCTTGGACCTTTTTGTTAAATTCGATCCAAATGGAGAGTGAACGTGCTTCCACTTACGAGTTCTGGACATCTGGTTTTCCCCACATCATCATCTTCTTCAGCAAGTTCTGTAGCTTTGTCGTTTATAATGCATTTTATGGTTGCTAAGGCATCCTTGTCCTTAAATGCATGCTGTTTGAAGCGTGGCTCCAAATAGGTACATAATATAATATGCTTGCTTGATAGTGTTCGATATACTTAAAGCGGGAACTCAGACCTGTCTTCATTGTAGCGATCAATTTTTTGACTGGGCATAAAACTCTTTGCATGAGAGAAGGTCGTATATGATCATTAAGCCCTGTGTGACAATAAGTACTTTACTAGCAGTAAGATGTTTTTCAATTCTCATCAACACTGTGACTTCATAAAAGGGTTTTAAAACTTCTAAAAGTTGTTCAATGCATTTCCATTCTTCCAGTGGTATTATGGGGAGCATGAGCAACTAAATTGGGGATCGTAGCCCTTAGCGCTTCCTTCAGCTCCACGAAATGTTGTAACATTGAATAAACAGAGTTCCAACTAGTGGGTACCGATATCTTCACCTTTTAGCACTTCCTTGAGGAACATTCTGTGCATTTATTTGATATTTCAACAGTTTTTCCTTAGCTTGTAAATATCGTTTAAAATGAGCCACAACTTTTTGCGCCTTGGTTATTATGGATGCTATTTCAGGTAAATTTAAACCTTCTTGGACTAAGGTTCAACTTGAAAATAACATCCAAAATGTTTCTACTGTAGTTCGTTAGCAGCGTTCACCATATTGCTGGCATTGTCAGTGACAAAGAAGTTCACTTTTTCTTTTATGTCCCACGACTCAGGCATCTTTTTTAATTACTGTGATATACGAGGTGTGATCAAAATGAAGGTAACTTTATATTTTTTATCAAAAAATATTTATTTGTTCATCAATATTTATTCTGTCCCCTTCAAAGTAACCGTAGTCCGTTTGATATTATAACGTTCATATTTATTATCGTTATAATAGAATTCTACAAAACGCTGACACAGCCGACAATTGAACTGAACTAACTGCGTGTAAATGTAATATGTAAAACTATTATAATATATTACAAATTTATAACATAATTATTGTGTGTAGCATGCGCCTATCAAATTCCTCTAAAATGAAATCGACCAATCGGAGCGACGAATTACAGACACGTGACTTGTAAAATAGTATGGCGATTTTAGTTGTTGCTGATAACAGTTGGCCGGTTAATTAAAATTTACCAAAAAACATGGATGATCTAGTTCAATTTGTTAAAAAAATGTGATCCTAAATATGGTCGGCTCTATAATGGCTCTCCAGCACCTTAAAAACGGCAGGGCCCTAGGCGAGGATGGAATTACAGCGGAGCTTCTGAAAGCGGGTGGAACACCGGTACTTGAAGTCCTTCAGAGGCTCTTCAATTCCGTCCTCCATGGTGGCACTACTCCAGAGGCGTGGAGCAGAAGTGCGGTGGTCTTGTTCTTTAAGAAAGGCGACACCGCTCTCTTGAAGAACTACAGACCGATTTCCCTTCTGAGCCGCGTCTACGTGCTGTTTTCGAGAGTAATTACGAATCGTCTCGCACGCAGACTCGACGACTTCCAGCCTCCCGAACAAGCCGGTTTCCGAAAAGGCTTCAGTACCATAGACCACATACATACCCTGCGGCAGATTGTACAGAAGACCGAAGAGTACAATCTGCCACTTTGCATGGCGTATGTGGACTATGAGAAAGCCTTTAATTCCGTCGAAATTTGGGCGGTGCTACAGTCCCTTCAGCGGTGCCAAGTTGACTGTCGGTATATCGAAGTGCTGAAGTGTTTGTACAGTAGGGTTACGATGGCTATCCGAGTACAGAACCAGAGCTCGAAACCTATCCAACTGCAGAGAGGTGTAAGACAGGGTGACGTTATATCCCCGAAACTCTTCACCGCTGCTTTGGAAGACGTTTTCAAGCTACTGGACTGGAAAGGATACGGTATTAACATCAATGGCGAGTACATCACTCACCTTCGATTTGCCGACGATATAGTCCTTATGGCAGAATCGCTGGAGGACTTAAGCACTATGCTCAATGACCTCAATAGTGCCTCCCAACGGATAGGTCTTAAGATGAACATGGACAAAACAAAGATCATGTTTAATGTCCATGTCACACCTATGCCGGTAGTTGTTGGGAGCACTATGCTCGAAGTTGTTGACGAGTACGTTTACCTGGGACAAATAGTCCGACTAGGTAAGTCCAACTTCGACCGAGAGGTCAATCGACGGATTCAACTCGGCTGGGCAGCGTTCGGGAAATTACGACATATCTTCTCGTCAGGTATACCTCAATCTCTAAAAACTAGATTGTACAACCAGTGCGTGTTGCCAGTGATGACTTACGGATCTGAGACGTGGTCCTTCACTGCTGGCCGTATGAGGACGCTCAAGGTCGCTCAGCGAGCTATGGAGAGGGCTATGCTCGGAGTTTCTCTGCGTGATAGACTCAGAAATGAGGATATCCGCAGTAAAACCAGAGTGACCGACATAGCCCAACGGATTAGTAAGCTGAAGTGGCAATGGGCCGGCCATATAGCTCGAAGAACCGATAACCGATGGGGAAGAAAGGTTCTCGAGTGGCAGCCTCGTACCGGTAGGCGTAGTGTAGGGCGACCCCCCACTAGATGGAGTGACGACCTGGTAAGATATGCAGGAAGTCGATGGATGCAGGTGGCTCACGACCGTGCTTTGTGGCATTACTTGGGGGAGGCCTATGTTCAGCAGTGGACTTGTGAAGGGCTGTAATGATGAATATGGTCGGAAGCGTTCACGCTATCCAAAATCTTGGTAACAAAATCTTGAGGGAAAAAAGGAGCACCAAAAATGGTGAATAGTCTTACCTAAAACTTACCTACTTACTTAAAAAGTGCGTTAGAAAGTTTTATGCAACATTAAGTAATATAGGTAATTAGCACAATTACTATCACTCCATGGAATCAAGGAAAACGTACCTTTTAGAGATGAAAGTTTGTATGTATGTTACTTTCTAAGTAAAGTAGGTACTTAAAATAAAACAAGGGCCTCTGTATTTTTTAAAGTCTATTAATGTATTATTTCATTACGTGATCAATTAATTAAATTGACGACCTCTGTAGCCGAAAGGCGAAAATTTTGGACTTTGCGTCGCCGGACCAAACGAACTTTTCTGTGTCTTCTTTTCTCTGTATTTATTAGTAACTACTTACTAATAGACATTAATCAATTAATTAGTTTAAACTAAAACACCGAGTTGGGTGAACCTTATTTTGTTATGAGTAGAATACCGGCTGACTTTTTAAGCTGTCTAAAAAAATTGGGTACGATACGTAAATGAAATAGATGTTGATGGCTTATAGTTATTTAAACTTTTTACTTTAATATTTTTATTTATTTTTGTTTGAGGCCTACTATTATTTATTTGTAAGTAATTTATTAAAAAAATAGGGAAAAAATAATATTCAAAAACGCTTAATTGAGTGCCATTGTCATTTATTTCATTTACTTGTCTTTTTTTCATTTCTGTTTAAGATACGAGACAAAATCACTCCCGAAATATCTTTCTTGTGACCATAATCAAAAAGCTTTTCGGTGTAACCTTCGTTTCTTGTCAAGACATCTGAAAATTTCGTGGAATCTTTTATAAATGTAAAACCAAAATCGATCAAGATAATTTTTTACTAAGATATTGTCAATCAAACTACAAAAAATAATCCAAACAGTAATAGGAAATTAGTTCTTAAGTACAATATACCTATCAGTGGAGGTGGTCGAAAACTGGTATGTCAAAAAACATTTTTGCACTCGCTTCAAATAAAGAAAGATAGGGTGCACGGGGTAATGAACCGATTATATGCGATGCGCGTTTATAGCGACGGTTCTCCATTAAAAGAATATAGAGGAGGACATCGGAAAAGTGAACAATATGAAGCAAAGAGGTTGTCAGTAGAACGGTTTTTAGAAAAATTTAAAGGGATCTCGATTCACTATTGCAGGCCGTAAACAAACAGAATTTATTTGCTATCAGGACTGAATATTCGAAAGATGTCGCAAATGTGATTTAAAAGTAAAGCAAAGTTTTTTTTAGAAAATTTGTGAATAATTCGTACAACTTTTGTTTCGGGTCTCCCAGAGCAGAAGTATGTTCCACATGCATTTCATTACAAGAAGGCCTGAAAAATAAAAAAGTCCTATAAAGAGAAATGAATTAATAATAGAAGAAAATTCAGTTAAATGGGATTTCAATAAGCAAACATATGAAGCTGATAAATCGTAGGTGATAATCGCAGGTGAAATGCCTGCTGAAAGTCACAGATGAGCACATCTATGTCGACAAAATAAGAAAAATGAAGGTGAAACCAGCAACCCAATATTTCAGTAACACGATAGCTGCGACTGCAGGATATCTCGTGACAAGAGGAGACATTCCGAAAGAATGTCAAAATTTGGTAAAATTACAAAATGAATGGGCAATCTTTTTGACTCTTTATATTCACAACACATTTCAGTGCCTGATGGCAAAATACATATATAAAGGATGTGTACGACAATCCAGTTCACACCATGATTTGGTGAAAGAATGCCATAAAAGTTTTAAAAACTGTAACATTTATTAAAAAAAATTGAGGACAAAAATTACAAAACCTTAATAAGATTGAAACAAAAGCTATACCATCTATTCAAAACTTTATACGTACTTGAAAGAATACAACAATTATGGATATTGCTGTCCCAAACATATTCATTTTATGCTATGCTAACGAGTTATTTCAACCAGGACCCACTAGAGAATTTTTTCGGGAATATCAGAAGTTATAGACAAGAGATACGGTTGCATATGAAGGGGCCTTTAAGTCCCTCTTAATTAATAATTTTAACTCGCCCCGTTCTCTGCATGCAAACTGCGAAAAAGATGACGATAACTGCTTGCAGAATCTAGAATTTTTTGTAAGAGAAAATATTGCGTCAATTTCGTATATTCCCAGTGACATTGATAAGGAAACGCTACGATTTTCTGAAAGCATAGAATACGAAATTGTAGTGTCTTTCATCAATTTAAATACAAATGTAAATGATGCTGGTTAGGGCAATGATGAGTGTGGGATACGTCCTAGGGCAATGCATTAAAATGTATCATATAGCTCCCAAATTTGTAAGACATGTATGGCGACCCTGAAAGCAAATCAAATGAATATATCTGTGGTGTCAAGGAAAAAGGGGATGATTCAAAATTTTTGAACAATGATATTTTGGCATCTATTAAGCCAAAACATTATTATGTAATACGGTAATAAGGAGATGAGTCATACAAAAATTTATTTCAATTTTTTTACCTCGATACACATATAAATGGGTAAAGAGAGTTTATTCGAGTTATCTCAGTATAAGCGCAGATTATTGTAAATATTAAATTATGCATAGTGAGATAAGTCGACTCGTACCTAAAGTGCGCGACGATATTCGCATCAGTTGTGACGTACGAGCGGACTCGGCGCGAGTTGTCCTGACGTGAAATTTTGTTTAAATTGGTTTTACCAGTTTTTAAGTGTTGTAATACATAAATATCAAGAGGGTTGATAAAATAATTACTTTAGCTTTAAAAATGGAACAACTGAACGTAAGTATTATGTTTTTTTAGCTGATTTCTCTTTTTAACCGACTAAATTTGAAATTGCTAAGATAGGTAATTATGTTGTTTGGCATAAGTGCTTGATGATGAATTAATTTGAGTGTGTGTGTATGTTGTTGTTGTTCTTTTTACGGTTATCTTAGTAGATATATAGATTCGATAGCCGCATTTCTGTAAGTAGGTAGGTACCAAAACAGGCGGAAGGCAAATCGAACAACCGCAACGCGGCGGCGGGCGGTGGGCGGCGGCAGCCGCGCTCTATACCTACCAAACTATTAGTTTGTGGTAATAATGTACTATTTAAACTGTACGCTTTATAAAAATATTTTAGTTCATTTAGATACCTAGAAAAGATATAGTTTAAGTAGGCATGTGGATAGGGATTGTGCCGCTTGCGCCGTGCGGTTTTTGTCAGTTAACACGTTCGCGCGCGGTAACGGCTATGGCCGCTTTTTTGTATTGCAAATATCGCCAGTACGGTTATTGCCGTAAACTTTCAAATTCTCCGTATTGCCAGTACGGTGTAAGCAACTAAACGACAGTGAGTTATATATACAACACATTTCCACTGGCACTCTGTGAGAGGAATATAAGATTGTACTGTCAAAATGTAATGCGCAAGAGCAAATTGCATTGTTGTTAGTCGGTTTAGGACGTGTGTGTGTGCACACAGCTACACTACGGCTGTTGCCGTTGTGTTTGTATGCGTGTTACTTCGACGCACGAGTTAGTGCCGCGTGGGACGCCATCTTGTCAGAACGTGTATTTCTCTAGCGCTCCGCGATAGAAAGTGAGTTTAAATACTTATTTTACTTTACTGTAGGGATAAAATCTTATTGTAATATAATAATCGTTATACTATAAAAATAGCTTTGAGCTATATATTAACGTAATTATGAACAAATTTTATCAAGTGAATTTGTATAATGTAGGTATTTATATTTTTTTAAGATGGCACAAAAGCAGCCAGATAGTGAGCGTATTAGACAACTTTTGGAGGATGCATCTACTCCAGAGTTGACTCCAGAACGGAACCCATACAGTGACGATGGCGAATATGGATCGGATCAAGAATTTCAACCTAATTATGATGATATATCGAATTCAGATTAGGAGTCTACAGAGACAAGAAAAATTGCAAGAAATATGATGAGAACAGAGTTCAGCGGATCTAGTGATACTCTAGTGTCAGATGATGAAGTAGACGTAAGAATCCACTCAACTTTAACTGTCCCTGTGGACAAGATACAGATACAAGGAATGCCGAGAAAAAACTCCCTTATGCCCTACATTTTTTGAGGAATGGCACGCCAAATATGTCAAGAGAGGAGATACATAAAATGAAGCTATTATTCTAAGAAAATGTTGATTTATACACATATTTTTTAATTTTTAAAGAGATATTATTGTTTTTTTAATAATAAGAACTGGAGTAATTCTTACTAATTAATAGGCTGTGATTGATTATAATAGATATTTCTGTTTTATTTTATTTAAAATAATTAAGAACTATAAAATAATTAAGACAATCTTGACGATTATTTTGTTAGTCAAATACAACAAACAATAAAAAATATCTATATATAACAAGCAAGAAAATGTACCCGAGATTCCGTAAAAGGAGCAACATTAAAAAAGGAGTTTCAGTTGTTTGAAGCAACCGGAAAACGTACCCAAAATTTGGAACTATGTACTGTATTAAGTCTTAAACACAATTAAACCGACATCTGTTGAAAACGAGAGAGTGTTCTCCTTCTCCAGTGACAATATTACGAAAATCGGAAAAAGATAGTTGGACAAAGCTGTTGACGCTCTGAATTTTTTAAAAGCCAATTTTATTAAATCAACAATGAAGTCTAATTAACGTGTTAGTTGATTATTTAAAAAACTGATTTATGACTGTGGTTTATTATTTAAATTTAGATTAATTAATTATGAAACAAATCTGTGATTCTAAGATTGAACAATGTTGTGATTATGACCAAAGATTAGATACTAGAATTACTAGATAAAAGTAAAGTTACTAAGAACTAGTATAATTTTTAACTAAGTTTGTTTTAAAACTATTAGATGTAACTGCTTAAAAGTGAGTGTGTGTGGTTAAAAGAAATAGAGAAAGCAATTATAAAGACTGAAGTTAACGTTAAAGTTAACCAGATTAATTTTCTGTTTAATAAGAGTTGATTTTTACAAAAAAATTGCCTTTTTTAATACGTATCACCAGAAATTCATTCAATTAAAATTATTCAAAAAAGGTTTACCCTCTTTAAAAAAATTCTTAAAAGTCACGAAGTCCCGGGAATTCCCGGGATTTTGACTGTAGGCCGTCTCGTGTCCCGGGACTTTGAAATTGTCGGGAATTCCCAAACCCTAGTAGTAAGTGACACCCTACTACCTGGGTGTAGGTAATTTGTTATGCTCAAATTTGTTACCTTGTTGGTACAAAGGTATAAAAGTTACTAAAGCATTATACTTAGCATGCCCTTTTTAAGTTTGTAACCGAGTTCATTGTAGACCTTGTTATTAAAGACACTTTGGAAAGAGGGTTAAGAGAGTAATATTTTTTTTATTCGTGTTTCAGTTAATGAATCACTCGATTCGGCTCTTGATAGAGAAATTCCCGTTATTTACGTTACATATTGTATATAATAGTTGTGATTTGAAACTATTGTGAAACAAAAAATTCAGCTTGTTAGAGAACGAGATATGATACAGTGCCAGTGTAAAGATGATAACACGTCGTGCGTTACAGAGGAAGCGTCATTCCGAGACACCTCAGTCTCGGTCAGCGAAGATGTTTCGCAGCGAAGGCACATCAAACCATCATCAGTTTCCGGATCAGGAATGCAGCCCTCCTCGTTAAACAGCACACGGAGTCCACCGGAACTGAGAAAATGGCTCCACAGGTATTTTTTTTAAATTGCTGTATAAGATTTTAAAAGTATAGTTAGATATACTTCCCACAGCCGGGCACAGGTCACCTCAAATTTCGGAGAGTTTCATTTATTGATGGTTAATGGGTGGTATTATTATTGCCTTTAGCAATAAGTTTTAACATCTTCGGATCTGATATATTACCATTAGGTAGCATAGTAGTCAAAAACTGACTCTTATAAATTTTAAAAATTAGATTGCCGTAACAAATTACAATATATCTTTTACTAGCAATCCGTCCCGGCTTTGCACGGGTGATCTCTGGATCTCGATAACCTACCGGGTCCAAATGTGAATATTATAAACGTTCTAGGGACCCATTCAAATTCACACAATAAATGTCATTAAAATTGTCAAGTTTTAATTTGGAGCAAACCGAGCCAGCTGACTTTGATTCTGACGATAGCGCACGTGATAAGACATTCAATCCAAGGGTAGAAGAAAATTCGTCCTTTGAAGAGAGCCTAAGCTCTTCTGAAAATATTGGGATGTATCAAGAAAATGCTAGTAATGATGTATTAAATACCAAGAAGGAAACGGAAAGGACAAAACTTGCACAAAACAATTCAGATTAAAAGAAACAAAGGCCAATCTTATGAAACAAAATCAGGAAAAAAAATTCCGTCTAGAAAAGTTACCGCCTTGTCAGATTGCTGTAAAGTGTCGTAATAAAATTAGTAATAGAAAATCAAACGATACTTTTTGATGAGTTATGGGCATTAGCAAATTACAATAAGCGTTCGGCATATCTATCATCACTGATTTTCGATGCACCAAAAAAAAAACACAATGCATACGTAATACTGGCGGAGAGCCTAAACCACGAACTATAAACCACACTTATCATTTAAAAGTAAATGGCCAGCTGATTGAGGTATGCAAGGGATGTTTTTTAAAACTTTTGCAATTTCTAATAAATGCATTGAAGTGATTGTCAAGAAACAATCAAAGAGAGTATCTGGGATTACAAGCCCTGATAAACGTGGATCGTTTACGCCATCTAATAAAATTGGTAGTGATGTAGTACAAACAATAAAAGACCATATAAATTCGTATCCTTTGTATGAGTCACACTATAGCCGAAGTCACACAAATAGACGATATCTACCATCAGCACTCTCGTTGACATCATATCACATGTATAAGGAAAAGGTGACTAATAATCCTGTATCATATTCATTATTTGGCAATGTTTTTCGAACAGTGGATTTATCTTTTGAAAAAACCATCGTTGGACACTTGTAATACGTGTGACTCATATAAAATGAAAATTAAATTGGCTTTACCGTCAGATATAGAAAATCCAAAACAAGAACTTGAAGCCCACCAAATGCAAGCAGATTCAGCTTATGCAATAAAAAAAGAAAGATAAGGAGGAATGTACACATGCGAAAAGGGTATTTTTTTTGACCTCCAACAATGTCTCCCAACTCCCTTTTTGAAAACCAATATCGTACCTATTTTACAAGCGGCTATAATGGACTTTCAATCTAACTGTATACGATTGCTTTGAAAAAAAAAAGTTTCTGCTACATGTGGCACGAAGCTGATGGTGGTCGTGGCGCAAACCAAATAGCTTCCTGCCTATTTAATTTTATAAAATCACTTCCATCTACTGTAAAAATAGTTACTTTTTACTCAGATACATGTGGCGGTCAAAACAAAAATATCCATGTGGCTGCTATGTTTCTTTGCATAAGCAAACTTATACCAGATATGCGAATAGATCACAAGTTTTTAATCCCTGGTCATACTCACATGGAATGTGATTCTGTTCATGCATTTGCTTAGAGACTGGTACAATTTGGTAAGATTGACAAGTTCAAATATTATTGTGATTATCATGAGAAATGATATGTTTCTTGATTTTGCAAGTTTGTACAAGGGTCCATTGCAATTAAGGAAGGTCGATTCATCTGGAGAAAAGTTTATATAGCATGATGTGAAATGGTTCCGGTACAGTGGTGAAAATGAATCAGGCACAATACAATTTAAAACAAGCACAGACTCGCCTGAATTCGAAAATATTTCTTTTAGTAGAAGAGGCAAAGCAAACGAACCGTAACGACTAAAAGAGATAGAAAGCTGACATCTCAAGTACCTTCCTAAGTCATACGACCATTAGTATTGCGAGTGCATTTTACTCGCAGTGACGTATCGTTGAGCGGTTAGAGTTTTATTCGTCTGAGGGACGAATATTTATGAATAGATATACACGTTTGATGAATACGGTTGCAAATTTTGAAATACTATTTTTGAAGATTTCTAGTTTGATGAAGTAGACGGTAAGTTTGTGATAATATTTTTAATTAGTCACAATTATTCAAGTACATTTTATTTAGTAACATCGTGTGTATTTACATGTAAACATCCGCATTTTTTCTTCAAATCATTTTATTTTATTTCAGAAATGGATGCTCAAGATCGGCAAATAGAGCATTATTTGAATTGTTTATCCGATTCTGATGATGACAATGATACTTCGACTCAGCGAGAAGACGCGGGCTTAAGCGACATCGAGGATCACGTCGATATTGAAGAAGAGATCCCGACAGATTCAGACAGCAATGAAATTCAAGATGATGAACAACTGATCGGTTTACGACAGCAGCGGCGAAGCGGTGTCATCTTATCTTCTGATTCGGAAGCTGAAGAAAGCCCAGGTGTCAGGTAACTCCGCTTCATCACAACGTATGGTTATTCCATCTGCTCGCAATCTTAGAGGTAAAAATGGTCTTCAATTCCTTTTCAATCTGCGAATACAAGAACCCAGGCTAGAAATATCGTACATGTGATTCAACGACCGACAAATAACGCGAAGAATATGATGGAACCAATTGATTTCTTTTCTACTTTTATGACGGCTGATATGATACGTAATATAGTTGGACATACAAACGAAGAAATTGTATTGAGAAGTTCAAAATATAAAGAGCAAACCGCAACAATTTCATCAACATGCGAAGAAGAATTGACTGCTTTGTTAGGATTGCTTCTGTTGTCAGCTGCGAAAAAAGACAATCATCACACCAGCTTGGAACTATTTGATCCTACATTTAGTGGAACCCGATACATATCGGTAATGTCACATGTCAAAAATTGCGTGAAGAAAGCGTTGATTGATTTAAAAATGTTAGACAGTTGGAATGAAGACAATTTTTTTCTTTTATAGTC
This sequence comes from Parnassius smintheus behrii, assembly GCA_036936625.1. Taxonomy (NCBI): domain Eukaryota; kingdom Metazoa; phylum Arthropoda; class Insecta; order Lepidoptera; family Papilionidae; genus Parnassius; species Parnassius smintheus. The sequence continues at coordinate 50,340,405 of JAUPFT010000002.1, forward strand.
AATTGTTGATTTGTTGCAGCCAGTCAAGATAGCTTTGGAAACTTTAGGCTGACAAAACGCTTCATTACTCCTATAATTATTGCTACACAGCTGTATTGACAAGTGGCTCAAAAAATTTAATCGACAACGGCTTATAATGATTTGGCGAAGCGGTTCTTCGAAACTTTGAAAGCTCACCTAGAAGAGAGAAGATCACAACGAGTTGTATGCCTGTTAAAATATTTTTACACTGTCCACCACACCTCACAGTTTCAAAACACGGACTTTTTTACCTTGAATATTAGTAAAATTGCACTAATAGGCTTCGCGGAAGAACTACAAACTAAAATATATACAAACTAAATACAAAATAAAAATACAAAAAGAAATAGGGATATTACCGAAATGCCTAGTAGCCGGACACCAGATGTGGAAATAACGGGCGCTGAATCTAGTACTTGTAGCTCTCAAGTACACGACAATCCTGACGATTATTTTGTTAGTCAAATATAACAAGCAATAAAAAATATCTATATATAACAAGCAAGAAAATGTACCCGAGATTCCGTAAAAAGAGCAACATTAAAAAAGGAGTTTCAGTTGTTTGAAGCAACCGGAAAACGTACCCAAAATTTGGAACTATGTACTGTATTAAGTCTTAAACACAATTAAACCGACATCTGTTGAAAACGAGAGTGTTCTCCTTCTCCAGTGACAATATTACGAAAATCGGAAAAAGATAGTTGGACAAAGCTGTTGACGCTCTGAATTTTTTAAAAGCCAATTTTATTAAATCAACAATGAAGTCCAATTAACGTGTTAGTTGATTATTTAAAAAACTGATTTATGACTGTGGTTTATTATTTAAATTTAGATTATTTAATTATGAAACAAATCTGTGATTCTAAGATTTAACAATGTTGTGATTATGACCAAAGATTAGATACTAGAATTACTAGATAAAAGTAAAGTTACTAAGAACTAGTATAATTTTTAACTAAGTTTGTTTTAAAACTATAAGATGTAACTGCTTAAAAGTGAGTGTGTGTGGTTAAAAGAAATAGAGAAAGCAATTATAAAGACTGAAGTTAACGTTAAAGTTAACCATATTAATTTTCTGTTTAATAAGAGTTGATTTTTACAAAAAAATTGCCTTTTTTAATACGTATCACCAGTAATTCACTCAATTTTACGACGTGGTAGAGCCATGCTGCAATTATATTAGTAGTATAGTTGTAGCACGAATGGGTCGGCTCGACCGGGGAAGGACCACGCTCTCACAGAATACCAGCGTGAAATAGTAGCTTAATGCTGCTGTATTTCGTATGGTGAGTGTAGAGAACCGGAGACCCTTTTTACTGGAAATGAGGCATTCCATCTCAGTCCTCACGGGTGACAACGCATCTGCATTTTGATTTGTAATGGAAGATAGATGTAGATGTCTATGGGCCGCAGCAACCACTTACCATCAGGTGGACTATGTGCTCGTTTGTCACCCTATTCTATAAAAAAAAAAAAATTAAAATTATTCAAAAAAGGTTTACCCTCTTTAAAAAAATTCTTAAGTCACGAAGTCCCGGTAATTCCCGGGATTTTGACTGTAGGCCGTCTCGTGTCCCGGGACTTTGAAATTGTCGGGAATTCCCAAACCCTAGTAGTAAGTGACACCCTACTACCTGGGTGTAGGTAATTTGTTACCTTGTTGGTACCAAGGTATAAAAGTTACTAAAGCATTATACTTAGCATGCCCTTTTTAAGTTTGTAACCGAGTTACGTTGTAGACCTTGTTATTAAAGACACTTTGGAAAGAGGGTTAAGAGAGTAATATTTTTTTTATTCGTGTTTCAGTTAATGAATCACTCGAATCGGCTCTTGATAGAGAAATTCCCGTTATTTACGTTACATATTGTATATAATAGTTGTGATTTGAAACTATTGTGAAACAAAAAATTCAGCTTGTTAGAGAACGAGATATAATACAGTGCCAGTGTAAAGATGATAACACGTCGTGCGTTACAGAGGAAGCGTCATTCCGAGACACCTCAGTCTCGGTCAGCGAAGATGTTTCGCAGCGAAGGCACATCAAACCATCATCAGTTTCCGGATCAGGAATGCAGCCTTCCTCATTAAACAGCACACGGAGTCCACCGGAACTAAGAAAATGGCTCCGCAGGTATTTTTTTTAAATTGCTGTATAAGATTTTAAAAGTATAGTTAGATATACTTCCCACAGCCGGGCACAGGTCACCTCAAATTTCGGAGAGCTTCATTTATTGATGGTTAATGGGTGGTATTATTATTGCCTTTAGCAATAAGTTTTAACATCTTCGGATCTGATATATTACCATTAGGTAGCATAGTAGTCAAAAACTGACTCTTATAAATTTTAAAAATTAGATTGCCGTAGCAAATTACAATATATCTTTTACTAGCAATCCGTCCCTGCTTTGCACGGGTGATCTCTGGATCTCGATAACCTACCGGGTCCAAATGTGAATATTATAAACGATCTAAGGACCCATTCAAATTCACACAATAAATGTCATTAAAATTGTCAAGTTTTAATTTGGAGCAAACCGAGCCAGCTAACTTTGATTCTGACGATAGCGCACGTGATAAGACATTCAATCCAAGGGTAGAAGAAAATTCGTCCTCTGAAGAGAGCCTAAGCTCTTCTGAAAATATTGGGATGTATCAAGAAAATGCTAGTAATGATGTATTAAATACAAGAAGGAAACGGAAAGGACAAAACTTGCATAAAACAATTCAGATTAAAAGAAACAAAGGCCAATCTTGTGAAACAAAATCAGGAAAAAAAATTCCGTCTAGAAAAGTTACCGCCTTGTCAGATTGCTGTAAAGTGTCGTAATAAAATTAGTAATAGAAAATCAAACGATTCTTTTTGATGAGTTATGGGCATTAGCAAATTACAATAAGCGTTCGGCATATCTATCATCACTGTTTTTCGATGCACCAAAAAAAAAAACACAATGCATACGTAATACTGGCGGAGAGCCTAAACCACGAACTATAAACCACACTTATCATTTAAAAGTAAATGGCCAGCTGATTGAGGTATGCAAGGGATGTTTTTTAAAAACGTTTGCAATTTCTAATAAATGCACTGAAGTGATTGTCAAGAAACAATCAAAGAGAGTATCTGGGATTACAAGCCCTGATAAACGTGGATCGTTTACTAAATCTAATAAAATTGGTAGTGATGTAGTACAAACAATAAAAGACCATATAAATGCGTATCCTTTGTATGAGTCACACTATAGCCGAAGTCACACAAATAGACGATATCTACCATCAGGACTCTCGTTGACATCATATCACATGTATAAGGAAAAGGTGACTAATAATCCTGTATCATATTCATTTTTTGGCAATGTTTTTCGAACAGTGGATTTATCTTTTGAAAAAACCATCGTTGGACACTTGTAATACGTGTGACTCATATAAAATGAAAATTAAATTGGCTTTACCGTCAGATATAGAAAATCCAAAACAAGAACTTGAAGCCCACCAAATGCAAGCAGATTCAGCTTATGCAATAAAAAAGAAAGACAAGGAGGAATGTACAGATGCGAAAAGGGTATTTTTTTGACCTCCAACAATGTCTCCCAACTCCCTTTTTGAAAACCAATATCGTAACTATTTTACAAGCGGCTATTATGGACTTTCAATCTAACTGTATACGATTGCTTTGAAAAAAAAAAAGTTTCTGCTACATGTGGCATGAAGCTGATGGTGGCCGTGGCGCAAACCAAATAGCTTCCTGCCTATTTAATTTTATAAAATCACTTCCATCTACTGTAAAAATAGTTACTTTTTACTCAGATACATGTGGCGGTCAAAACAAAAATATCCATGTGGCTGCTATGTTTCTTTGCATAAGCAAACTTATACCAGATATACGAGATCACAAGTTTTTAATCCCTGGTCATACTCACATGGAATGTGATTCTGTTCATGCTCAAATAGAGCAAAAAAAGAAAAATACTGACATGTCTGTACATTTGCCTAGAGACTGGTACAATTTGGTAAGATTGACAAGTTCAAATATTATTGTGATTATCGTGAGAAATGATATGTTTCTTGATTTTGCAAGTTTGTACAAGGGTCCATTGCAATTAAGGAAGGTCGATTCATCTGGAGAAAAGTTTATATGGCATGATGTGAAATGGTTCCGGTACAGTGGTGAAAATGAATCAGGCACAATACAATTTAAAACAAGCACAGACTCGCCTGAATTCGAAAATATTTCTTTTAGTAGAAGAGGCAAAGCAAACGAACCGTAACGACTAAAAGAGATAGAAAGCTGACATCTCAAGTACCTTCCTAAGTCATACGACCATTAGTATTGCGAGTGCATTTTACTCGCAGTGACGTATCGTTGAGCGGTTAGAGTTTTATTCGTCTGAGGGACGAATATTAATGAATAGATACACGTTTGATGAATACGGTTGCAAATTTTGAAATACGATTTTTGAAGATTTCTAGTTTGATGAAGTAGACGGTAAGTTTGTGATAATATTTTTAATTAGTCACAATTATTCAAGTACATTTTATTTAGTAACATCGTGTGTATTTACATGTAAACATCCGCATTTTTTCTTCAAATCATTTTATTTTATTTCAGAAATGGATGCTCAAGATCGGCAAATAGAGCATTATTTGAATTGTTTATCCGATTCTGATGATGACAATGATACTTCGACTTAGCGAGAAGACGCGGGCTTAAGCGACATCGAGGATCACGTCGATATTGAAGAAGAGATCCCGACAGATTCAGACAGCAATGAAATTCAAGATGATGAACAACTGATCGGTTTACGACAGCAGCGGCGAAGCGGTGTCATCTTATCTTCTGATTCGGAAGCTGAAGAAAGCCCAGGTGTCAGGTAACTCCGCTTCATCACAACGTATAGTTATTCCATCTGCTCGCAATCTTAGAGGTAAAAATGGTCTTCAATTCCTTTTCAATCTGCGAATACAAGAACCCAGGCTAGAAATATCATACATGTGATTCAACGACCGACAAATAACGCGAAGAATATGATGGAACCAATTGATTTCTTTTCTACTTTTATGACGGCTGATATGATACGTAATATAGTTGGACATACAAACGAAGAAATTGTATTGAGAAGTTCAAAATATAGAGAGCAAACCGCAACAATTTCATCAACATGCGAAGAAGAATTGACTGAAATAATACCGTAGAACGTGGCAACATTACCAAACCCGTGGCAAGATTTCCATATTGTAGGTATTTTACTTAAAGTTGCCTACCTTAGAAAACTGCAACTAAATAAACGGAATTTAAATAGTATTATTATTTCAATAGCGTAGAGTAACATTTTTTATAATATTCTTACTGGTAACACTGACTATATCTAAAAGAAAAAAACTTAAAAAATAAAAAACCGGCAAAAAGATGCAAGCATATTGGGTCAACCACCACAAAAGAATCAGAATATAGTGTTCACAGTGAAATAGAAATATATGACTTAGAAGATTTAGATGATGAGATTGATTACGATGTAAAAAAAGAATAGACACAATTGAATGCAGAATATTTGAGGAAATAGCAAATATAGAATACATGGAAAACAAGAATGACAGAGCAAAACAGCAAATAAAGCAGAATAAAATTGAGACACATCTAGAAAAACAAAATAATGATAAAGAAGACAAGAAAAACATAGAAAATAAGACAGAAAACCTAAAGGATAAACAAGAGAAACAAGAAAACAAAGAAAATAAGACTGCGAAAGAAAAACAAAAAGACACACAAAAGAAAAAGGAAATCACAGGGAATGATTACATAGAGAAAGAAACTGAGAATGAAACTAAGAAAGAAAAACAAAAGGACACAAAACAAGAAAACGATCCCATAGAGAAACAGAAAGAAACAGAAAATGAGTTTGAGACGGGACAACAGAAAGACACAAAAAAGAAAAACACACAAAATGAAACTAAGACTAAGAATAAAATAAATGAAAAGGAATTTCTAAAGAAAAAAAAGGATGAATCAGAAGAAAAACAGATAAATATAGTACAGAAAAAGATTGAGATTGATGGAGTTAGCTGGAATGAAGGAGACACAATCTTAACGAGATATTATTCACGAAAATGGAAGTATTTCGTCGGCATTATCAAGCATGTTAACAGACACGAAAAAATATATTCAGTTTCGTAATATAAAATAACACGCAAGAAGGATGGTATTGAGTTTCTCATGCCTAAAAAAGCGGATGAAGATAATTATCTACCAGAAGATCGTATAGTAAAATCTGTTCAATTATTGCAAATATCAGAATATCCTGAAAAATATGTTCTTATGAACGAGGAGGATAATATTTATTTTGATTAAATTTTAATTGGTTTTGTCCCTTGTAATCTGTGCCATTTAAACTTCGAGTCCTATAGTTTTTAAGATTAATTTTTTAAGGCCATTTGTTATAGTTAAGAAAAGTAAAAGTGATTAAGACTCTTTTTACTAGTTCCTTCTACTATTTAGTTTAAAAGATGAGCCTGAACTAAGAAGTACAAAAATGTGCCATTTTTATTTTCACTTTTAGCTTTACAATAAAGAAACAAAAGTATTTTTTTTTGTTTTGCATTTAAATATTGTTTTCCCCTTTTTCAAAATATAAAAATATCTTATGTATAATAAGGTATATTGCAAAAACAGTTTGTTGTTCCCGTTTTTTGACAACCCTATGAGTCAAATCATATTTGTATGTAAAATGCAATAAATCCCTTGGCAACTTTACCTGTTGATGGTATTGCCACTTTTTAACCTACTTTTCTTCTTTTCTGTTTCAGTATAAAAAACTAACGGCCGTATTTTTTGTCATCTTTGCCCAATGAATTATTTTGTACGCAATAATAACGGAATACAATGCATAGGTAAAGTTACCAAAAATGTGTCAATTTTACCCACACTCTTAATTTACGGCTACAGCTTAAATTAATGAGTTTTGTGTAATATAAATAGCAAAAAACGTAAGACAAACATATAATAAGTGTATAACAAACGTTTCATATTCTTGCGTCTAATAGATAAAGAAGTACATAGATTTCTTTCTAAAAATATGGTAATGTTGCCACATTTTACGGTACTAGTTTTAACGGAATTTATCGCGTATATTTAACTTTTTTACCCGACGTTTCGAGAGCTTTACAGCACCCATGGTCACGGGAAGGACTGAGATGTTCAACGTCCAGCAAAGTTAAATATACGCGATAAATTCCGTTAAAACTAGTATTATTTCAATGTGTAGTGTTCGCGTAAATATAAGAAATCAAGAATTGACTGCTTTGTTAGGATTGCTTCTGTTGTCAGCTGCGAAAAAAGACAATCATCTCACCAGCTTGGAACTATTTGATCCTACATTTAGTGAAACCCGATACATATCGGTAATGTCACGGGACAGATTTGATTTTTTGTTGAACTGCTTGAGATTTGACGATAAGTCAACAAGAGATGAACGTAAAGCAAAAGATAAATTCGCGCCCATCAGAGACCTGTGGGAAGTTTTCATTCAGACATGCAGGGACAGCTATAAAGCTGGAACTTATGTTACAATAGATGAGCAACTACTAGGTTTTAGAGGACGTTGCCCTTTTAGAATGTACATTCCGTTAAAACCTAATAAATATGGCCCATAAATCCTGATGCTATGCGATGCTAAAACTAAATATATGATAAATGCAATGCCGTATGTTGAAAAAGTTGAAACAAATGGTGATTCACTCGGATCTTATTATGTAAAGACTTTGTCTGAAACTTTGTGGGGCAGTAATCGTAATGTAACCATGGGCAATTGGTTTACGTCTGTCCCTTTGGCTCAACGGTTACTAAAGGAACCATATAAACTTACAATAGTAGTAACCCTTCGAGCAAACAAACGTGAAATACCACCTGCAAAACTTGATATCAAAGAAAGACCAATAGGTTCGTCTATGTTCTGTTATGATAAACAAAGCACGATAGTATCTTATAAACCTAAACATAACAAGAACGTTCTCTTGCTTTTCACCACTTATGGCAATGGTACTATTGCACCTTCTGGTAAACCAGACATTATTGAGTTCTACAATTCGACTAAAGGCGCCGTAGATAGCTTGTAGTGGTATGTCTTGTAGCAGAAAGACGCAAAGATGGCCACTGTGCTACTTCTATGGCATGCTCAATACGGCAATCATAAATTCGTATGTTATTTACGTACATAATAATGTAAAACAAGGTAAAAAACCAGCAAGCAGACGATGTTTCATGAAAGATGTTTCAGTGAAAATGACCGAACCATGGTTACGTAAGCGTCGTGAAATGCCAACTTTGAGGCGATGCCTACAAAGGAAGATAGCAGAAGTTTTGAATGAAACGCCTATCAGCGATACGCCTGGTCCAAGTGGAACCAAAAAAAAATTGTAGCTTTTGTGATTACAAAAAGCGTCGAATGACGAGGTTCCATGTAACCACTGAAATGTTTTTTTATTTGATTTTTTCATAATAAAGTATTAAAAGCTGCCATAACAAATTTTAACATGTACTCTCATTATTTTATTACTAAATAAATGGTTAATTTCTATTAAAGCAAATGAGTCATTTCTTTATATTGCCCCTGCTGTAAAAATTAAGTTTATGTAGTTGTCCCCTTTTTCCTTAACACCACAGAAATAAGGATGGCCCTCATATATTCATTTGATTTGCAGAAGAATATAAAAAAGGTAAAAATTCTTTAATATACCCATCCAAAGAAATGGAAATATGTTTTGTCCGAATTCAAGATTTAGTGACAGACATACTAGAAAAAGATGTTGCAATAAAAGGCTTGAAATATAAAATAAAAATGGCCACTGACATATTTGTTAACTTTCCTTTCAGTTGTGAAACGCGTAAAAACGCACAATACATGATTTTTTCTACAGTTATGAAATTTATCTAAGAATTATAAATTATAATATACAGTCAATTGTTTTGATCCTTTTGAATTATTTATTTAATTAAAAAAAAGAATATTAACAATGCTATAAACATTACTAATATTCCCCTTAACCACTCATGGTAAGCTTAAATTGCTTGTGTTACGAGTGGTTCACGCCAGTAGTCGAATGGTGGAGTCGAACCCACGACCTTTTTGAGTTCGCGGTCCGCGCCCTGCCATTAGGCTACTGTCGCTTTATATATAGTATGTATTATTTAACATGCATTTATTGGTTTCAGGTGTTTCCGACACACAATCCGGCGCATAGTGGACAAAGGTATAAAGAATGGAGGTAAATTCGTCACGCCATGAAAACACAGGAAAGGCCGACTCAAGGAAGAGATCGACGATTTCAATCTGTGTCATTCGTCAAAAAGTTCATTTTTTCTACACAGTGCAGAAAAGACTGCCTACACATAGAAAAAAGTTGTTGAAGCAACCGAAATGATCTCTCTGATATGATAAAGAAAAAGCAATCTAAATCATTGAGATTGCAAAAACACGAAATTTAAGCTGTTTCAGCAGAGCCAATCACAGCCATTAAGTGGTTTGATACTAAGGAAGTGGCAGTACTCTCACCACACTCACCACAGCACACCAGCCACGTGACGTAATGTTTATAAAAAGAACACAAAAAGATTTTTTTTTTCTATTATTAAATCATGTAGTATCATGCAGTCATACTTTTCTCCATTTTATGTAATAGCAAACTTCAAAGCCAGTTTCTTTATTCTTTATTTATAAAGAAAGCCTTCCGCCCTCGATTTCGAATCTGAAAAACGGTATTTATAAATCGGTATTCTAAAACCGATACCTACCAGAAATGAGACCGTACCGAAAAGCGAAACCTTTAATAAAACTTAAATGAAGAACTGCAACGAAGTTTGAAATCGGTTTTTAATCCCTGGCCCGACCACGAAGCATTAGCTACGTTTCTTAAAAAATAATTTAGTCGTGAACAGGACATATATATTTTTATCACACTATCAAAAGACTAGTTTTTATACCCGTGTCCAAAAATTTTCTAATTAAACTAAATAAATGAAATGATTATGCTCGTTGCTTAAACCCGCAGTATGCATCGCATCGCCTCAGATTTATATTTCGAAATACATTTAAATAGATAACAACATAAAAGTTCACTTACAATACCAACAAAAAAACTACTAAGATGGATGAGACTTTTTTGAATTATAATAGCACTTGAGTCTTTCTTCTTTGATTTCTATTAATTTCCACAATTTTATACTCTGTCTTATTTCCATTAACTATTTCACTTCTCAGAAATTTTAAATACTCTATCTAGATTTTCTTTATGATAGTCTAGCTCTTCTGTCAACGCCATAGCCAGGGCGTTTGGTGTGATCTCCATGCCCAGGTAGTCGCGGAGCAGCTCCTGTGACAATCCAACATAAATATTGACAACGTGCAACACATATTTAAATAACGATTTCTTATGTTTACGCGATCACTACATTTAAATGAAACTAGTTTTTTTCCGGATTTTATCGCTTATATTAACTTTTCTATATTTCCTCGACGAGGATTTAAACATATTTATATGTTAAACAAGTTTATTGAACACTAATCTTGATTACAACAGACGTAATGCACATCGCTACAAAACTTACGATAGCATACACACTATCTAGACTAGATGCTTGGTGGTCCACCACTATGCGATTTACTAGGAACTTTCTTGCTCGTATGACTTCTTTGTTGAATGGTATAACACCTGCGATCCTTCTGGACTGATACGACTAAGGGACCTTCGAGAAACAATGCAACATGGCTTTAAAAAAGCCATGTTGCATTTGTTCATAAACGGCGGTCGACACTTACCATCAGGTGAGCAGCATGCCCGTCTTCTATAACAAAATCTTAAAATATCGTACCGTAAGCCAGGCAGCCGCGCCAAAAGTGCAAGACATCTGGTGCAGCGATCGTCAATCCGTGGTAGATAGTATAGTAGTAGAATAGATATTAGTATAAAAAAAGAAAGAATACACCCTATTTACTAACCGGGGATCCTTTTTACTAGAAACGAGTTATTATAGTATGTGCCAAATCGATTGAGAACGGACAATGACCTCAGATATGAGCCGAGCGTCAAAATAGATGTGATAACAATATTTAAATATTGATATTATTCACACTTCTAGGACATATGTTTTTCTGTTTCTTCAGTAATATTGTCTGTGGTTCCTATAAACATTGTAAAATCTTACGGTAGATCGCGAAAAATGTGTTATATTTTATATTTCAATTTATGGTAAGTAACGCAGCAATTCATTTAATAACAGTTTCATATTTAAAAAAATATTTGAAGCAATATAATCACCATATTGAGCTTTTGAAAATGCATCCCTTTAAAATAAACGCGCGTTACGTCAGTTCGTTCTAAAAGAAACGTGACAATGGCAGCCATAGATGCGTCACCTTTTTGGGCCGGTCCGCATGCACCGAATAAAAATAAAGTTCTTATATAACATTGAAAATAAAGTTTTATCTTTTGAATAAGTACCTACTTATTCGGTGTCGTTATCACTAGAATCTTTGTATGTATTATAAATTAATGATTTTTGTTGGTAAATGAATAAAGTACTTTATAACAATAGATGATTTTTCTTCTACAGCGATCTTTTACGTAACTTTTTAATAATAGTTAATAAATATATATTATAGCAATCATTATTAAAAAAAAATTAAAAAATCATTATAAATAAAGAAAGTACTACATATAAAATGTGCCTATATATTGAAGGTTTGTAACCCCTGGTTAAACGACCGACAGGTCATTGTCCGTTTTCCTTAATCGATTTGGCACATACTGTAGAATCTTTATACTAGTCATTTACCGTTAAGAGTAACAACGCATCTACATTTTGATTATTAATTTTGATGTCTATGGGCCACAGCATCCACTTGCCATCATTTGGACTGTGTACTCATTTGACACCCTTATTCTACATGAAAAGGAGACACTTTACTAATATGTAGATTTAACTATCTACGAGTGCGTTGCTGTTTACCAATTTAAACAATCCCTAGTTGTAATTTATAACAAAGCGTCACCTGTGGTGGTTTTGCGCCGCCATGCTGCAGTACTCCTCGCCGGAAATCCTCTCCAGCTGATCGGCTGAGTGGAGAAAGAGAGAAACGCTGACTCCATACACTCCAGGCCAGCGCCCGAGAGATCAAGTATGAGTAGTACTTCGCTCCGTAACCCACCAGGTGGCTAAACCGGTGCTGCCACGCCTGCGATGTTACGATATTAATCAGATTTTAACATTGAATAAAACTACTTTTACAGATTTTATCCTGTCTAATTTAACTTATTTTTGATTTCCGATGTTTTGTGTGATTTGCAGCGCTTATGGTCACGGAGGGACTTAGAAGTTTGACGTCCCGTTATCATAGTTAACCAAAAGCTTTAGAACTTTTCAACCACTTATTTTAAAATAAAGCTTGATTACACCAGGTTACCGTAGGTACTGTACAGCACTATATTCGGATAGAATCATCAAAGTGAATGTAAGTAAGAGTATTTACACATGTATGTTTTTATATTAGTTAAAAAAATTTGATTTTTCCGGACCGATACGACCTAGGGACCTTCAAGAAAAGAGCTTACTTCTTTCTAAATGGCCGGCAATGCACCTGCAATTCCCCTGGTGTTGCGGTTGATCATGGGCGGCGGTAGTCAACATCAGGTGAGCCGCATGCTCGTTTACCCCATCTTCTATAAAAAAAAACAGTTCCACATAAGCCACATCGGAGTATTCACGCCTTTCTATCACCAAATTTCCGCAAACGAAAGTAAATCTTAAGAACTAATACATGTTGGTCCTGAAACTTGGGGAATCATAAAATAAGTTAAGTATACATAACGCTATAAAATTCATAAAAGGAGTTTCATTCTCACAATGTGTAATGTGCGCGTTACTTTGACCAGCATATCAAAAGTTCACTGCTGAACATAGGCCTCCCCTATGGATTGCCCACAGGGGAGATTTTGCCATAGTTGCCACGTTAAGCAGGCGTATTGGCAACCACAGTTTTTTTGGTATTACGAAGACGCTGCTGCCATCTCGTGGTTTGTTTCCCTCTATCGCTCTTGCGACGGCCACGGGACGACATAGTGGATATTTTTACACCGCCACTACAGTCAATTTATTTTAATATTTCTTAATTTTTTTTTTTACTAAATATAGGATTGATTTTTGTCATAGTAACCACGCTTGTTGGTTGTTGGTAACAGTAACTGTGTTTTTTTTTTATAGGATAGGGTGACAAACGAGCACACAGTCCACCTGATGGTAAGTGGTTGCTGTGGCCCATAGACATCTACATTTATCCTCGATTACGAATTAAAATGCAGATGCGTTGTCACCCCTGAGGACTAAGATGGAATACCTCGTTTCCAGTAAAATGGGTCTCCGGTTCTCTACACTCACCATACGAAACACAGCAGTTTCAAGCTACCATTTCACGCTGGTATTCTGTGAGAGCGTGGTCCTTCCCCGGTCGAGCCGACCCATTCGTGCTACAACTATACATCTAATATAACTGCAGCATGGCTCTACCACGTATAAAGTATACCACGTATAAAAAAAATACTTGAGCTTAGTGTCTGCGTAAGAGAATCCACTATACTTCGTAATCCGGGGATGGTACGGGGTAGTGGATATTCTGACAGCGCCACTACACGATAGCGTTAGCGTAAATATAAGAAGTTATTATATTAAAACAGTCTGGATGTTGGCTAGGGACCGTGAAAACTCGTGGGCATCTTCCAAAGTTAAGAGAATTTTGCCGTAACCAGGCGGATTATCGATCGTATTGCTGATCGAGATAAAATAATTATCATTTAATTGCCAGGAAAACATTCGAATGCTCGTTTTTTAAACGACAAACATTTAATCTTTTTCAATAATCTAATTCATGATTTTTCATCGGCTACTTTTTTATTTGGATTCTTTATTTTTTGAAAATAAGCAAAAACTTTTCAATTAATTTAACTTTTTGTCCACCATATGTCGTACACTTTTATCGTGCTGGACAGATATAAAATAGTTGCAACAACGAAGAATAGAAGACATCTTCGCCTTATTACTTAGGGACTTGAAACGATTATTTTTATTAATATTAAATATGTAGCAATCCACAATACCGTGTTCTCGACATATGGCAGTCCGTAATACTGTTTCTGCACTTGCTTCAATATTTCCGTAGTGGAGCCGCCAAAAACGGCGTCAGGTCCGTGGTACTGCTGATCTAGTGCCGAATAAAATACCTGTAAAGAAATAAGTGTGTGCAACTGTTAATTAAGATTAATCACTGACCTATAGTAACGTATGTAAAAAATCACTAACCGAAGTAAAAACTACTAAAAAAAATTAAAAATATTAAAATGGTTACAGCCATCGTACAACCCATTGTTAGGCGCAGACCTTCTTTTATTTCTAAGAGGGTTGGTTACGGTTACAAATCGCCACGCTCCTCCAGTTCACGTTGGAGAACTTCACAATGTGAACTATGAATGTAAAGTTCGCATGTATCCGAAGTTAAACACCTCACAACGTCATCTTTCATAGCCGAGTACGTGGTAAATTAGTTGATTGCTTTGACATTTGTAATTTAACACATAGATCCTCAAAAATCGTAGTAAAAAAATGTAATCTCTTGTATTATAACTGATTTATTTAAATTAGACCCACACTTAGACCCTTACTTGTCATTAATTAAGTCAATTGTAGATTTTAACATCATTATTTATTTATGTGCTTGTAATGAACTATTAATATATGATCAAATATTTATTACTTAAGGTTATAGACTGTACAAATCTTTAAATGATGCTTGATTGAATGTTCATTAGTGTTACACAATGAAAGGAAGCAAGTGTTTTTGTCTTAACGTTTGTACTTCGTTTTAAATTCTTGATTCATTTCACATATTTAAAAAGTTCTAACGAACACTATAAATCATAAAAGATCCAGAAGAAATCATATTAGTAAAATTTAAACACAAAGATATGCAAGCTAAATCCATTCATTGGTCTTTGTATTAACACTGTGCACTTTAATTTCAATATTGAATGATGCTATTAGCAGAAATCAAATAATTCAGAAAAGTGCAATGCCGAACATAATATATAAAACATTAGTGTTAAATGTAGTATAAGTCAAGTGAAATTTGATGATTTATTGAAAATCATAGAAAAAATTAACTGCGGTTAAAGAATGGGTTTGAAAATGGCGTCAACTGTATTCACGTTTTGCTTGCACACTGTCACTAGATATACTCAAACCCGTCGGTAAAGTAAAAAAAAAGTAAAGTTACAGCCTATATACGTCCCACTGCTCGGCACAGGCCTCCGCTCATTTCTGAGAGGGTTTTAGGGCAAGGAATTGTCCGCCGCGCTGCCCCAATGCGTGTTGGTGAACTTCACATGTCTTCGAAATATATTTTTTATTTATTTCTATGACATGCAGGTTTCCTCACGATGTTTTCCTTCACCGCCGAGCACGTGGTAAACCCATCGGTAAAGATTGCAAAAAAAATACTTTGCGATATGCGTTTTCCGCAATTTATATATATATATATATATATATATATATATATATATATATATATATAATATAATATTCCACAACTATCATACAACGCCATCTAGTCCCAAGCTAAGCAGAGCTTGTGTTATGGGTACCAGACAACTGATAAATATACTTATATATTTCTAAATACATAAATATTATAGATAAATTACACCCAGACACAGAACAAATGATCGTGCTCATCCCACAAACATTTGTCCTGGGTGGGAATCGAACCCACGACCTCCGGCATAGCAGTCAGGGTCACTAACCACTAGACCAACAGGCCTGTCAAAATATGTTCTATAACTTCAGTCCAACTTATCATTGGAATCGATGATTATAACAAAATGCCATAAAATGTACGGCGTTAACATTTTACGTGAAGCAATCGATATAGTTCGACAATTATAAAAATTGTGTTAGTTCACGTAATCACCGTAACCGCGATGGACGCGAGCTCATTAACATTTAACATTTTTTAACATATTTTAATCTTATATTTTTTACTTCTTTATTAAACTGTTTTTATATAAAATTTTAATTATTATTAAACATAAGTCCAATACCCGAACATAAACTACAAAAAAAAATCAGTCCATTTTTGCTAATTTGTGAGCTACGATCATACTATGATGCGTTCTGAGAGTTTTCTTCATAATTACTATTAATTTTGTTTAATATTTTTGTTTAACCCTTCATATGCACACGGTCGGATCCGACTAAGGCGATATTCCGTCAAATTCCAAGCGGTCGGATCCGACCACATCCACCTGCGATGCACCAAACGGCAATATTTGGCAGAATATCCGGCTATCCAGCCATAAGACTGGCCGAATAACCGGTATCCGGTCTTATGGCCGGGAAACAGCTAACCGTTTCTTCTCAATTGTTATTTTAAAATTGATGTTCCTACTTAGGTATATAATAATTATTTTCAAATATGTTCTATATATAACTAAATATAACTTTATATAACAATATACCGTTATTAGCGGGTTTTCGCTATTAGTACTGTTCATGTTGACGCTGTAGGCTCGATAAACCGCCATTTCTAATCCCATTCTTTATCCGTACTGGCTGTAAGCCTTTTATCTTCCTTCTCCATTTCGTCACATACGTAAAAGTCTACAGTGGAAAATGCCAAAGATGTCACAGAATTTAAGGCCTGCCTCGTAATTATCACATATAAAATATCTTGAAAGTAACAAGAAGCGTCAAAGATGTAACAAGCGTCAAAGACGTTTGATACAGCGACCACTGTCGTCTGCCAAGTGTAGTTATTTTAGCACGTATACGGAATTACCGACAGGTGAGGCATTACATCTTCGTTATCAGGGGTGACAACGAATTTGTAGTTTTGTTTGCAGTTGGCTGCAGGTGTCTATGGATATTTGGCTGCAGAGCAGTGGCAGTAGCCACTTCTTACCATCAGGTGGACTCCAAGTTCCATTATCATTGCAGTTTTTAAAAAAAAACTTACTAGACAACGCAAGACTCATATTATTCATTTTTACTCAATGTATAAAAATCTTTTTAAAGATTTTATATTTTCATAACTTACTTGTAATTGCATTTCACTAGCTCCAAATAAGTGCTTTGAAGCGCACAACCTCTGTAGCATATCTTCGGGCATGGGCTCTCGCGTTTGGAAATGTCGTGCAAACAGCCGAACTACCTGTGGGACAGAACAAAAACACTATATCAAAACTACATTGTTCCATCCAACGAAGAGCTGTTTGTATAATCGAATTGAGTTTTAGGCTTTAGCACCATAGACCACATACATGCCTTTCGGCAGTTGTACAGAAGACCAGTGTACAATCTGTCACTTTGTCTTGCGTATGTGGACTATGAAAAAGCCTTTGATTCCTTCGAAATTTCGACGGAATCAAAGGCTTTGTCAAGTGGGCGGTGCTAGAGTCCCTTCGGCGGTGCAAAGTTGACTGTCGGTATATTGAAGTGCTGAAGTTTGTACAATAGAGCTACGATGGTTATCCGAGCACAGAGCCAAAGTACGAAACTTATCCCACTGCAGAGAGGTGTAAGACAGGGTGACGTTATAAGCCCGAAACTTCACCGGACTGGACAGGACACGGTATAATACATCAATGGCGAGTACATGCACTACCTATTTACCGACGATATAGTCTTTATGGCAGAATCACTGAAGGAACCTAAGCACTATGCTCAATGACCTCAGTAGTCTTCTAATGGATAGATCTTAAAATGAACATGGACAAAAACAAAGATCATGTGTAATGTCCATGTCACACCGATGCTGGTAGTAGTTTGGAGCACGAAGCTCGAAGTTGTTGACGAATATGTTTACCTGGGACAAATAGTCTGACTAGGTAAGTCCAACTTCAAATGAGAGGTCAATTGACGGATTCAACTTGACTGGGCAGCGTTCGGGAGTTTACGACACATCGTCTCGTCTCGTCATCATCTATGGCTCAAAACTTGAAAATAAGATAGTACACAAGTGCCTGTTTCCAGTGATGATTTATGGGTCTGAGACGTGGTTCTTCATTGCTGGCCCTATGAGGAAGGTCAAGGTCGCTCAGAGAGTTATGGAGAGGGCTATGCTTGTGGTTTTTCTGCGTTATAAACTTAGAAACGAGAATATCCGCAGTAGAACTAGAAAGATTCTCGAGTGGCAGCCTCGTAACGGTAGGTGAAGTGTAGGGCGACCTCCCACTAGATGGAGTGACGACCTAGTAAGACATGCAGGTAGTCAATGGCTCAAAACCGTGCTTTGTGTCATTACCTGGGGGAGACCTATGATCAGCAGTGGATTCGTGAAGGGCTGTAATGATGATGATGACGATGATCCGAAGTCGACAAAAAACAAAATGCCTTCAAAGCACCGCAACATAGTGCCATGAGGTGCGAGGTATTGTCACGTGTCGTTACACGGTGCAACGCAGCGCAACTCACCTGCGGGCACGTGGCGAAGTACTCGAGCAACACACTGGGCACCTCGGCCAGGTCGGTGGCGCAGAGCGTGCCGGCCACGTGCTGGGGGCGCGCGGTCCAGCACGAAATGCAGAGCGAGCCGCTACGTTGCGCCACGTGGCGCAACCCACCTGCGGGCACGAGGCGAAGCACTCGAGCAGCACGCTGGGCACCTCGGCCAGGCCAGTGGCGCAGTGCGTGCCAGCCACGTGCTAGTGGCGCGCATGACCCAGCACAGAGTGCAGAGCGAGCCGCTACGTGGCGGAACCCACCTGCGGGCACGAGGCGAAGCACTCGAGCAGCACGCTGGGCACCTCGGCCAGGCCAGTGGCGCAGTGCGTGCCAGCCACGTGCTAGTGGCGCGCATGACCCAGCACAGAGTGCAGAGCGAGCCGCTACGTGGCGGAACCCACCTGCGGGCACGAGGCGAAGCACTCGAGCAGCACGCTGGGCACCTCAGCCAGGTCGGTGGCGCAGCGCGTGCCGGCCACGTGCTGGTGGCGCGCGCGACCTAGCATGGAGTGCAGCGCGTGCCCCGCTTCGTGGAACAGGTTGTCCACCGCACCCGCCGACAGCAGCGCCGGCCCCGACCGGTGCCCGCCACTCAGTGATAGCATTATCACCACTATCGGGTTCTGCGCACGCGAACACACCACCGTTTTTATTAGAATATAAAGACGACAAACGAGCAAACAGTCCACCTGATGGTAAGTGGATGCCTATAGATATACATCTATGTCTATCCTCGATTAAGAATCACAATACAGATGCGTTGTCACCCCCGAGGTCTCAGATCGAATGCCTCGTTTCCAGTGAAGATGATTGCACATCGATGATATTGTTACTTACATTGTTACTTGGTAAAAGAAGTGTTTTGATGACAGTGATATAGCGTTGCATACATAAGCACTCACGCCTGTCACCCAGAGGGGTAGGCAGACTACAGACTTCCATTTGGCAAGATCCTGACACACCTATCTCAATCTCGCCTCTTCCACATCGAAGTAAACTCGCATTCCCAAAATCGGACCGAAATCTATAACTTTCTATTTTTGATAGTTATTAATTTTCAACGCTAAAATTGAAAATAAACGCACAATCTTAATTCGGGTCTTTAATTCTGTATATCGAACGTGAAATTGTTTTATTCTTTTTAGTGATTGAAGTCAGATTCTACTTATTGTGATGTGTTACCGACTTCCTTTCCAGGATATACTAGCTGATCAAATAATTAAGTGTGAAATAATTACCTAAATAATTACTGACATTTATTGGATTTCTAAGACAAATTAATAATAATATATAAATGACAATTAAATATCAACAACTGACGCCGTCCGCATATCTTACTATGGATATTACTAAGTAGAAGAATTAGAAAAAAGTTAAGTGTCTAAAAAATTAAAGAATACAGCAAAAGGCATTGTTTTGTGTATATATGTGCACAAAAAATCGAGAAACTTATTTAAAACGCAACTTTTCAATGATTATGATACTGTGTAACAAGTGAGTTTACTTTAGGGCCAACTAACGAAATCTGGTGAGCGAAAGATTAGTAGCCCTCATTGGTTAACATATCACGTAATTAATATACATACAAAATTATTCGAATGGAGAAGAAGCTCCTCCTTTTACAATTGGGCTAAAAATATTTATAAACTAAAATAGTTTTACTGACACCATATTCTATGCACTTGATAGGTGCTTCAAACGGAAATCTAGTACAAAAATACACAGTTTTCAAACACCAACCTGGTAAGTGCCATCTGGAAGTAATTTGCCACCTTGAATAGTAAAATGGCAGTCCTGATGTGGCTTCCCAGGCCTCTCATACAAGTCACAGTATATGTGACCCAATAATCCTTCGGTTTCATGCACAACCGCCAACTTATAAACATCGGGTGACCAGGACTCGCCTTGAAAGTTAACATAATATTTTTGGTAAAATTGTTAAACTAAATAAAGCAGTCACAGAAACTAATATAAGCATTTGTAGGCCAAGCAAATTTATAACACGTAAATACTCGTATTTATCTTAACTATTTATGATAAAAACTTAATTACATTAAAATATAAACAGTTTTATTTACCTGGCAACATTTCTTCCGATTTTAAGCTAATACCATACAACTCTTGGCAAAGCATATTTAAGCCTTCCATACATCCACCCAAGGAGAAATATGGACTGAAATCTGAATTAGCTACATTGAGCAGTTGTGTCTTGGCCTTATGCGTAAAATAAGGAGTGTCCCAACACATAAGGGCATCCTGGTAAGGAGTTTCCTTCTTCTTCATTTTGAGCATGGCATCAAAATCCATTTTAGCTCTGTCGTATAAGTTATCAGAAAGAATATCAAGGAATTTTCGTACATTTGCTGCGTTTTCCATCGTACTAGCCTTTATTGCTCTGCCAATAAGAAAAAAACATTTTTGTATATTATTTATCCCCATATGAGGCTATCTATAGGGCAGGCCATCGACAGTTAACTTTTGACAGACTGTAATGGTAACAGATTTATAAATCCAACTACTGAATGACATGTAGACTTATTTATCATCATTTCTTTCAGCCTATCAAAGTGTGCTTGGCAGGTACGTTGACAAACACTGCTTTTTTGTTAGCTAGTTGTTATGAGAGAGACGCGCCCATCTCCAGGTTTGTTAACCTTTGTCGCCTCTTAGGAGACCCACGAGAAGATATAGGTTAGCAGATTCATTTATACCACCACATCTCTCCCATTCAACATTCAGTCGTAAAATTTAGACACTAAGCATGTATTGATAAATGTTGAATACTTAATTATAATGCCTGCAAGTCAAGAGCTCATCATTAATATTTTATATACAAAAATGTAAATCTTGGTTCCTCTTAATTGAGACAAAAATTGTTAGGCTTATTTAAAAATATATAAATATTCAGCAAAAGAACTATTTCACAAATCTATGTATGGAAATAGTTCTTTCCACAAACCATAATAATTGGGTAATCTGTATCTCTTGCCATCACACATAAAGAGTTTTGTTATAAAACATTATTTCAACATATTATAAACTTTACTTGTAATGCCATTACAAAAAGAACATTATTAATGAATATATTTAAAAAAAATGTTATTTACAAAAAATTTTTTTTAACAATTTGCTTAAAATTTAAGTCCTTATTAAAATCTTGAACAGAAATATATGATGATACCTATAAGCACTCTCGTAGATCGAACAGGCGTCATTTTACGTACTGTATGTTGAAACTTTCAAATTTCATGCTTTTTAATTAGTTGTAATGCAATGTTTTAGACTATACTTGTATAATAAATTATCATTTATTATACAAACATTAACTTACTAAACTACTACTAAACTTAACAGTGATAACTGGTTAAGTATAACGTGGTTAATGCTTAGCGCTCACTGTAAATTTCACAATACGCGAGCAACCAGGGTTCGATCCCCACCAGCACCAATGAAATTGTTAATCGGAAGTTTAAGTGCTGATTTACCACGTGCTTGGCGATTTACGATGATACGATTTACTTGACGAAGGAAAAGATCGTGAGGAAACCTACATGTCTGAGAAATAAGAAAAAAATATATTTCGAAGAAATGTAAAGTTCGTCAACACGCATTAGGGCAGCGCGGCGGACACTTCCTTGACCCTAAAACCCTCTCAGAAATGAGAGGAGTCCTGTGACCAGCAGTTCGACGTTTATAAGCTATAAATTTAACTAACTTTTTCAACAAGTTAGTGAAAAAAAACGGGTTTGCCGTCTAACGTACGTCAGTAAACACAGTCATAACCATTGGTTACATATTACTTAAATATACTTATTTACCTATCAGCATAGCTCTGGAAGCCGCAAATCGTTGCCAATTCGTGGCGAGCTTGCAGTGAAGTAGACAAGAGACGTTCCTGGTGGGGATCTGGCGCCAAGTACAGGCGATAAGCGGCCTCTCGCGCCGCAGCCTCTCCACATTCTGCATAAACCCCACTTACTATTATGCTCTCGCCCTCTGTACTGAAACTGTATTCAAGCTTATTTTAACAAACTTGGTAAAACCAATCTTTTCTCGGGAGTCCAATGTTAAAGTAAAATTTTTATTCATAGTTGGCTTATACAAAGCAATCTGATATGTGTTTATACAATGAGGTTGTCAACCCTATTTATAAATCATCAGTGTTCGTCTGTATGTCCAGCCTTTTCACCATGACCACACACTGCCACCCACTTGTGGTTGCAGTGGGAAAAGACCTCACGTGTGTACCAACAAGTAAGGGAGTTTGGTTGCTGTGGGTGGATATGGTTGGTAACAACGGTGTAATGAGATACTTCTATCCTTTTCTAACACATTGTACGACTCATGTAAGCTCAAGACTGTGCTGAATGGCGTAAATTACGTTTGAGTGATGTTGGTTGATCGCAGAAATTCCATCATATATTCAAACTGAAAATTATTAATCATATATACCACTACACTATAATCAATATATCATATATACAACGAAAGTGTTCATATGTATGTCAAGCCTTTACTTCATAACAACCCACTGCCACTCACTTGTGGTTGCAGTGATAGAAGGGCCCACATGTGCATTGCAAGTAAGGGAGTTTGGTTATTGTGGGTGGAATTGGGTGGATGTGGGTGGTAAAAATGTGAGTTCTGCTTTTCACACGGTCAATCGTATGTCGCATGCTCAAGAGTTGGGTCACCTCGAAGATTGTTCATTTTCAGTCCAAATAATAAAACAACAAGTATTAAGTGTTTTATAAGCAAGTGTTGTAAACAAACATTAAATGTATATAATTGTTTATAAAACTGTAAATACGTATATATTCAATAAAACATATTTTATTTATTTAAACAAACTACTTTCAATTTTGATTCGTAATTAGTTTAATAAGTTAATTAATCAGTCGCTTTCGTATACACTATATTACAACATACATTTAATGGTACGAAGATTTGTAAGATAGAAAAACTAATTTTATGCCTTTAAATGTGCGATGTATTTCGACCCGGGTAACGCCGGGTTTCGCTGCTAGTATCAATTTAAAAATAATAAGTAACTGATATATAGAGCCTGCCTTAAAAATTTATGTCAAGGTAGAAACAAGCCATAGGACAGGTGATAACAATTTTTACAAAAATTTTAATAATCTGTAATATATAATCCCGTAAGTTCAAAACATTTTGGAATTCGAATTAAATATACTTATTCTTTACTTGCCAAAATAGCATAATAAATTTTATCAGAACAGTCGGTTAAAGTTGAGCGATGTAATAATTTTTAGTTTATGGTTAGTTAGCCAAAATATGACGCCTTACTTAAAACTAAAGTAGTTGTGTTTACTTTAGACTGTAATTTGTAAAGGTTATTCAGGGTTGTAAGGGTAATTCAGGGTTATGTCACAAAAGTATAAAGAATAATAAAGATTAGTCAGTACTTGAAAGAAAGATGTCATCAAAATGACAGTGTTACAATTTTTTGTTGGATACTATCTTAGAGTAATTACACATACATACATATGCATAGAGAGATAATACAATTAAACACAAATTAAGTCAAAATACTTGCCTCGCTTTTTCTTATTTCATTTTCGAATCCTATACCTTTAAACGAGCAATTCTTGTATATATATATATAAGGAATCTCGGAAACGGCTCCAACGATTTTCATAAAATTTTGTGTGCAGGGAGTTTCGGGGGCAATAAATCGATCTAGCTAGGATTTATTTTTAGAAAATGTCTTTTTGTCCGTGTTTTTAGGCAATGAAAATCTGCTACAATATCGTTAGAATAAGAAGGTAAATTTTGACGGTTTATTAGTGTTTACAAATAGTTTATATTGGGAGGTCACATAATCGTAATACCATGGTTCGAGCCCAGAGCGACCGACCGATTTTTTTAAATTTTTTTTTTCAAGTTCCTTTCTTTTTTGAGAAAATCTATTTTTTCGAGCCCTTTTTTTAGTATTTTTTAAAAACACGAAAATTTAAATTAAACTAATTGCACTCATGATTTTTTATTCAAATAACCAGTTAAGATTTTTCTATTATGTCGCTAAGATCAAAAAATATTATTCGTATTTCATCAGTATGTAATTTGTATCTAAATATAATTTCCAAAACACGCGAATTAAAAAAAAACCGAGCGAAAAATACCGAGCAAAGCTCGGTCAACCGGGTACTAAGGCAAAAATGCACAAATCTATTGAAAGATGTTACGTATAATTCAACCAATAAAAATGTCAAGTTGTCATATTTGGTCTCTTTATACTATGCGAAATATGAGAGTAAGTACACACAGGAAGTCTGCAGTCTGTGAACACGTACAGGATCGCCCCCGTCACAACATCAGATTTGATAGACCGCAAATCCTCGCTAAAGAACACCGATTCCTTCCAAGGATGATTCGCGAGGCTATTGAAATCAAAAAACATCCTAATTTCAATAGAGAAGATGGCTAGGTGCTACCATCTGCTTGGGATCCTATAATAAATAAAATTAAATCCCAACCCAAGCATACAACTGCAAGACTTCAAGATACCATAAGTTCATCAGTTGTTGATTGGAATTAGTGTCGGATAAGACACACAATACGGATCGCTCTCAGTGATTTATTTTCTTATCTGGATAACTCTGTTCCTAGAGATATTTCAGTCTCAGTCTTTATTGACTTCCCTGTTATAATATATTCTTACAGAAAATGTCAAAGTGCGATGTGTGTAAAAAAACGGTTACGAAATCCATGCCTGGACTGGAATGTAGCAAGTGTGTAAGGATTGTGCATCTTAACACCAGATGCAGTGGTTTAACTACGAAACAGATTTCTGCATTAAAGGCGGCCTCGAGTCTGGAGTGGACTTGCCTCCAATGCCAGCGAGAATCACCGAGGCGAAACTCATCCATAATCATTCCTGAAGAAGACGTCGAAGAAGATGATACGCCTGTCCAAATAAACGCCAAAAAGTTGCTGAATAATATAACTAAGGAAGTTGAAAAAACTATCAAAAATGAATTGCGCGACTTAAATGAATCTTTTCAATTTCATAGTGCGAAATTAGACGAAGTAGTCGAATGTATTGATGCTTTCAAGCAGACAATAAAAGCCCTTGAACGGACGAATTTGGAGCTAACTAACAAGAATACTAATCTAGAAACCCGTGTCGGTGCCCTTGAACAACGTTTGCAAGAAATTGAACAAGAAAAGCTCATAAAATATATAGAAATAGCCAACGTTCCTTATCAAAGCTCAGAAGTGGTCAATAAATTAGTGGAAAATGTTGCTTTGAAGCTCAAACAGCCCCTCGAAGCAATCAAAAGTTCTCGGAGATTACCTGGAAGAAAAGACCAACCATTCAATATTGAAGTAGAGTTGCAGGACGAAGAAGCCCGAGAAAAATGGATGACCGCAGCGAAAACTATCAAAATCACGGTAGGTGACATATGCCCCTCCGAGAGAAACAATAATAATGTTTTATACATACGAGAGGCCATGACAAAAGCTAACAAGGCTATACTATGGGAAGCTAAACAGGAGCTAAAAATCAACCAAAACTTCAAGTATGTATGGTTTAAAAAGGGATTTGTAAAGGCACGAAAGGATGAGAAATCAAAAATCCATACCTTAAGAACAATGAAGGACGTACAAGCTTTAACTATTAATAATTACAAGCCATCTATTAAGCCCTAATAATATGTAGTTATTACTCATTTATTTAAACAAAAATTATAGTTATTACAATGGACATCGTACAAGACGATATTAATGAACTGTCAGATTGTTTAAACATAAATAATTTCCTGTGTAATATTCCTAATATGCATATAAACTTACTATGTATCCATATTAACATAAGGTCAATCTTAAAAAACTTCTCCACGCTCGAACAATGTATACTTACTGCTAATAAAAACATAGACGTCATTATTCTAACGGAGGCTAACATAACGGATAGTTGCTTGTATCATATAAATGGTTACCAAATGTTCACAGCCCTAAGAAAGACAAGAAAGGGTGGTGGTATCATCATATACGTAAGTAACAAACATAAATGTAACATAATAACAACAAAAACTACACATTTTGAAAACATTTTACTAAATATCACCACTCATTTTAATTATATTGCGAACATTTGTGCAATTTACCGTCCCCCTAGTTGTAGCAAAATTCACTTTATCGACGAACTCCAAAATACTATCAAAAAATGCTCAAAATCTATTGACTTATACTTACTAGGAGACATTAACATAAACCTGAAATCGGAAAACCCTATAACTCATAAATACAATAATATGCTGCACAGTTTGGGCCTTCTATGTTGGATTACAGCACATACTAGGATCGAATTATGTAATAAAAAACTAAGTAAATCATGTATAGATCATATTTACGCTCGATCCCGCACACAAGACCTATACACTGCAGCAGTTGGAACAACACTAGCCGATCATCGGACTATAATACTGGCTTGTCTTGGAGCACGTACACAGCCTGTCTCAAAATATAAAACTTGCATTAATAACCAAAAGCTATTTACATTATTAGAAAAAATTGATTGGGAGTCTACGTGCAATATGACATGCCCAATTAATATGTACAATTCTTTATACACAAACTTCATGGATTGTTATAGAAATTCGGCTTACACTGTAAAAATTAAAACAAATAATACAAGAAATAATAACTGGATAAATAAGAAAATTATTAGAGCATGTGAGTATAGGGACGAGTTATTTTTAAAATGGATAAAAAACACTAGTAATTTAGTAAATAAACTACAATATAATAAGGCTAGAAACTACGCAAATAAGCTAATTAACAATTCTAAAAATAAAAATACAAAATCTGATATTATTTCAAATAAACAAAGCTCTAAAAATCTTTGGGAGATTTTAAATAGGCTGATGGGCAAGATTAAGTCTTCAATTGATGATGCACTTCATAATTATTTTGGTAATAATGGCTGCACTAGTAAAGACATTTCGAACAAATTTGCTAGTACATTCAACAATAGTGTGAAACAAATAATTCCGCAATGTTCGGAATTATTGCTTGACAAAGCAATCTATGAATCTACTGCAAATGTAACCATGCGATTTATCCCTGCCGATTCTAAAGCTGTGGAAAATATAATTAAATCAATAAGCAGTAACAAAGCCCCTGGGGCAGATAGGATAAGAGCCATTGATATAAAGCTGCTGTGCGGAAAAATCAAAACAGTTATTGCTAAATTAATAAATGCAAGCGTTATTACTGGCAAATATCCTCCCCTATTAAAAATGGAATCGTTCGACCAATATACAAAAAAGGTAGTAGGACTGAGTATGAGAATTATAGACCAATAACGATATTACCTACCATAGACAAAATAGTCGAAAAATATATAAGCGCACAAATCCATAGGTATTATGAAAGTAATAATATATTAACTAGCAAACAATATGGTTTCCAACCTCAAAAGAATACCTCACAACTACTTTCTGCATTTCGCAGACAGTTTGTACACGCATATTGACTCTAAAGAGCACATTTTAGTCGTTTTCATTGATTATAGCAAAGCTTTTGACACGCTAAGACACAACAAATTAATTGAAAGCTTAAATGATAGCGGAATTAGAGGAAAATTACTAGCGTAGCGTGGTGTGAAAATTATCTCCATGAAAGATCTTATCAAGTAAAAGTTGTTGATGCTCTTAGTTTCCCTGTCCAGGTAACTGAAGGCACAGCACAGGGCTCAGTTCTTGGACCTTTACACTTTCTCACCTACGTAAACAATCTTTCTAATTTAATTAAACAGTGTGAGATCTATCAGTTTGCAGATGATACCTGTTTAGTAGCTGCTGGGCGTAGTATACAGGAGGTACTAATGAAACTTCAAAAAGAATTTGACACACTGACGAAGTGGTCACACGACGTCGGTTTAGTACTCAATGCTGCCAAAACTAAACTTATGTATATAAGTACAAGCCACAACAGAAGTTCTTTTATACCTAAACTAATAGCGCACACACATCACTGCCTTCATATACAAAATACTAACAATTCGACACCCTGTAATTGCGATGCCATAGAAATTGTAAATAAGCACACCTATCTTGGTCTAATAATTGACGATCGGCTAAACTGGAAAGAGCATGTAAATCGTGTTTGTGATATATTAAGAGGAATATTAGCGAAATTTACATTAATCAAACAAAAAATACCTTACAAAACCTCTTTAATGCTCTATAAATCCTTAGCTGAATCTGTTATACAATATGGCTTGTCAAGCTATGGTAGAACCTACAAAACATATCTAGATCGAATTTACTCACTTCAGCTGCGCATTTTAAAACAAATAGTCCCTAATAATCTCAAAATTAATTTTAAAGATGATTATCGAAAACTATTTGCATTTTGTAAAATTATACCTATTCACGACAAAGTTGAACTAACATTACTAACCGAAAATTACTTTAATGAAAATTTTAAAAAGGTAGATAAATTATTATACTCCACACGCAGAACTGATCATCTAAAACTGCAATTACCTAGATATAATAACTTATACGGAAAAAGAACATTAAACTATGTTATACCTAATCTAATCAATCAGTTACCTAAATCTTTGAAAGACGTCATTACACGTAAAAACATAAAATATAAACTAAAATTTTTTTATATACAATTAACTCTTACTAAATACTCGTAACACTTTAAACAACTTCTCGTTCTATATTATTGGTTTACTTTACCAACATATTATCTTATTAAAAATTTATAAAAATATATGTTCCTGTGTCACGATTATTCACAGAATGTAATAAGTTCACCATGTGATTTTACGCTCATCGCCTAAGACTATTTCGTATTTTTGTACCCATAAATAGTTTTGTCAATTAGAAACATAACATTTAATGCACCTAATTTAAGTTGGTAATAATATTAATGTAACTTTGGTAATGTAATGTATTATAAAGTATTAATTAGAATAATGTGTCGACAGCAATGGTGTACGGAAAAACTCTAATGAGTTTATGTTTACACTAAAACTATTCATCTTTGTAATCATAAATTTCTTAAATAAATAAATAAATAAATAAATAAATAAAATACTGCATAGATCGGAACAAAAGTTAAATTTTAATCTATGGTAACCGCGGTTAACTATGACATATGGACGTTGAACATCTCAGTCCCGCCCGTGATCATGAGTGCTGTAAAGCGTTCGAAACGTCGGGTATTAAAAAGTTAAATATACGCGATAAATTCCGTAAAAACTAGTATTATTTCAATACACTCGTACGTTCTGATTTACTTAAAAAAATGACATTCCAACTGTAGTAGTATTACGTGTGACGTTACTTTACAAGACATTACGTCTTCAATCTATAATGATTTCGGTTGCAAAGTTAGCTACAGTCAGCATTAATATATTTGTTTTTGTTTAGTAATATTTTTTATAACCCTATATGCCTAAAAATATTTAAAAAACTATGAGTAAGCTTTATTCGAACAATCAAGTAAATTGTTTTCTAAATCAAGTGATAATAATTATTATATTACAATGACGAATATTTGATATTCGTTTCAGAAACTTTAAAAACTAATAATTAGAGAGGCATCAATACTAAGTCTTAACAGACACACAGTACATGAGCTAGTTGGATCCCATTTGTAATCCCAATTTTATATGCTGACTAACGACCCACCCCGGCTTTGCACGACTGTTTCCTAGATCTCGACAACAATGCCATTTACCTGGTTCAATGGTAAGTGTGAGTGTTGATTAAAATCTGTCCAGCCTTTCTTAAGTATGATCTTTCATACATGCGGTAATTAATTTTTATTTATATAGACTTACCACATGCTTAGCGGAAAATATAAACCATCGATTATATTTAACAAAGCTTTATCTACTTGGATGAAAATATTTCTAAATCGTGAAGGTAAGGGCAGGATCTTGATAATGTTGTGTAGGGACAGTGAAAAAGAATTCAGTACCTCCTACTAAATAACATATATTATTACTCAAAAGTTCTAGACCCCATACCACCCCGCGAGTATCGTAAACGACAGAGAGAAATGACACGTGAGATAGCAGATAGGCTACAGTATCTCCGTGATAACTCAAAATAATAAAAAAATACGGTTACCAAACCACTTGCTAAGAGAGGGCACTATGGCAAATACTTCCTCTATGTTCAGCATGGATAATATCATGAGGGAACAAAGAGAAAATGGGTAATACGTTCGTAATCGATTTATTGGTAATTGTGATCTAGCGACAAAAGAGAAGGCGGACCGCAGTCATGCCACTGTTATATCACTATACTACTTTACGTAGTAAAGCCACGCTGCAGCAATAACAGTTATGGCACGAATCGAAGAATTTTTAATTTTTTCTAATAACCGTTACCACTTGGCCTATTGGCCCTTTCCTTGACATTGATTTATGGGACACCTGATATAAAATAAATACATACGTATATTTTATATATACATAATTGACTACCTCGTTGGTCTAGTGGTTGTAGTAGTGCGACTGCTGATCATGAGGTCCTGGGTTCGAATCCCGGGTCGGGCCAAAAAAATCAATTATTGAGTTTTTCTGTCCCGAAATTCTCAGTAGTTGCCCGGAGTCAGGAATTTGGCGGTGTCTCACCCCCGTGTCTCGGAAAGCACTTAAAGCCGTTGGTCCTGCGCCTGATCTCTCTCCCATCGTGTCGGTTTACTGTCCCATCGGAATATAAGAGTGAGGGAATAGAGATGCACTCTGCACCTGTGCTGGCGCATACATTCGGGCACTATAATCCCGTCCGTTGAAGTAGGCCGCCGTGGCCGAAATTCGGTTTGGAGGACGTTATTATTATGTACATAATATATAGCCGAGTAATATAAAACATAGTGCATGAAAAAGCTGTTCAATGTTATACTTATTATTTTTAATTTGCACATTTATATAGATAATATGGAGATATTTGATTTGTTTCATCCTTCAACTATTTCACTTCAAAAGCTTAAATATAAAAGTAATCAGCTATTATTTTTATAGAACTGAAGAATAATGTTAACTTTACTACACTTACAACTGTCTAACATTTTGAGGAACAACCGATCTTGGCACTCTTCTCGCCTTAGCAGCACCAGCCATAAACCTCTGTCCTGTTTGAAGAATAAGGTCATTAAGTGCCACAACTCTCTTCCTGGGACCATCTTCAAGTTGTATTCCACTCTGCTCAAAGTCAAACAAGAATAATTCAGCTAGATGTTGGTCACCAGATGTACCGCGTCTGACCGAATCACGTAACGCTTCGTAAAGACCTTTGTGCGTATTTAATCTGCAAAAAAATATATTTTATTAGTTAGAATTTTGCATGACTCGAGTTTAAGTGTGTCATTTGGCTTAATTATAGACTTGTGGTCGGAATTTAATTTAAAATTCTTTGGTTAAAATAATGACAATTAGGTAATTTAGGTCTTAGACTACCTATCTTAAGAGCCCCTCTTACATTTCAGCGTTAAGCAAATTTGACGATGAAAATAGCAGCGCCTATACGTCAATCGACGCACACTACGATAGTATCGAAACGACGGAGCGTGCGAAATCAATTGACACAGGTCCAACCTCGAGAACCGCTCGCGCGGTAATGATTTCCAATGGCCGGCGCAGGGAAATATATGGTAGTTTTATTTAATTAATTAGGAAATAATAGTAACGATTTAAATTAATAGAGTAGTTTAAGCAAATGTTGATGGTTATTTTGGTATAAATTTTACGTCAAAATGGTGTAGAACTTCTGAGATATTGGAGCTTGTACAGAAGCTTTTTCGATTGTTAATTGAATTATGTCGATTTTTTTTCCTTACGTGAAAGGCATATAACGAAATGTATTCTATTTTTGATGTTTTTTGATGGTTGATATTCAATAGAATCTACAAATTAGACCTCCCAAATCATGTCTCTCAGAGTTTTGGCCTAAACATGCATCGGGAGAATGATTTTTACTAAATAAATAAGTTATCTAAAATTTGTTCTGAGCTTATTGTAGTAGAGAAAACGAACTATTTACACCAAGTTAACTGTTATTTCCAGCAACGAACGGAAACCATATAATTTCTACGAGGAAACCTTGTAATTTCACGTTTTTTTTTTGTAATACTCCTCTTAATTAAGATAGAACTAAAAATTTGTCAGAATATCATAAATGTGTTAAATATGCCTGATAAACCACCTACAAAAACAGGCCTGTTTCACTCTGCGCTTTAGGCATGAAAATATACCTGCGCTGCGCGGTCACCTACAAGGTACTACTTCAATAAAGTCACTCGCGCGATTGAGCTGATGCGCGCCTTACGTTGGCAAAAAAGTATTTTTCTCTTTTATGTATTTAGGCACTTCTGATTTTTATTTTTGAGTTTTTATTCAAGTAAGGTCACTTAAAAAGCCAAAAGATACTGCATAGCAAACAGGTGCTTAAATAACAATAGGAATGTTGACTTTTCATTTTTTACATTTCCTAAGGATACCAAAAGTTAAGATATTATTATTTATAAGAATATATCCAGATATTTGGGAACCTAGTTACTGGCTCCATAGTTACAGATTTATTATTTGACTAGCGACCCGACCATAACTTCGCAGTTTTCGATTTTTTCGTGTATAATGTCAATGAACTTAAATATTGTACAGTGTAAGTAGACCTCCCAGTACTAGTTACTGCCTACTAATGCAAGATCAGCATATACTGGTACCTGTTAAACACTTGGTCGATAAAAGAGACTGAATAGTAGCACTTCCCATTGCCACACTTTCATTAATAAATTTTGTACAAACATAAATTTATCAATCTAAGTTTGTTGTTCTTTGCATTATTTTATATGCAATAAAGAGTATTGTATTGTAATAATGCCGTCGCATTCTTCAGTGAAACAGAAAATAGTAAGTAGGTAAATTATCTGAGTTTCAAAGACGTTCACGTTGTTATAATCTTAATTTTTCTAGATGTTGCATATTCAGTGCCGTCTTTAAGGCAGGGCCCGCAGGGCCCTGGCCCGAGGCCCCGAGGTAGGCAGGGGCCCCACAATTCTGAAAATTTTCGATATACAACAACAAATTTTAAATTTTATAACATAATAAGAAAAATATCAAATCACACACTTGGTAAAATAGAAACAAGATTTAGAAAATTTGTTTAAAAATTTATTTTTGCACTAAAATAACAGTAATTATATACAGCTTAAAAAACTTTTTTTCCTTACATAGGCCCCAGCCAGTACCTTGGCCCATAGCCTCGTTGATCCTAAAGACGGCACTGTGCATATTAACCTTCCTCACATTGAACACTAATGTTCTCATTATCAGCAAATCACTAGTAATTTGCGTACATTTTATTTGCATACACGAACTAATATCAAAGGATTCAATTTGTTTTCTCACAACACCTAACCCTACAGTAGTAGCGGCCTTAACAAAGGCACGTAACTGGCTAAGTGATACAGGCACTCGCACGCGGACGTAGGGTGCATTTTGATTTAATACGCGAGCCGCATTAACTTTTTTCCACGATTTAATCGGTAGACTAATATCACAAAGGTCGCTTCCGAGGCGTCCAAAGTATTATGAACATTAGTGACATTATAACTAAGTTTAAACTGGCAAGTTTGCTATCAGAGAGTGATCCTTCTGTTCTTGAACTATTATTAAATTTATTCTGTGGTAAAAATAATACTTGTTTTATTTGCTATATCTTCCATATAAAATGACAACTATAGATGAAATAGGTAGTGATAAGATTTTATTATAATACATTGTAATGTTGCCGCAGTCTTGCCTAAAATTAAAACATCTGGTATTTGAATGAAAAAAGCATGATCTAATAAGTCTGTTAAGACAAAACCTTTCTATAATTAATCCTATACTATTAAACGAGCAATTCTTGTATATA
Organism: Parnassius smintheus behrii; assembly: GCA_036936625.1. Classification (NCBI taxonomy): domain Eukaryota; kingdom Metazoa; phylum Arthropoda; class Insecta; order Lepidoptera; family Papilionidae; genus Parnassius; species Parnassius smintheus. The sequence continues at coordinate 50,374,872 of JAUPFT010000002.1, forward strand.
TATATAATCGGGATCTCGGAAACGGCTCCAACGATTTTCATAAAATTTTGTGTCCAAGGAGTTTCGGGGATAAAAAATCGATCTAGGTAGGATTTATTTTTAGAAAATTTCTTTTTGTCCGTGTTTTTAGGCAATGAAAAACTGCTACAATATCGTTAGAATAAGAAGGTAAATTTTGACGGATTGTTAATGATTATATATAGCTTAATTGGTATAATGGGCGGTCACAGAATCGTAAAACCCCAGTTCGAGCCCAGACCGATCGACCGACTTTTTTTAATTTTTTTTTTCAAGTTCATTTCTTTTTTGAGAAAATCTAATTTTTCGAGCCCTTTTTTTTGCATTTTTTAAAAACACGAAAATTTAAATTAAAATAATTGCACTCATAATTTTTTATTCAAATAACCAGTTCCGTTTTTTCTGTTATGTCGCTAAGATCAAAAAATATTATTTATATTTCATCAGTATGTAATTTCATTAAAACTACTTTTACGGATTTTATCGCGTTTATTTTTGCTTTTAATTACTTTTATTTTTAATTCCCGACGTTTCGGGCGCTTTCCAGCACCCATGGTCACGGGGGACTGATGAGTTGAGTATGTAATTTGTATCTAAATATAATTTCCAAAACACACGAATTAAAAAAAAATCGAGCGAAAAATACCGAGCAAAGCTCGGCCAACCAGGTACTGTTTTTAACATGGAAGACACACACTGCAGCTATATTATGAAGCACAAATGGGTTGGCTCAACCAGGGAAAGAATACACTCTCATAGAGTACCAGTATTAAAGAGCAGCTTAATGCAGCTGATGGTGAGTGTTGAGAACCAGTGACCCTTTTTACTGATAATGAAGCATTCCATTTACATTTGACAATATATATACATTTTGATTCTTTATTGAGGATAAATGTAGGTTCCTGTAGACCTTAGCATCCATTTACCATCAGATTGACAGTAAGCTCATTTATCACCATTATTCTATTAAAAAAGTGTGTACAGGTCTATTAGAGAACGTTTAAGGGCTGAGGAAGGGAAATATGGTATAAAGCATTATATCTTACTTTTCTACAACTCCACTGACACTAATACAGGCATCTTCAGCCGCACTCGCAAAATGTGGCTGTGGATGAGCAATCCTCACAAATTCCGCTAAATCTGCAACTTTGCATAATGTGTCCGAGAGTTCATCAAAGATTTCTACCATAGGCCTAGTAGGGCCTGATGTAGCCTCTTCAATAAGCCTGTCTGTTGCTGCAATGGCTTGCTCCTTGAGTGCGTGGAAACCCTCAAAACTTGTTAGCTCTGGTTTGTTAAAGAGACCCTGAAAATTAAGATGCCTTTAAACAGAGTAAGCAAGAACATGTGGAACCAAAATACTAAGATTGTTTTTATAAAGTGAAATGGACATACAATAAATCAAATAATTTGAAAATAATGCAACCTTAATTTCAGTACTGTTTTGGTAAATAATAATTTCCAATTCTTTTAGGTTTTTAAGTTATTTTAAGGGTTAGTTTTGATAAATGTTTCAAAATACTATTTATTTTGTGTGTTAATATTATTACCAAAAATATATTTTAAAACACCCAAAAATAAATTGTATTAGTGCTGCCTCTGGTAGCAGAACTATGCATTTGTTAAGATAAATGTTAGGCACTACTTTAAGAATCTAACATGGTAAAGCCACACTGCAGTTAATAATGTGCAGCATGAATGGACCAACCGAAGTAGTACACCAGCATTGGGGTATACTTCATACTTTCACTGAATATATATATACTTTCACAGAATACCAGCATTAATAACACCTTATTGCTGTTGTGTTTCAATTTACATACAATTGTGTTGTGCAACAATGTATTCTATCTTAACCCTCAAAACAACTTTTTTTTTAGGAGAAGGGTGACAAACGAGCACACAGTCCACCTGATGGTAAGTGCTGGGGCCCATAGACATCAACATCTATCCTCGATTATGAATCGAAATGCAAATGTGTTGTCACCCGTGAGGACTAATAAGGACTGCCGCCTTTCCGTAAAAAAGATCTCCGGTTCTTTACACTCACCAAATTGTGAGCTGAAGAAGATGTGAGTATTAGTGTTTTGAGCTTAAGCACCTCATTGCTGTCAGTGTTTACAGACCCTCATGTTCGAGGTATGATACCTTTGAAAAAATTATGGAAGAAGTTTTAGCTAAGCTTCATAAACAGAATAAATCTCTTGTAATGTGCGGAGACTTTAATAATCCTGGAAGCTTCTTCCATCAGTATTAAAATTTGCTCATTGTTCAAATAATTCAATCTTGATAATTGATTCTTTGAAGCTACATATATTGCAAGGTATAGTGCAACTTGTATTGATAATATTTTTACAGATGTTGTACCAGTCAAAAATTTCATAAATCAAAAATTAAGTTCAGATCACTGTGAACAACTAGTTTCATTACCATATATGCACAAAAAAACAGGAAATGGATAAAATTGTGTTTGTTCCGATTAATGCAAAATGCCTGGAGAGATTTAGAAGTTATATCGTAAAAAGCCTTCCATCGCTTTCTTAGAAGAACAAATCACACTATTTATATGGAGTATTATTTACAAAATAAATATATAAAAATATTTAAAACATTTACTTCTAAAATATTCTCCAGTAACAGTCGCAAGGCATTTAATGAGTGGGCGACAGTAGGAATTCATAAGACCAGAAAAAGATTATATAAAATTTACCATGAAAGATAAAATATTTCCGAAAGAGATATAATCTTTCCGATACTTTTAGAGAATATGTCAAAAATTATTATAAAATATTTAAAAGAGTGTGCTCCACAGCCAAATCTTTACATAATAATAACAGAATTAAGACCATAATGATTTCTTAAATTTACGCGAACACTACACATTGAATACAACTATTATTTACGGATTTTATCGCGTTTTAATTACATCACATACCCGAAACGTCGGGATAATAAAAATAAATTATAGTTGTAATTAAAACGCGATAAAATCCGTAAATAATAGTTTTATTCAAGAATTAAGACCGGTAAAATAAAATTAAAATGACGTGGAGTATAATTAATAGCGAAATCAGTAAAGACAAACCTCGTGCCCAAATTATCAATTGAAAATCAATAATGAATTAACTAGATCAAGTCAAGAAGTCGCAGCGGTGTTTGAGAAATATTTCATTGATATTCCTATTTTGACAACTAAGTCATTGAATAGTTCTCCAACTGTCGCCAATTCATTACTCAAACAGAATGTTAATACCTGTTAAAAAAATTTAGATTTGAAAAAGTATTACCACAAGATATTGTAAAATATTTCAATACCCTTGATGTAAAGAAAACCGCAGATTTATAGAAAATTTCCCTCACATTTATTGCTTCCATAAAGGATTTAATTGAACCTAATCTAGCTATTAATTTTAATACTGGTATAGAATTTGGTGTCTTTCCTGATTTAATGAAATATAGTAAAGTAATACCTTTATTTAAATGTCTGTCACCCTTGTCCTATAAAAAAGAAAAAGATTTTTTAAAGAAAAGTGAGACTTACTGTTCTTTCCCGTAAAGTATCAAACATAGGCCTAGAATTGGGACGTGTGTTGAATGCAGTTGCAAGTGGGGACCATGTGCTGACACCCCTGAGCCCTCGTCGGCGCCTACTTTGCCGCAACACAGATATGGGCTTAAGCAGCTTCATGATCACAATCAAAATCCTGTAAGTAGCATTTTCTGAACTGCAATAGGAGTAACTAGTGAGCACAAACAGGACACATGCATTATCAGTGTACTCAACTGCCTGCTAATATAGAATAATAATTAAATAATTAGCAACTTCATCACAGTACTTTATAATATTATGTTTATTAAGTATTTAATTGATTATCTTTTTTTTCATTCAATCTTTTTTATTTACTGATTGAGTGACATACTCGATCAAAGGTTGATATTCATGAGATGAATATGTAAGGTCCACTGAAAATTATCTAAATCACACAAATAAAACAATTTATATGTAAAATGATCTATTTACTACTTTTTAAAGTATTTTTTTAAATTATAGATAAATATGGATTTGCTTGTGTTACTCTTTCCTCATTTAATCTTTCTACATGACCAAACCATCAAAGCATTCCTTTCTTAATCCTGGTCACAATACCATTTTGCAAACCACACTTTTCTCTTATTACACAATTTCTTGCTCTGCTTGATTTTACATCAACTTGTGAAATGTATAAATGTTTTCATACTATCTGTAAAAACTAGTAATTGACGTTCTTCCTTTACTTATTAAAGTATTACTTGATGTAGTAAATTTAAAGAAATAAAATTTATAAGTAATTCACACTTGAAGGATTAATGTGGTAGACCTATGCTGCAGCTATATAAGTACACTACTAATATAGTTAGTTTGTTAGCTATAGCATAAATGAGTTGGCTCAACCATGGAAGGACCATGCTCTCACAGAATACTAGCATTAAAATGCAGCTTAACACTGCTGGAATTTGTATGGTGAGTATAGAGAACCAAAGACCCCATTTACTGCAAAGAGGCATTCCATCTTTGACATAGCATTAGTATTGGTTGACAAACGAGCACACAGTCTACCTGATGGTAAGTGGATGCCGTGGCCCATAGACATACACATTTATCGTCAATTAAGAATCAAAATGCATATGCATTGTCATTCCTGAGAACTAGGATGGAATGCCTCAATTCCAGTAAAAAGGGTCTCCGGTTCTCTATACTTACCATTGAAGCACAGCAGCATTACAATGCCATTTTATGCTGGTATTCCGTGAGAGTGTGGTCCTGCCCCAGTCGAGCCGACCCTTTCATGCTACAACTATAATATAGCTGCAGCTTCACTCTACCACTTAAAGATTCGTAATTAAAGATAGATGTATATCTACACTCTGACTGTAGGTCTACACACACCTAATTACAGGGCCACAGCAACCACTTACCATTAGGTGGACTATGTGCCCATTTGTCACCATTAACATATACTAAAACAAAGTTCTATGTTTAGCAGTAGACTTATGAAAGGTCATAAATTGATGATGATTAAAAAAATTTGTGAAAGTACATTAATTGTAAGTATAAGCGCCATTAAGAGATTCGAGATTTCAATATGCTTATTTTGGTTACTCAGTAACATAAGTTTTTTGTCAATATTTCAGTATTATAGTTAGGTAATATAATATTTTAAAAGGCTCGCATAGTTCTTTGTTCATGTGAATAAGATCACCTTCTATGCCATTAAAGACAAAGTTATGAATTTAGGGAAGAAAGATTGAAATTAACTTACCAATTAGTAAACAAAAAATGTTTCAACCTTACAGATTAAATAAAGTAGAAGCAAGATGTGTTTTTAATCAAGTCATTTAGAAGGTCAAAACAGGCTTCTCTGCCTTAAGGTTTACCTTTAGCTACCTTTCCAAAGCGTAGGCACTTGTTTATTCACAAATATTTCATAACATTACAAACATAGGTTGTAGGTTAAAATCACAGAGTACTTTTTTATAGTTAAAATATAGAAATGTCTTACCCTTTAAAGACAGTTTATAGAGTAAAGCGATGAATAGACATTGGACAGCAATGCTGCGGACAAATCGGATCAAAGGATCAAACAAAACAACGCAAATCGGAATCAGTGCCTTTCGAAATTGATGTGAATTGATAATTGACATAATTGATTGACAAGTTGACAACAATTGAATTAACCAGTGTGACCAGATTATATTGTACAGCAAAATCGAAGTACCTTTAAAAATACTGAAATATACTAACTTGATCAGGGAAAATATACCAATAAAAATACTGATTTTCAATATACGTTTTATTCAGACATTATCACAATAAATGTTAGAATTGTATTTCAACATTCTATTTCAGGCATTAAAATTGATTTAATGATTTTTCACACCCTGCGTTGATTTTAAAATTGCGGATACATTTTTGTTTATAAATCCGTTTCTTTGTTCCGTTTTTATTAAATTTATCTGTGAAAATATGCGCTCACATGCAAATCCGATACTGGTATCCGGTACCGGTAAGTGATTACCGCCACCCATTAACAGCTGCAACACCAGGGGTATTGCAGATACGTTGCCGGCCTTTTAAAAAGGAATAGGCTCTTCTCTTCTCCTCTTGAACATCCCTAAGTCGTATCGGTCCGGGACATTCTGGTGGTAGTCGATTCCATAAGAAAGTTGTGCAAGGAAGAAAACTTCTTTTAAATCACATGGTGGTGGACCGCCAGTCATCCAGATGGTATGGATGGTATCGCGAGTTTTGTCGCGATGTAGGATGGTGAAACTGTGCGGCTGGAATTAGTCCGAATCATTCCTCAGAGCACTCCCCGTGGTAGATGCGATAAAACACGCAAAGAGATGCAACATCTTTTCGCAGTGCCAGTGAGTCAAGCCGTTCGGAAAGAGCTCAGTCGCCGACGATTCGTACAGATCTGCACTGGATGCGATCTAAAGAAAGGAGCTGGCTCTAGGGAGCACCGGTTCAGAGATGAGAACAGTATTCCATGTGCGGCCGAACCTGCGCCTTGTAAAGGCGGTCAGCCGGCATGATATGCTGAGCACGCCAAGTTCTCTGTTCTCTTCCAAGTGACCACGAAACTGCACGTCACTCGAAATGTCGACGCCTAGGATTCCGATACTGGCCGAGGAAACAACTGGAGTGCCTTGAAACTGAGGAGATACGATGAAGGGGGTTTTTTGCGGTAAACGCGCAAACTTGTGTCTTGTGGGGATTAAAATGGACTAGATTTAGTCACCACCGGTCCAACACTTTCAACAAAGTTTCGACTTCCGACACAAGTTTGTCCCGGTACTCAGCGACGTTTTCCCGAGAAATATTGGGACTACCGGTGTATTAAGCATCACCAGTACTGTCGTCCGCATAGCAATTACCGCTTTGCAATATGTTGTTGATATGGCGACCGCCCAATTTTATTATTAATAAATAATAATTAATTTCTATGTAAGGGAGCGTCAAAAAATAATGTTACGCGCTCCAGTCGACGATATACTAGCGCCATCTAGTGTCAGGAACGAGAGCGAGTAGAGCGTTGCAGAAAATGACATCACAGATCTCTCAACCGACAGCGCCATCCGAAGAACTAAGTTTCTAGAAAATCTATACTCGCAAACTCGTCCCTTTGCGCGCATTTACCTAAATATTCGGGATGTTTCTTTGCTAATTTAAATAAATAGGCGCTGCAAGATGCGACCGAGGCAGAGTTGAACTCGGCGACACAAGCGAAGCTTCGGAGCGGAATTAAGTGAATTAGTGTGTTTAATTATTAGTGTTTTAAGTTTTAATTTGTGTAAAGTAAATTAAAGCGTTAATTTAGGTAATTTTATCGGCAATTTTTATTGTCACGAACCTCAAGCTCGTAACAATTGGTGTCAGAAGTGGGATAAAATAATGCCGATTTTACCTAAGGAGGAAACGGAGGGTGTCCGTACCCGAAGTCAACGCCAGCAGGAGACGGACCAACGAAGATTTGGTGGTGCAACGCCGCAGACGTCGGAGGGCCAGCGGTCGGCAACGGAGGCCGGTCCGTCAGTAGCTCCTGCATCCGCTGCACCTGATTTAGGCGCCCTGATGGTGGTGAGCAGGCCCGCCGACAGGAGGAACAGGCTCGCCAGCAGGCGGAACAGGCACGCCGATTGGAAGAGCAGCTGCGGGGCGGACAGGAGGAACAGGCCCGTCGGTTGGAAGAGCAGATGCTCCTCATGAAGGACCTTCACGCTACCTTCGGGAAGGAGGTGAATTATAGGGTTGCTCAGCATGACAACCGCCTGTCGGAAGCTGAAACCCAAATAGCGAAAGCTGAAAACCGAATCGAGAAAGCTGAAACCCGAATCGACCAAGTAAACAATCGGGTTGACAACGTAATGGCTGACATGAAGAAATCACTGGACGAACTCAAACTTGGAGATGGAGCTACAGCTCCCGCAGTAGCTACAACACTTTCGCTACGTGGGTTCAAGGTGCCACCGTTCGACGGTACCTCTTCCTGGTCAGCCTACAAAATTCAGTTCGAAGCTGTTATGAAGGCGAACGGCTGGAATAAAAATCAGGCCATGACTGCTCTCACACTAGGCCTGCGTGACCAGGCCTTAACAGTTCTGGAAGCTCTCGGTGAGGAAGTGACTTATGAGCAACTGCTTGAGGCATTGGAGGCGAGATATGGCGACGCTCACCTGGAACACGTCTTTCGTGCGCAGCTTAAAGATCGTGTGCAGCGCATCAACGAAAGCCTGCAGCAGTGGGCTCTAGAAGTGGAGAAGCTGGTGCGAAAAGCATACCGGTCTGTACCTGCGCTCATTGAAGGGAACCTGGTGCAGACATTCATCGACGGCATCCGCGACCTGGAAGTCAGAGCTGCTGTGAGGCTCGGGCACCACGAGACGCTTAAGGACGCCTTGGCCCATGCACTGGAAGTGGAAGCCGTGCGGCAGGATCATCGTTCCCATCGCGTCAGGGAGGTTGCAGCAGCTACATTTCGCGACCGCAACAAAGGATACAGCCCAAGGTGCTATGGCTGTGGGGAAAAGGGCCATCTTCGATCCAGCTGCCCTAAGCGAACCCTAGAAAGGGAAGGTGAACGATCTCAGGAGGGTAGTGCGGCCCACAGCACCGCCCAGCAGCAGCAGGGAAACGAGTAAAAGCCAGAACTGCGGGGCGGGTGCTGGCTGATGTTAAAAGAGCCCCAAGGACCTCGATCTCACAAACCCATGATGGGAACAGTCTAATCATCAAGGGCGAGGTCAACGGAATGCCGTGTAAACTGACCATAGACACTGGAGCCTCTCGTACGGTTGTTAGTTCCCAACTTATAAGTCAGTTCCTTGGGGACTCCGCATACAACCTAGAACGCATTAATTTGGTAACAGCCACCGGTCAGCGTATACCCGTCCGTGGAGAGAAGGAGATGGAGTTGAAGCTTGGCAACGTGATCTACCTGCATAATGTCATCGTGGCAGATATAATGGACGGCTGCATCCTAGGCCTAGACTTTATGAGGAATAATTGTTGTGAGATCGACGTTAAGCAAGGTGTTTTGAAATGTGGACAGGAGGAACTTTTTATGGAAGGTGCGTTACCAGGGAACGTGTACAGCATTAGGAAGATTGTTCTTCCGCCTAGATAGGAAACGATTGTTCCGGTTAGTCTTCCTCGAAACGCTGGGCAAGCTCACCGTTGTGTACTTGTGGAAAGGGTAAACAATGACCTTCCATGGAAAGTAGCTCGAACCTTGGTCAGGACCACTGACATCTCAGGAGTACGTGTGCTGAACCTTTGCGACCAGGAACAGATTATAGAAAAAGGCACACTGATTGGTACTTGTGAGGAAGTGGATTGGTTACGTCGGTGCCAATATCTATCGACTGGGATCCCCAGCAAGGATGCAGAAACAAGAGTGACCACACTTTTGGAAGACTGTCGCAGTGTTCTCTCCCCGAACGAATTGGTCAAGGCGAAGAAGTTGTTACTCAAGTACGCCGATGTATTCTCATCAAACGATGCTGACATAGGAAGACTGGCTTAGTTCAACACAAAATAAACACAGGAGAAGAATTGCCTATCCGTCAGCGGCCAAGAAGATTGCCGGTAGCACGTGAAAAGGAAGTGGAAACCATGATTGAAGGAATGGTGAAGGATGGTGTTATTGAACCTTCCTCCAGTCCATGGTGTTCACCCGTGGTACTGGTAAAGAAGAAGGATGGCAGCATGCGGTTTTGTGTTGACTACCGCCGTCTGAACGACGTTACTAAGAAGGATAGCTATCCCTTGCCAATAATTGACGACACCCTGGACATGCTTACAGGAGTAAAGTGGTTTAGCACGCTGGACCTAAAAAGTGGCTACTGGCAAGTTGAAATTGACCCTAAGGATAAGGAGAAAACTGCGTTCTCGACGGGAAAGGGTCTGTGGCAATTTAAAGTAATGCCGTTTGGGTTGTGCAATGCTCCAGCAACGTTTGAAAGGCTGATGGAGCTTGTACTTACCGGGCTAATTGGCGATGCCTGTCTGGTCTACTTGGATGACATCATCATCGTGGGCCGTACGTTTGAGGAACACCTTCAGAACCTGGAACGCGTGCTCATGAAGATTCAGAGTGCCAACCTCAAGTTGAGTCCGAAGAAATGTCCACTATTCAAACGACAAGTTAACTTTTTAGGGTATGTAGTGTCGGAAGAAGGTATCCGTACGGATCCGGAGAAAATCGCCGCCGTCAAGGGTTGGCCGGTTCCAAAAGACAAGACGCAGGTTAGAGCATTTTTGGGTTTGTGCTCCTATTATCGGCGATTTGTGAAGAACTTTGCAGATATAGCCAAACCTCTGCACAAGCTAACCGAGGAGAAGCGACATTTCTGCTGGGATGAAAGTTGTAATATCGCATTGCAGGAGCTCAAGGACCGTCTGTGCAAAACACCTATTTTGGGATACCCTGACCCATGTCTAGAACAGGTAAATGAAATTGTATACTTGGGGAGTGCTTTCAGCCGGGATGGAAGATGTGATTTAGATGTGGATAGGCGTGTCGCTGCCGGAAACAAAGTCAATGGTGCCCTGAATGCATTAGTAAAAAGGCAAGGCGTGGTGAAGAGTGCACGCCTTGCAATACATAACGCAGTGTTGGTACCGACTTTGTTATATGGCAGCGAAACCTGGGTATGCCAGAAGAAGCATAAAAGCAAGTTGAATGCAGTGGAGATGCGATCTCTTCGTAAAATGTGTGGCGTTACCATAGCCGACCGAAAGCGAAACGAAGAGATTCGCAATATGGCAGGATTGAAAGATGACCTTATCACAAAAATTGATAGGGGCGTACTCCAATGGTTTGGACACGTTGAACGAATGAGTGAAGACCGAATGGTGAAGAAAATATATAGAGCGAAAGTAAATATTAAAAGGTGTCGAGGTAGACCGAGACTAACTTTCGAAGACCATGTGAGCAAATTGCTCGAAGAGGGGAGGGTCAAGAGTACTCGGATACCTAGACGTGCATGTATGAAGAAGTTAATGAACCTGAAAGAAGCGAAAGAGGTATGTAAAGATCGTGACACTTGGCGATCTGTTCTCTCTGGCTACCCCGTTAGGGATTGTGCGTGAAGATAAGTAAGTAAGTAAGGCTATGCTCGGGATTTCTCTGCATGATAGACTTGGAAATGAGGATATCCGCTGTAGAACCAGAGTAACCAACATAGCCCAACGGATTAGTAAGCTGAAGTGGCAATGGGCCGGCCATATTGCTCGAAGAACCGACAATCGTAAAAAGGTTTTCTAGTGGTTCAAATTTTCGTGTTTTTAAAAAATACTAAAAAAAGGGCTCGAAAAAATAGATTTTTTCAAAAAAGAAAGAAACTTGAAAAAAAAAATTAAAAAAAGTCGGACGGTCGGTCTGGGCTCGAACCATGGTATTACGATTTTGTGACCGCCCAATATACCAATTAAGCTATTTGCAATCGTTAATAAACTGTCAAAATTTACCTTCTTATTCTAACGATATTGTAGCAGTTTTTCATTGCCTAAAAACACGGACAAAAACACATTTTCTAAAAATAAATCCTAGCTAGATCGATTTATTGCCCCCGAAACTCCCTGCACACAAAATTTTATGAAAATCGTTGGAGCCGTTTCCGAGATTCCGATTATATAGATATATATATATATACAAGAATTGCTCGTTTAAAGGTATAGGATAATATATATATATATATATATATATATATATATATATATATATATATATATATATATATTATATTTATACTTCTTGCATTTACCTCATTTGTTTATTTAATCTTTATTACATAAATAAAAAAGTATTGGCGGACTCTCCCCACAACCACACCTACCAAAGCCAAACCATAGAAATGTGTTTGTTATATGACCTCCTTACATAACCTACATACAGTCTATTCTCATTATACCAACTGTGATGGGGTAAAACAATGTTCTCTTATACCACCAACGTGCGACTTAGATAATACTTTTAACAAAATACCTATTATTAATTAAATATTTTTATTAAATATAATTACCTTAAACAAAATTCCAATGCCTAGGTTCATAAAGGGCTTAGTGAAATCGATGACAGCTTCGCGAGCGTAGTTTATCGTCATTGATGCCACAGCGATGTCAGCTTTCTAGAAGAACGAAGAAGAAAGCCTATTATGCTAAGAACACATGGAGCGATGTTTTCCCACGCACGCAGCAGTAACGAAATTATATTTTAAAAGTCATGAGATGGCAGTTTTGTGTGAACTCGTGCGTGACGCAAAGGTGAAGACGAAGATATAATCGATAGTCAAGCGGCACAAAATGATAGATCGATTGCCGGTAAAGTTCTAGGCCCTATCAGGGCAAGCACTCGCACCCCCCGTAGTTTACGAGAGCTTATGACAGTACGCCTGTAGGCGGCCTGCATAATTTTACTAGTTGCCCACCGGTACATCGGCAGCCGCTTATAACTGATTCATCGTGTGCAACGCGCAAACGTGCACTCATACTAGTCACATTTACTTCTTATATTATACGCGTGTTTCCGTTACGCTAACGCTGCGGGCGTAGGTAAATATCGCTCTGTGAGTTCCTAGCCTTATACTAAGTTTTGCTTCTGGCTCCGTCCACTAGGAACAGAATCGCGCTCTCACAGTATACCAATGTAAAATAGCAGCTTGATGCTGTTGTTTCCTATAGTGAGTGTAGTTAATCCTACCGGAAATGAGGAATTCCAGCAGAGTCCTCAGTGGTGATAGTTTTTTTTCACCCAGTTTACATTTTAACAAGTGACAAGTGCAAGTGACAAGTGAAACTGACAAATGCCAAGTGCTTAGTGCGTATTTTACCTACACTTATCACTTGTCACTACCTGTTCACACGCACTAAGCATTTGTCATTTGTCAGTGAAAATTTGATGCAGTGCTTATTGCACCATCAGAAGCAGAACTGCAGGCATTAGTCACGTGTATGAAAGAGGAATGTGAAATTAAAGGTCTCCCTTAGAATGCTAATAAAACTAAGGTTCTGGTATTTGAAAAGGACGAAGAGAGAACGAAATGTGAAATATGGGTAAATCAGGAATGTCTAGAACAGGTAAATGAAATTGTATACTTGGGGAGTGCTTTCAGCCGGGATGGAAGATGTGATTTAGATGTGGATAGGCGTGTCGCTGCCGGAAACAAAGTCAATGGTGCCCTGAATGCATTAGTCAAAAGGCAAGGCGTGGTGAAGAGTGCACGCCTTGCAATACATAACGCAGTGTTGGTACCGACTTTGTTATATGGCAGCGAAACCTGGGTATGCCAGAAGAAGCATAAAAGCAAGTTGAATGCAGTGGAGATGCGATCTCTTCGTAAAATGTGTGGCGTTACCATAGCCGACCGAAAGCGAAACGAAGAGATTCGCAATATGGCAGGATTGAAAGATCACCTTATCACAAAAATTGATAGGGGCGTACTCCAATGGTTTGGGCACGTTGAACGAATGAGTGAAGACCGAATGGTGAAGAAAATATATAGAGCGAAAGTAAATATTAAAAGGTGTCGAGGTAGACCGAGACTAACTTTCGAAGACCATGTGAGCAAATTGCTCGAAGAGGGAAGGGTCAAGAGTACTCGGATACCTAGACGTGCATGTATGAAGAAGTTAATGAACCTGAAAGAAGCGAAAGAGGTATGTAAGGATCGTGACACTTGGCGATCTGTTCTCTCTGGCTACCCCGTTAGGGATTGTGCGTGACGATAAGTAAGTAAGTAAGTACTGATGCAAGCAAAGAATTCATAGTTGACACAGACGCAAGTGATATAGGACTTGGCGGTGTGTTGTCTCAACGGAAATGTGACCAAGAGGTCGTGATAGCGTACTTCAGCAAGTCGTTGTCAAAACCGGAAAGGAACTATTGTGTCACAAGACGCGAATTGCTCGCTGTGGTAAAGTCGTTGCAGCATTTTAGCAAATATCTTCTGGGACGAAAATTTCACTTAAGAACTGACCATGCTGCACTAAAATGGCTATTGCAGTTTAAAAATCCAGAAGGACAAGTTGCGAGGTGGATTGAACTACTGCAGGAATACAACTTTGAGATCGAACATCGCAGCGGAAAATCTCACGGCAACGCAGATGCATTGTCAAGAAGACCTTGTCCTGAAGATTGCAACCATTGTACTAGGCAAGAGAGTAAGGAAGTGGTATCCGTGAGGATGCTCAGGGCAGATCACCTCAGCAACGAGTGGAAGGACAGCTTACAACGTGCACAGCAGGGAGATCCGGACATCAAGCCGATCCTGGAATGGATGAAGGCCAGTGCTCCCAAGCCCAAGTGGAGCGACGTCTCAGCCATGAGTTCGACCACTAAAAGCTATTGGGCCCAGTGGGACAGCTTGCTGCTTCAGGATGGAGTTCTGTGCCGTAAATGGGAAAATGTTCGGGGAGACAGCTGTCATTCACAAATGGTTGTCCCTAAAGCTAAAGTACCGGATGTTCTACAGCTGTACCATAATGATTATTCAGGAGGCCATCTGGGAGTTAAACGAACTCTACTGAAGATCCGAGAACGGTTTTACTGGGTCCACTGTCGAAACGATGTCGAGGACTGGTGTCGCAAATGTACAAGTTGTGCGGCTGTAAAGGGACCTCAGACTCGTAGTAGAGGTGCATTGAAGTTGTACAATGTTGGTGCACCATGGGAGAGAATAGCCATTGACGTGGCGGGGCCATTTCCGGAGAGTGAAAGCGGTAACAAGTATTTCATGGTTGTGATGGATTACTTCACTAAGTGGCCAGAAGTCTTCGCCATTCCAAATCAAGAAGCTTCAACAGTTGCTGATAAGCTAGTTCATGAAGTTTTCTGTCGTTTTGGTGTACCTTTAGAGATTCACAGCGATCAAGGCAGGAATTTTGAGTCTCAAATATTCCAGGAAACTTGCCGAGTTATGGGTACTCATAAAACAAGAACGACTTCTTATCACCCGCAATCTGATGGAATGGTAGAACGATTTAATCAGACATTGGAGAGGTACCTAGCAAAAGTTGTAGACAATCGGCAACGAGATTGGGACAAGCACATACAACCGTTTTTGTTGTCATATCGAAGCGCTGTTAACGAAAGTACAGCAGTGACACCAGCTTTCGCAAACTTTGGAAGAGAATTACGGCTGCCTGCAAACCTGATCACCGGGATACCACCTGATGCCCCACGTAGTATAACCGATTATGCAAATGACTTGCGGAACAAAATGAATGACATTTATGAGCACGTCAGACAATCGGGCCAGCAAATGTCTGAGAAAATGAAAACCCGGTACGACCGCAAAATGAACAATAAAGGGTTCAACGAAGGTTCATTAGTGTGGTTGCACAATCCAGTCCGCAGCAAAGGGTAATCTCCTAAGCTTCAAGCTAAATGGGACGGCCCGTACCGGATTGTAACCAGGATCAACGATGTGACCTACCGGATACAGAAAGGCGTAAGAGGGACTCCTAAGATCGTCCATGTGGATCGCTTGGCGCGTTATCATGGGACCGATAATGCTCGGGACGAGCATGTCTTAGGAGGGGGCAGTGTTACGCGCTCCAGTCGACGATATACTAGCGCCATCTAGTGTCAGGAACGAGAGCGAGTAGAGCGTTGCAGAAAATGACATCACAGATCTCTCAACCGACAGCGCCATCCGAAGAACTAAGTTTCTAGAAAATCTATACTCGCAAACTCGTCCCTTTGCGCGCATTTACCTGAATATTCGGGATGTTTCTTTGCTAATTTAAATAAATAGGCGCTGCAAGATGCGACCGAGGCAGAGTTGAACTCGGCGACACATGCGAAGCTTCGGAGCGGAATTAAGTGAATTAGTGTGTTTAATTATTAGTGTTTTAAGTTTTAATTTGTGTAAAGTAAATTAAAGTGTTAATTTAGGTAATTTTATCGGCAATTTTTATTGTCACGAACCTCAAGCTCGTAACAATAACCTTTAAAGATATATATTAAACAATAAAATTACATTAATAAGCATAAAGTTAAAATAAATACATTTCAGACATTAAGTATTATAGTAAATTAAAGTAAAATATTTCGTCTTTCAAAATATATAAATTTATTAAAAAATCTTGTAAAAATAGATAACATTAATAAAATAATTGCAAAATTGGTTTAAAATTTTCTAAGTCATGAAGGGAGGTCATGTAATGGGTTTTTCAACAAGAACTTTGTTTTTCAATTGGGGAAACACCAACAACATGACAGTTTTGACATTTAGTTTTTTGACCTATTCGTAGTAGAATCTTTGGCAATTACTGCGTATGATAGCTGCATTGATGCTTACTTGCTACTTGCGGTATTGCGTCTTGTGATGGATCTGCGAGTGTGTTACGCCTGATTCGGCGCATTCTTGTGGTTCTGGTCGACGGAGGCATGCGGGTGGTGATGTCTGTTGGGTTGTATGAGGGACCTTGGGATGGTGTAAGCCCAACGATAGTCGTATTGATGCTTGTTGAGTTCTGCAGTATTGCGTCTCTGCGATAGTTGTTTGGTGGGACGCTATTTTGAATGGTACTCTCTGCGTCTTTGTTTGACTCGCACCTAAGTAGCTTTGTCTAAGTTGGGTCCCTTCATTACGGGGCTGCAGACTGTCTGACCTCCATGGTGTATTATATGAAAACATATCTCTGTAACTTTCCCACCTTTGAATGATTGAAGGCAACTTGTTGGTGGGTGAGACAAACATGATCGAAAATGCATTTACTCAACGTCAGTGACACAAACACTTTCTGATGGAGAATTATTACTCTTATCTTATAACTGCCTTTTGGCTTTATCTGCCGTTGTATTGGTTGGTGGAGCATATGTGTCGACCCCATGCGGGTCTGCTGCCGAAAGACGCACAACGTGGGACCCCATTCCCTTGAGGTGAGCGGTAGACTCATGACACGCTCTGCGGCTAGTAGCCGTGCTGATCATGCCATTGGTGGTGATGCCATACATTTACATCACGTCTGCAGGAGAGGCAGTCTTGGCAGGAGGTGGTGCTCATGGAGGGTTTACGGTTAGTGTGCCTATTTGCCTAAACCATGTCACGTACTTCACTGTGACTGGATTTGTTCGTATCCCGTATGGCGTTTACATTCATTGACATTGGGGAGCGTTACAATATGCAGAAGAAACAGCGTTAGTGGTAGCAATCAGCCTTGTAGAACGCCAGCGTTAATGGGCTTGTAATCGGAGCATGCACCGTCTACTACGACCTTGATGCTCCAATCAGCAAGAAAACTGGTGATCCAATTGTACAATTTCTCTGGAAGCCCATAGGAAGGAATCTTCGTAAGAAGCGCTTTGTGCCAAAACCTCTACATTGGACTCTACTGCCTCCGCCCATTTAGGAGTTAGGTAACCCAGAAGATCACCAGCCGAACCACTACGACGGAAACCGTACCGGCGATCACTAATCAGCTGGTGATCTTCAAGGATAGCGTGGCAGTGGTCTCCTTTGACTTATTGCTCCGTAAGCCCCGAGCAGGTTTATTCTCGAGCAGAATTTTGCCGCCCCCCCCCCCCCAGAATACGCATGGCAGCCTGAGCACCCACGCTCAGGAGTGGAGTAGCTTGGTCGTGGATGCTTAGCGAGAAATTCCCCAGTGGTGCTGGTACCCTTCTGGGGTAGTCTTGCATTTAATTCCGCTACCATGTTGATGGGGGAGGGGGGGGGGATTGGGCCTCCGGCTACCTGCACTCACCAGACGAAACACAGAAACAAAGCCTCTACTTCACGCTGGTCTTCTGTAAGGTATAGGCCCATGTATACAACAGCAAAGGCTGCCGCGTGGCTCTACCAAGTCTCGTCCGGACCGCGCTAGTGAGTGGTCACGTCCGCCGGTCGTCGAATCCCGCCCGGGTGGGAGAAGTACAGCGCGTCGCTTCGCAGTGGGTGCGCGCGCTGTGGGGCCAACTCGGCTTGATGGAGCCTTGAGGACGCCCCTAACCCCACCCGATCTGGGATCTGGGATCCCGAATCTCAAAAATACCGGGATACCGGACTGAAACGAAAGCTTTAAAATACCGGGATTGAGTGAACGGAAACCGGTATTTACGACTTTTTCGGTATTTCATTAATCAATCTATGTTAAATAATATTATGTCAAAAAATAGCCCACGCTTTTCGCGTGATGGGTGCTATGGCAACGCGGCTCGACTATGCAACGCAAGCCGCGCGACTACAATCTGGAGTGAGTGAGAGAGAGTACCTACTCCCGAGTCCTGAGCCGACGACGAATCCACCCGCTCGCCAATACAACTAATGACGTTGCTAGTGCGTTTCCACCAGCGATGCCTTGCTCATTGTATACAGTTAGCGATATAAGACGTGCTCTATAAAAAAGAAAATCGTTCCCAAACTCAACTAAGAGAACTGGAAGATGACGACTTATCAACTCTTATGACTCTACTTTGGAATGTTATGGAGAAGATTACTATGACGATGGAATGGCTGGGTGTTACCATATGCTTGGGATCTTATAATTAATAAAATGAAATACCAAAACAAGCATACAATTGCAAGCCTTCAAGATACTAATAATTGTTAACTGAAGGTAGCCGTGTTTAACTATGACACCGGGACGGGAATATAAAATAAGTTAAAATACGCAATAAAATTCGTAAAATTTCATTTCATTTAAACTTCTTCAATTCATTTAAAAGTAAATATATAACATTCTTTGCTATCGAATTTAACCTATGAACCAGACTTTCTGCTTCTCTAGAGATATCGCTTTTGGAACCGGTGGTAGATTTTAACCTTCATAGAAGTTTTAGATGATCGTAAACTGAAGAATATATATCCAAAAAAAATTCAATGTTATAGTAGGTCTAAATACGTGTATCCTGAGTAGTATACCGCCGATGTTATCCGATTAATACAACAAAAAGCTACTCTTCACAAAGTATACAAGAAAAGTAGATCAGGTTTAGATTACGAGGTTTTTTCACAATTTAGGGCTAAGGTCAAACAAAGCATAAGAGAAGCGTATACACACCATCAGCATATCGTTCAAAGTAATTTACAGGAAAACCCTATATCTTTCTGGAGGTATATAAACTCCAAAAAAAGCAATAGAAGTCCTCGGAAAATGTATAAAAACGGTGAACTTCTGACGAATGAACAGTCAGTACATGAGTTAGCCAATTACTTCTATTCGGTGTACAGTCCGTGTAAGGCTAAATTAGATGTAAATTCAGCGATACAGGTGGCTGGCAGTGAGAACGCGGCAGCACGCGTACACCTTAGCGCGTTACAGCTCAGTGAGGTACAGCACGCCCTTAAACAACTTAAGCCAAAGAAATCGACAGGACCAGATGGTATACCACCGTATATATTTAGAGACTGCCGATCTGTTCTAGCTAAGCCTTTGCTTCATATATATAACCAATCCCTGAGAGCAGCAGTATTTCCGGAAAGATGGAAGACGACTAGGGTAGTACCAGTACCGAAAGCTGGTGCCAAAGGAAACCTGGATGGTAATAGACCTATCGCAGTCCTGTCGACTCCAGCAAAAATATTTGAGTCAGCTATACAGAAAAGCGTATATCATCAAATGGGTATACAATTATCGGATTCACAACACGGGTTTCGGCCGAATAGAAGTACAAGCAGTAATCTTCTCGCGTATATGGCGGACGTGTTACCGACAGTGGACGCGGGCGGGCAGGTCAACGCAGTCTATTTCGACTTCAAAAAAGCGTTTGACCTTGTAGATAATGACATCCTACTCAGAAAGCTAGCAGGCATTGGTTTTACACCACACTTACTCAACTTCTTTGCTAGCTACATGACAGACAGACAGCAATATGTAGAATATGCAGGATACCGATCAGACACATATTTCACGAGATCTGGAGTAAGCCAGGGTAGTAATTTAGGTCCTTTGGAGTTCATAATAATGATTAATGATCTCCCCAAAATGGTCCAAGAAGCAAAATGCCTATTATTTGCAGATGATTTTAAATTATACCTACCTGTAGTATGTAAGGAGGATTGCACGAGGCTACAAAGTGATATAGATAGGGTGACTAGGTGGAGCAAGGAAAATAACTTGCAGTTTAACACCTCAAAATGTGTCACAATTACATTCTCTCGTAGCCACAACCCTATTGTACATAATTATATGATAGAAGACTGTGTACCCATGACTAGGGTCAAGGAAGTTCGTGATTTAGGAGTGGGTATGAATACAGGATTAACTTTTCGTGAACACATCATTAAATGTTGTAAAAAAGCTTACAAAAGTTTGGGTTTCATACTACGCACAGTTAATAATTTCACAAATATTTACGCAATTACTGCATTATATAATACACTGGTTAGGAGCCAACTGGAATACAATGCGATGATTTGGTCGCCGCACGAAAACAAGTACACTCTTATGCTGGAGCGAGTACAAAATAAATTTTTAAGATACCTGTACATGCGACTGTATGGAGTGTATCCAATCTATCCATTAATGTATCCAACACTGTTCATTTTAGGTATGGTAGGTTACAATGAAATCAGGGTTAGAAGGGAATTTACTCTTGCACGCTATTTGTACACAGTTCTGATAGGCAGAGTACATAACACAGGCGTGCTGGATCAGTTGGCACTCAGAGTCCCTGACCGGTACGTATATCGCAGACGCCGGCCGCAGTTACTGGCGGTACCGCGCGCGAGGACTAACTTGCTGCAGCACGCGCCGCTCACGCGCGCACTCAGAACACTAAACAGAGTCCAAGATAAAATTGACATATTTTGTTGTACTCTGAGTGAATTCACGAAGGTCACATTATATGTAATAAGTTATAGTTAAATCTAGGTTTTTTTTTTTTTTTTTTTTTTTATGTAATTTTTTGTTTATTTTTTATTATTTTTATAATCTGTTGTTAGTAGGTAATAATTTTTATTAGTATTTTATTTAGGTAGGAAATGCTTTTACTTTTATTATATATTTACTTCTATTATATTCTTATTGTTGATTTTAAGAAAAATTTTTTATTAAATCTTAGGATAAGTTACTCTATCGCATTAGGAAACTGTAAAGATAGATGTAAGAGAGAATAAATAAATAAATAAATAAATATGACTTTTTCTAACTACACCACGGGGAAAAGAAAACTCTTACTCGATTTCCATGAAAAAAAGTGAAGAAAAAAAAAGATAAGTCGCCCAAGAGCATTTTATATTTTATTTTATTAAAGCTGAGGATCATGAATAAGTTTATAAGAACATGAAGAAGTAAACGTATGAAGAAGTTACTTAGCAGAAGTATTTTATGTTATTGTTAAAGCTGATTACTGGATGTTTCTTATGTTTAAATAGTTTAAAATAACTAAGCAGCATTGAGTTATTTATTGAACTTTCAATAAATAATTGATTCTTTTTTAAATAAATGTGATTTTCTAATCTTAAGGGGATATAGTAAGTCAGCTCAAATTCTAATTTCGCCCCCACTTCCCCGCGCGTTGTATACTATGTACCGACAAGTTTGTAATCACTGATACTGTAAGTAAAGAGGTCGTTAGATACTTATTTCAGGTTTATCATATTTATGCCCGTTAGATACTTATTTTAGGTTTATCATATTTATGCCTGTTTCTTTATGCCAACCCAGTCGCTTCTTATTTTTATTACGGTTATTTCCCATTTTAATTTTACGTCGTCCTGTTACGTAATGTGTATTCTGATTGTAAGCGACACAGTTTGTCCCTTCGGAAGCCGAAGCTAGACTGATGGAGACTGATCAGGCGGCGGGAAACAAGCTTCAAGACGCCGATAGTTTAGGTAATTTCTTTTTACAGTGAAAATAAAGTATTTTAAAAAAAGTAAATAACATAAGCACTGCTTTATAGTTAGTTCAGTGAGTATGCAAAGTTTCGTGATCTTATTTAAAGTATTTTATGAATAACAGCGGCTTATTGTTCAGTTTGGAGGTAACTTTGGATTTTTTTTCTATCGAGAAAATTTTACGGAATCGTGTTTTCGTCTAACATAGTCATTAATATTAATCCTCAACTTTACCATATATTTATTTCAAAATTAATGTTGCAATATTTTCGGCAAAACGTAGGATCTTGCTAAGCCATTTGAGGTTATATTTCCCCTTAACACACTTTTATTGATTGGCTAGTGATAAATGTGATAAGTTAAATAGCGGCGGCTCCGCTATTCCTGGCTACGGTGGCGACCATGGTAACGGCGGGGCAGGGCTTGCTAAGAATCTCCGGTGGAGGTTCGGTTGCCACCTACGACTACTCGACCTGGCAACATATAACGCACGCACCCTGAGGACTGACGAGAAAATACTGGAGCTGGAAGAAGAGACAAGTGGCGCTGGCATATTATTGGATTATCCGAAGTCCGAAGAGAGGGGGTGCACACGGTAATCCTCGAGTCCGGCTACTTGTTCTATCACCAAACGGTATTCGCTGAAGGTCATACAAGTTTACGCACCAACCTCGGCATATCCCGATGAGGAGGTGGAGGAAATGTATGAGGATATTTCCAGAGCCATGCATTCCACCAAAACCCACTACACGGTGTTGATGGGAGACTTCAACGCAAAACTAGGCACAAGAGAAAATGGTGAGCTAGAGAAATTCGGAGTAGGGTAACGGAACCGTAGGGGCCAGCAGTTGGCCGACTTTATGGAGAAAGAGGGAGTCTTTATGATGAACTCTTTCGACAATAAATGAGATTGACTTCATTATGACGACCAGACGCCAACTGTTCAGTGATGTCTCAGTAATCGCAAGGGTAAAAACTGGCAGCGATCACCGAATGGTTAGAGGCACACTGAACCTGAACGTTAAGTTGGAGAGGTCTCGTTTAATGAAGTCAACGCTCCGTCCCCCTCGTGCTCTGATCCAGAATTCCGAAAATTTTCAGCTCGAGTTACGTAACCGCTTTCAGTGCCTAGAAGATTGCAATGCAGCGGACGATATGAATAACAAGCTCGTGGAAACTGTCCATGCGGTCGGAGCTAGGTTCTGCAAGACCCGTCGCAGAAGAACACAAAAACTCTCCGATCACACTCTTAATCTCATGGCTATTAGACGGGAGATGAGGCTGCAATCGTCAACTGATTTGACAGCATACAGGCAACTGAACAGACAAATCTCCAAATGCATGTGGCGAGACTTGCGCAATTTTAATACTGCTCGTATTGAAGAAGCGATCGAGCGGAACCAGGGCTCCAAAGTCTTTGCCAGAGATCTGTCTGCCAGAAAGAGCCAACTGTCAAAGCTGAAGACTGAGTATGGCAGCATCGTTTCCGGGACACCTGAGATTTTGAGTGAGATTGAGAGGTTCTATGGGCAGCTGTACACATCATCGTTGGAGCCACATGCAAGTGTGAGTAACGATCCAAAAACAAGTCTTATCCGACACTATTCTGATGATATCCCGGACGTCAGTCTGAGCGAGATTAGAATGGCTCTCCACCACCTTAAAAACGGCAAGGCCCCGGGCGAGGATGGAATTACAGCGGAGCTTCTGAAAGCGGGTGGAACACCGGTACTTGAAGTCCTTCAGAAGCTCTTTAATTCCGTCCTCCATGGTGGCACTACTCCGGAGGCGTGGAGCAGAAGTGCGGTGGTCTTGTTCTTTAAGAAAGGCGACAACGCTCTCTTGAAGAACTACAGACCGATTTCACATCTGAGCCGCGTCTACATGCTATTTTCGAGAGTCATTACGAATCGTCTAGCACGCAGACTCGACGACTTCCAGCCTCCTGAACAAGCCGGTTTCCGAAAAGGCTTCAGTACCATAGACCACATACATACCCTGCGGCAAATTGTACAGAAGACCGAAGAGTACAATCTGCCACTTTGCCTGGCATATGTGGACTATGAGAAAGCCTTTGATTCCGTCGAAATTTGTGCGGTGCTACAGTCCCTTCAGCGGTGCCAAGTTGACTGTCGGTATATTGAAGTGCTGAAGATGTTTGTACAGTAGGGCGACGATGGCTATCCGAGTACAGAACCAGAGTTTGAAACCTATCCAACTGCAAAGAGGTGTAAGACAGTGTGATGTTATATCCCCGAAACTCTTCACCGCTGCGTTGGAAGACGTTTTCAAGCTATTGGACTGGAAAGGACACGGTAATAACATCAATGGCGAGTACATCACTCACCTTCGATTTGCCGACGATATAGTCCTTATGGCAGAATCGCTGGAGGACCTTAGTACTACGCTCAATGAATAGGTCTTAAGATGAACATGGACAAAACAAAGATCATGTTTAATGTCCATGTCACACCTATGCCGGTAGTTGTTGTGCACTATGCTCGAAGTTGTTGACGAGTACGTTTACCTGGGACAAAATGTCCGACTAGGTAAGTCCAACTTCGACCGAGGGGTCAATCGACGGATTCAACTCGGTTGGGCAGCGTTCGGGAAATTACGACACATTTTCTCGTCAGGTATACCTCAATCTCTGAAAACTAAAGTGTATAACCAGTGCGTGTTGCCAGTGATGACTTACCGATCTGAGACGTGGTCCTTCACTGATGACCGTATGAGGACGCTCAAGGTCGCTCAGCGAGCTACGGAGAGGGCTATGCTCGGAGTTTCTCTGCGTGATAGACTCAGAAATGAGGATATCCGCAGTTGAACCAGATTGACCGACATAGCCCAACGGATTAGTAAGCTGAAGTGGCAATGGACCGGCCATATAGCTGGAAGAACCGATAACCGATGGGGAAAAAAGGTTCTCGAGTGGCAGCCTCGTACCGGTAGGCGTAGTGTAGGGCGACCCCCCACTAGATGGAGTGACGACCTGGTAAGACATGCAGGAAGTCGATGGATGCAGGTGGCTCAGGACCGTGCTTTGTGGCGTTACTTGGGGGAGGTCTATCTTCAGCAGTGGACTTGTGAAGGGCTGTAATGATGATGATGATGATGATGATGAATTTACAGAATTATATCTAACTATTTACAATTATAAAATAACCTGAAGTCCACTTTACATATTACAATACAAATATAATATTTAATAATAAAACATTATTTACATTAACCTTGTGTGCATTGGAAACACGTCAACAACTATACCGTTGGAATGCAGTTCCCTGCGCCTGGGCATTCGACGCCGCGCACCACGCTTACCAGTCCGCTTACCGACAGCATACGCGAAGCCCACGTCGCCTGGCTAACCGAGTGCCCAGTTGCTAGTTCGCGAATATTAACTTTAAATAATTTGCTTTATGTTATCACTGTCTACTTCTTCAATTTATGTATAGCTATTGACTTTTATGTTGTAACATAAACATAACATAGACACTCACGCCTGTCACCCAGAGGGGTAGGCAGAGACTACAGACTTCCATTTGGCACGATCCTGACACACTTCTCTCGCCTCCTTCACATCCATACACCTACGCATACATGCTCGTCGGTTAAGGGTACTCCTGATTTGGCCGGTTTTCAATAAATCGCCAATTTGGTTGATAAATTTTCGCCTAGGACGTCCCTTTCCAACTCTGCCATTCGCTTCTGCAACATAAATTTTCTTTGTCACTCTTTCCTCATTCATTCTTTCCACATGACCAAACCACCGAAGCATTCCTTTCTTAATCCTGGTCACAACATCATCTTGCAAGCCACACTCTTCTCTTATCACACAATTTCTTACCCTGTCGTTCAGATTCAGCCCTAACATACTCCTTAACGACCGCATTTCTACTGCGTTTATTCTACTCTCGTGCTTCTTCTGCCACACCCAACTTTCACTATCTTACGTTAAAGTAGGGACCAACACAGCATTGTGAATTGCCATACGTGCCTTTTTTGACACATTTTGACTCTTCACAATAGAGTGCAGGGCCCCATTTACTCTATTTCCCGCATTCACTCGTCGTTCTATATCCTTATCGTATCTCCCATCCCTGCTAAATACGCAGCCCAAATATACAAACTCATCTACTTGCTCGATCAACTCCCCTTCTATTCTTATTTTACAAATTGTTTTACTTTCATCTCTTTCAAAAACCATAATTTTCGTCTTACTTGCGTTCACTTTCATACCCCTTTCTTTTAATGATCTGTTCATTAATGTAACCATCATTTGCAACTCGGCAGCCGACGACGCAAGGATTACTTGATCATCGGCGTACAAAACGCATTTGACGGTTAACTCACCCATTCTTAATCCGCATTCTTCAACTTTCAAATTTTGCAAACAACTGTTCATAAATAGGTTGAACAGCCGCGGGGAAGCCACACAGCCCTGTCTGACACCTTTATGGATGTCAAACCAGTCCGAGTAGACCCCTTTGATCCTAACA
The DNA here is from genome assembly GCA_036936625.1 of Parnassius smintheus behrii. Classification (NCBI taxonomy): domain Eukaryota; kingdom Metazoa; phylum Arthropoda; class Insecta; order Lepidoptera; family Papilionidae; genus Parnassius; species Parnassius smintheus. The sequence continues at coordinate 50,401,217 of JAUPFT010000002.1, forward strand.
CAAGAACTAGAGTCCCTATAAAGAGACTCCAATGCCTGTATCAAGCCAGCGCTCAACCCAAATGAGTTCAGTGTTTGCCATAGCACATCCCTATCCACTCTGTCATAGGCCTTTTCCAAGTCCATGAACGCACAAAAAACCTTTTGGTTTTTGGCCAAAAATTTCTCCGCGATCATGCGCATGGAAAAGACTTGATCTGTACATCCCATTCCCTTTCTAAATCCCGCTTGCACATCCCAAACTTTTCCATCAGTTTCTTTCATGACCCTTTCAATCAGTACCTAGCATACAGTTTTCCCACAATGCTAAGAAGGCTGACGCCACGGTAGTTTTTACAGTCCTGCTGCGACCCTTTTCCTTTATATACTGGGACTATCACGGCTATGCACCAGTCTACCGGTACCCGCTTCAGTTCCCAGCATAAATTAAACAAAGTGTGCAGCAGGCCTGCCACGACTTCCTCTCCAGCCCTTAGCATTTCGAGTGAAACTCTATCATATCCGGCAGCCTTACCTGCTTTCATGCTTTTCATTGCTTTCATTATTTCATCTATACTTATCTCGCTACCTTTTTCCTCTTCTTTCGGAGTTTCTACTTCACTTAGCACACACGTTGTCTCCTCACTCATAAACACGCTTTCAAAATATTCCTTCCATCTCTTTAAACTCAAAACTTCATCATTCAGAATATAGCCATTCTCGTCTCTTATAACATTCATCATAGGCTGTTTTGAATGTCCCCTGGCAGTTCTTACAAGTTTCCAGAACATTTTAATATTTGCCTGGAAGTTATCCGATATTCTTCTATCATTCTTATCCGTTCTTTCTTGCTTTTTTCTTTCAACTACTTCTTTTACTCTCTTATTAAGATGTCTAAAGGCTGCCTTTTTTCTTTCAATATCTTCATTCGTACCACAAGAATTACCAGCCTTTGTTGCTAGTAAATCTAGCCATGCTCTCTTCTTTGCTTCAACTTCCATACGTATCTCATCATCCCACCATAACGTATTATTTTTCCTTTCATTCTTTCTCTTACTAATACCATATACTTCGGTAGCTGCATCCACTAAACCTTTCTTTACATTTTGCCATACATTCTCCAAGTCTAACTTCTTCATACATAATTCATCCAAACCACTTATATTTTCTTTCAGTCTACATTTGAACTTGTTTTTCTCACCTTCATCTTGTAACCTTTCTGTTCTAATACGCTGTAACGCAGTGGTAGACACAGATGATCGATGGCGCCAACGCCTGAATAGACCAATAATTCGGCATAAAACCAAATAATGATCCGTTCCTACGTTAGAACCCCCGTAAACCCTTGTATTTACCACTGCGCCCCTCAATCTTTCATCCACAATTATAAAATCTATCATGCTTCTATCGTCACCTCTTTCCCAAATATACATGTGAATCCTCTTGTGGCGAAAGCAAGTGTTCGTCACAAAAAGATTCTTTTCCATACATACGGTGAGGATACTTTCACCATTCTCGTTTATACTTTCATCACCAAACGTTCCCAATATCCTCTCATAACCAAGCCTCCTCACCCCAACCCTTCCATTAAAATCTCCTAGCATAATGATATTTTCATTTCCCTTACCTTAATGAAGTATTAACACCATCATTACCATTTCCCAAAACTGCTCTCGGATATAAGTGGGCTTAGACATGTCTGGAGCGTAGACCCCTAACACAAACAATTTCTTTAAGCCCACTTTCATTCGTATCCATAGCAGTCTTGGGCTTACACATTCATACTCTTTCACACATTGGCCCATTCTTTCTGAAAGGATGATACCTACTCCCTGGCATGTCCGCTCGATCTCGTCTACACCAGACCAGTATGCGGTATACATGCCATGTGTAGTGACATCCTTCCCCTTCCTTTTCGTCTCATTTACACATAACACATCTATTCCTCTATCATACATAATATCGCATACTTCATCCATTTTATCATTCATTGCCTCACATACATTCAACGTAGCCAGACGGGCCTCTGCAATCCACTTTTCGCCTCTCCGGGAGACAGAACGTGACGGGTGGCGAACCTCGTCGCCGTTTTATGTTGTTTTGTGTGGAACTATATATATATATATATATATATATATATATATATATATATATATATATATATATATATATATATATATATATATATATATATATATATATATACTGTGTACCTGTTTCTAATGATTAAATATTGTATATATATATTATGGCAGGCCTGTTGGTCTAGTGGTTAGTGACCCTGACTGCTATGCCGGAGGTCGTGGGTTCGATTCCCACCCCGGACAAATGTTTGTGTGATGAGCACGATCATTTGTTCTGTGTCTGGTTGTAATTTATCTATAATATTTATGTATTTAGAAATATATAAGTATATTTATCAGTTGTCTAGTACCCATAACAAAAGCTCTGCTTAGCTTGGGATTAGATGGCGATGTGTGATAATTGTAGAATATTATTATGTGGGGTATCTATATAGTTTTCTCATCTGGTTGGGTTCTATAAATATATAATTATAAATGAAAATGAAAAGATAAATACACATAAAAGATAAATATACATAAATATCAATAAAATAAAATAAATACAAAAATACATAACTAAATAAAAGCCCAACCAGATGGAAGCCCTCGGCAGGGCAGGGCCCTAGGGCAGGTTAGGGGGAAAGGGAAAGAAACCGGCGGACGATGCGGGCAGTATCAAGGAGCACCGCCTTCTGCATTTGAGCCCGGAGCGGTCCGTCACGGAGTCCCAGTCGGAGAGGAGACGGAGTCGCAGAGACGACTACAGGAATAATTTCGGTCGGCATACCACCCCACATGTCGGTCACCTCGTGAGCCAGGTCCAGATATTTTGATTGCTTATCTGTTTCGGCTTTCACGAGGTTCTCGTCATACGGGATGGTAATATCGACCAAAAATATCCTTGACTGTGCCCGGTCCATCAGCACAATATAAGGCTTATTCGCAAGAATAATCCTGTCTGTGATGATGGCCCGGTCCCAGTACAGCCTGGTGCGGTCATTTTCGAGCACGGCTTCCGGCAAGTACTTGTAATACGGCAATTTCCGGTCCACGAGACCGTATTTCAGAGCGAGCTCCTGGTGTAGAATTCTGGCTACTAGGTTGCGCCTGTGCAAGTACTCAGAGTTAGAAAGCGCCGAACAACCGGAGATGACATGCCTAAGTGACTCCCCGGGATGGCGACAAGCTCGACAGACGTCGACGGTGCCATCCTTTAGGATGTATCTCCGATAGTTGTTGGTCTTAATAACCTGATCCTGTATTGCACAGGCAAAACCCTTCGTTTCCCCGAAGAGGTCACCGAAACGTAGCCAGGCGACTGTATCTACGAAGGGCTCATGTAGAGCCATGTAGTACCTCCCGTGGAGCTCCTTCTCCTTCCATACGGTCTCCCGGTCGGAAATGCTAAGCACTGCTGGGTCCTGCCATTGCTCGTTGGCTAAGGATAGAGGGGTAAGCCCTTTATCACTAGAAATGACGTCATTATAGAATGGATCATCCGATCTCGTCAGAAAGTAATCACGGAGGCTGCACACTTTACGATTATGCATGGTGAGCGCGCTCAGAAAGCCACGCCCACCATGCTTTCGCGGCAAGTACAGCCTCATTACCGACGATCTCGGATGATGCATCCTATGGGACGTCATGGTAGTGCGGACTTTTCTATCCAGGGCGTTAAGTTCAGTCTGACTCCACCTGAGTATGCCAAAGGTATACATAAGGACAGGCATGACCCAACCGTTATATGCGTGTGTCTTATTCACACCGGACAAAAGGCTATTAAGCACTTTGGTCAAGCGTGCATAAAACACGTCGCAAACTGACTGTTTCATACCAGCCTCATCGATACCGATGTTCTGTGACATACCCAGGTATCGGTATGTTTCAGCCTCGGAAAGGGTCCTTAAGTTGACGGGCATAGATAAATCTATGCCCTAAGAGTTAGCAACCCTTCCCCTTTCAACATGGAGGACCGCACACTTATCCGTCCCCAGCTCCATTCCAATGGAATTGCTAAATTCACAAGTGATTTTTAGCAATTCCATAAGATGGGAGCGACTGGAGGCGAATAACTTGAGGTCATCCATATAGAAAAGGTGGGTCACTTTTGTCCCTCCTTTCCGTAGCTGAAATCCTCTCCCGGATCCCTCCAGTAAGGTATTGAGAGGGTTCAGGGAGAGGCAGAACCAGATTGGACTCAGACAATCGCCCTGGATGATACCCCTTCTTATCCTTATGTGGTTCTCCGCAGCCATCATCTGCTCACCCAGAAGACAAAGGATCGTACTCCACTGCCCCATACACTGCTCGAGGAAGTCTCTCACTGTACAGTCTATCTTGTACAGCTCGAGGACTCTCTTTAGCCATGTATCGGGCACCGAGTCGAATGCCTTTCTGTAGTCTATCCAGGCGGCGAAGAAGTTCCGACGGTTGCGTTTCACCACTTTGCCAATGACCGCGTCAATGAGGAGTAGTTCCTTAGTTCCACGACCACCGCCCCGACATTAGGTGACGAGTGATTCTCGCGCTCAAAATGGATGTCAGTGTCTTATATATGGTGGGTAGACACGTAATGGGGCGGTATTTGCTCGGGTCTGTGGTAACCTGGTCTTTAGGAACCAAATGAGTGATCCCAGTAGTGAAGACGCTAGGGAGCGACTTCTGGTTGAGAGCCTCTTGAAACTGACGGGCGAGCACAGCGTGACACACCATGAACCCCTTCAGCCAGTAGTGATGCAGTCCGTCGAGTCCCGTACTTTTCCAGTTCGGGTCTCTACGGACCGCCTCAGCTACGTCATCCGGCGTTATGATGACGGGGTACATGGGCGTAATACTCGCACACTGACTCGCCATAACTTCCGTCCAAGGGCCCTCGCTGTGGTTTACGGGCTCTGACCACAGGCCACGCCAAAATGCGACAGTGTTAGCCTGATCCGGTCCTGGGCCCGCTCCACATACCTCTGGTCGCTCCAATGATTTGTAGAGCCTCTTCTGATCACTCTGGAAGAGACGATTCTGGTTGAACCGCCTTGACCTCTCGGTTAATCTAATCGGCGAATCCGCTTCCCCCAAGCAGCAATCTTTTGCTTCAGGTCGTCTATGCGCTCCGTTAGTTTCTGCGTGATATCCGGCTGGGACAAACTGATATTTGTCCCAGCAAACGCCATTCTAACGGTGCGCACAACCCTCGGTCTATTATTACCCGACCTGAAGCTTATCAGTCTGCCGATAAGGGCCCTTGCCTTTGCGACACGGTCCTCAATTCTTTTTCTCCAGGCTGGGATGGCGCTACTTTGTTTAGTAGCGTGTCCAGCCATGGGAAGGTTACCAGAATTGGGTTAAGAGCCCTCACGACAGCCCGATTTCGCTTGCTTAGGTGTATACGGGGAAGTCGCGTTCGATTTTCGAGAGGCATGCTGCGCGTTTCCAAAATCGCCTCTTCCAATAAATAAACTCCTCATTTGCTCTAGTTCGTGGGAGACCATTTCATCATCGTCTGAATCAACCACAAATGGAAGATCCATGGCGGCTTCTATGGCAGCTGGTCTGTCGCCTGAGGAGCCGCACCCCCAGCCGTAGCCAATACATTCGATGAGGGAATGGCCTCACGTCGTAGTCGTTCGAGCTCGGCATCATCAAATATTTTCGAGCGCATGATGTACCGAACTTGGTCTGCCAGGTTTTGTTCCGTGACGGGAATAGACGGCTCCAGCTCAGCAAAAAAGCAATGCATCCGAGCCCGATACGCTATCCCCGCAGTTTCTTCCCCTTTCGCCCTATAGTACGCCCGCAATGCGTTTGCGTTCATATCTCTTGTCCAACGCATGCGGCGCACTCCACCAGCGGCGGATGCCGCTTGCCGAGTCCGAGAGGACCCTGCCGACATCAAGCCGTCTGGTGGGGATGATGGGTGCGGGGGGCTGCTAGGTGATCTTGCAGCTCCTCGCGCTCGGCTGGCGGCCCGCATGCTGCCGCGACCCGCGCCCCGTCGACCCCCAGGTAGCGGCCCTATACGCTTTCTAATCATATCCATCATCCATTTTTGGGGCGCCAATTAACGGGAGACGCCCAGGCCCGGCACCGTTTCATTGTATCATTGTACGGCCGTAAGCACAAACGGGCCTTTGCACCCTGAGTACTGCCAAGGCACGGCGCTCACACCTCTTGGCAAGGCGCTGACTGACTGCACCGACGTAGCAGTTTTGTCACTTAACTGTTAACTGTTTCGTCAGCGGGCGATGGGGTCGTCACTTCCCTACGCCTTATTATTATTATTGTGGGTTATCCATTAACGCTCCTTTTAGGGTTTTAAGATGCGGCATCGGCTGATCGCAAGATGTCGCTCTTTTGTTTAAATTGTGGCGACGTACTATCGCTGTCGTATCCAAAATTACGGCTTTTTGAATTTTGTTCCTCACCCTCACTGAAATGCCCAGCTTAGCTAAATTGTCAGTAAGGGATTTAGGAACAACTCCCGTGGTAGAGAGAATCAGCGGGATGATAAGTACCTGCTGCTGTTGCCTTAATTGTCGGATTTCTTCAGCTAACCGCTGGTACTTAGTCAACTTTTCAGTGCTGTACTTCTGCACATTATGCGAGTTTGGAATGCCAATATCCAACAACCACGTGCGCTTCTCCTCCTTTTCTACTAATATTATGTCCGGTCGATTATGCTCAACGGTCCGGTCAGTTAAAACTAACCTATTCCAATAAAGTTGGGTGGAATCATTCTCGAGTACCGGGGATGGATTGTATTTCCAGTAGGGTTCTGTCTCCTTAAGGAGACCGTATTTTACTGCCAGCTCTTGGTGCACAATTTTTGCCACGTTGTCATGGCGCATGTACTCGGTTCCAGCAAGAGCCTGGCAGCCGCCAGTTATGTGCTGGATGGTCTCTGGCTTTTGATGACACCGTCGGCACTGGTCATCTTCGATACCTGTCTTGACAATGTACTTAAGATAATTTTTCGTAGGCACAACCTGATCCTGAATCGCCACCATGAATCCCTCAGTTTCAGCAAAGATCTCACCATGTCTGAGCCAGTTGTTCGACGCTTCAATGTCGACATGTGGTTGACTCAGTTCATTAGCGAATCGACCGTGAAGAGGTTTTGAGGCCCATTGCTGGAGTTTGGCTTCTTTGTATTCAGCGTCAGTCTGTAACGGTGGGAAATTGTCGGCATGAAGGAGATCGAGCGTTGTTAGACGGTCATCAGCCTTTATTACTGCTTGATGCAGGGGAGAGGACGTTTGCGAAAGGAAATAACTTCGAAGACTTTGAATCTGTTTCGCACACAATCTACGAATATCTATCAGTCCTCTACCGCCATTGGCTCGAGATAGAGTTACCCGCTCAACGGCTGATTTTGGGTGATGTATAAGATATTTAGTAAGCATGACGCGAGTAGACCTCTCAATTTTTGCCAGTTCAGTATCTGACCAGTTAATTACTCCAAACGTGTAAGTTAATACTGGGATGGCAAAGGTGTTAATTGCTTTAGTGAGGTTGCGTCCATTTAGGCCTGAACTGAGGATTCTTTTAAGCCTTTGATTGTATACTTCAGTCATCTTCGACCTAATTTCACCGTGATTGATTCGAAGTGATTGAGTGATGCCCAGATATTTATAGTTGTCATTTTCTGTCATCCCGTCGATCTTTCCACCTCCCTGAAGGTCGAAACCGAGTCTAGATGACTCAATTCGTCTACGGTAAACATTTACGGTTCTGCACTTTTCAAATGACATATTAATATCACTAGAGAACTGTTCAGTGCAGTGAAGCAGCGTTTGGAGCTCTCGTTCATTTGCCGCATAGATCTTAATATCGTCCAATACATTAGGTGAGTCAGCTTTTGGTGATATCCCTGAGCCCCTTTTATAAGATATCCATGTCCTGTTTCATTAAGGAGTGAGGAGAGGGGGTTGAGTGCAAGGCAGAACCATAAAGGGCTAAGGCTGTCTCCTTGAAAGATTCCTCTTCGTATCGGTATGTACCCTGTTGTGATCTTCTTGTTAACACCATGGTTCAGATGAAGAGAAGTTGCCCCATTTGTCGTAAAGTATTCTAGTAGAGTGATAACTTCAGGGTCGATCTTATAAAGTTTGAGTACCTCCCTCAACCAGGTATGCGGCACGGAGTCGAAAGCTTTCCTGTAATCAATGTAGGCTATGTGGAGTTTCCGCGACTTTTGATACGCTTGCCCCGTGATAACTGAATATATCGTGAGTTGTTCTTTGCATCCCAATGATCTCTTAATGCATCCTTTCTGCTCTGTTGCCAGAAGCGAGTGATGGTCGAGATGTTGGTAGATCTTGTTAGAGAGGCAAGAGGTCAATGTTTTATAAAAAGTGCTGAGGCATGTGATCGGACGGTATTTCGCAGGGTCCTGCGTATTTGCATCTTTAGGAAGTAGATATGTTATCCCAACGGTTAGATAGGAAGGCACTAGTTGGGGGTCGCGTAGGAAGGAAGTAAAGCACGCCGCCATTGGTTTGTGCAGAACAGTGAGCTTCTTAAGCCAAAAATTGTGGATCTTATCGGGTCCCGTGGCTTTCCAGTTGGGGGATTTGTACACCGCTTGAGTGACATCCTCTTCTGTAATTTCCACATGTTGCATTTCTGGGACCTCAAGCATACGCTGTTCTTCTCTTGTGATCCATGTTGCGGTTTCATTGTGGCTCACCTTCTCTGACCAGATGCTACGCCAGAATTTCTCAACTTCCTCCTTCCGCGGGGGAAGTTCACTCGTATCATTAACGCTCTGTTGGAGTCGCCAAACAGCTTTTCGTTTTTTGTGAAAAGAGCGTTGTCTTCTCTTCTCTTCCGCGATTTTCGGTACCTTTTTAGTCGGTTGGATTTGACTGCTAGTTTTTGTCGAAGAGTATCTAAGATGTCTACAGCTGTTCTGTTTGGTGGGTCATACTTCGTGTGCTTAGATATATCCTTCTGAAGCTCATGATATGTGGCTACAACTTTTTTACTTCTATTGCCACGCATATACTGCGTTAGGCGGCCTAATTGGCGACGAAGTGTATCTACTTCATGGGTAAGACGGCGCTCCCAAGCAGGGGTTTTCCTTTGTGTAGAAACCCGCACTGTAGAATCACCAGTTTTCCCGACAATTGATCGGACTATCGCTACACCTGCCGCATAGGTGGTCGTATGAATTGCGTCAAATGTATTTTCAACTTGATGTTCAGGAATTATGATAGCGTTCATCAAATTGACCGTGACTGCCAATTTTTTTGAATTATTTTGGCGCCCAATGGTAGGTCGTAATAAGGGGTTAGTACCCAAGAACTCAATTAAGGCTTTTATAAATTCCTCTCTAAGGATTCGTAAGGTTTCGTTCTCTACCATTTGTTCCCTTCGTTCTTCGTAAGGTGCGGTGCTTAGTTCAGTAAGTGAATCCGGAATAATTTCTGATGAAGCGTCTACGGTAGGCTCTTGGGCACTAATATCTTCAGATGCATCGCGACCAGGATAGAGCTCTTTAGCAACTTCTGCTTTGAGTTGCTCCAGCCTTTCCGTCGCAATCTTGCAGTTACATAGAATCTGACGTTTCTGGTCCATGACTCTTTGTTCTGTCACTCTTTCACGGAGTTCCGGATATTTCAGAAGAAATTGTCGATACATCTCGGCCCTATGTCTTATCAGATGTTCTTCCAATCTGTTTGCTTTATAGTAACAACGCATGACATCTTCATTCATTTGTACATTCCACGACAAACGCTGCCGAGGGAGACCCGCCTTAGTGGTCATGGGTTGTGAGCCACTAGAAGCACTTAAGACGGGGGGATGGCTGAGAGGGGGTGAAGGATTGTTTGGAGGGGGAAGGGTTCAAGGATGTCAGCAGTAGTATTTTGATTGACCGCAGCCTGCTGATGTAACTGACGGCCACTGACGGTTCGCATGCTGCCACGTCCAGCGCCAGCTCCAGACGTGCCCCGGCGACCCCCGGGTAGCGGCTTTAATCGCTTATTTCCGTGATCCATTCTCCATATAGGGTTAGGCTAATACAACGGGGAGTGCCCAATTCCCCGAGGACACCGTTGGTTTACAAAGCTTAATTTTTTAGTACCTAAGCTTAACTGCCACCAAACACGGTACAACATTCTTCAGCGGAGGGTACAGACTGATTGCAGCAGTGAAAATCAATAATGCTTTAAAGAATAAAGAAGATTGAGTTTCACTCCTGGGCGGTGGGGTCGTCACATCCCAACGCCTTTTTATTATTATTTTTTTTTATCTATATAGTTTTCTCATCTGGTTGGGTTCTATAAATATATAATTATAAATGAAAATGAAAAGATAAATATACATAAATATCAATAACATAAAATAAATATAAAAATACATAAATAAATAAAAGCCCAACCAGATGGAGGCCCTCGGCAGGGGAGACCAAACGGCCGAGGGTTAGGGGGAAAAGGGAAAGAAACCGGCGGACGATGCGGGCGGTATCGATGAGCACCGCCTTCTGCATTTGAGCCCGGAGCGGTCCGCCACGTATTCCCAGTCGCCGCAGATGACCCGAGAGGCTGACTGGGATTAGCCCGTTTGCAGAGACGACTACAGGAATAATTTCAGTCGGCAGACCACCTCACATGTCGGTCACCTCGTGAGCCAGGTCCAGATATTTTGTTTGCTTGTCTGTTTCGGCTTTCACGAGGTTCTCGTCATACGGAATGGTAATGTCGACCAAAAATATCCTTGACTGTGCCCGGTCCATCAGCACAATATCAGGCTTATTCGCAAGAATAGTCCTGTCTGTGATGATGGCTCGGTCCCAATAGAGCCTGGCGCGATCATTTTCGAGCACGGCTTCCAGCAAGTACTTGTAATACGGCAATTTCCGATCCACGAGACCGTATTTCAGAGCGAGCTCCTGGTGAAGAATTCTGGCTACTAGGTTGTGCCTGTGCAAGTACTCAGAGTTAGAAAGCGCCGAACAACCGGAGATGACATGCCTAAGTGACTCACCGGGATGGCGACAAGCTCGACAGATGTCCACGGTGCCATCCTTTAGGATGTATCTCCGATAGTTGTTGGTCTTAATAACCTGATCCTGTATTGCACAGACAAAACCCTCGGTTTCCCCGAAGAGATCACCAAAGCGTAGCCAGTGGAGGGAGGCTACTGTGTCTACGAAAGGCTCATGTAGAGCCTTGTAGAACCTCCCGTGGAGCTCCTTCTCCTTCCACACGGTCTCCCGGTCGGAAATTGTCTGCACTGCCGGGTCTTGCCATTGCTCGTTGGCTAAGGATAGAGGGGTAAGTCCTTTATAACAAGAAATGACGTCCTTATAGAATGGATCATCCGATCTCGCCAGGAAGTAATTACGGAGGCTGCACACTTCGCGATTATGCATGGTGAGCGCGCTCAAGAAGCCACGCCCACCATGCTTTCGCGGCAAGTATAGCCTCATTACTGACGATCTCGAATGATGCATCCTGTGGGACGTCATGGTAGTGCGGACTTTTCTATCCAGGGTTATTTATTATTATTATTATTATTGTTTTTATTAATTTTTCTTTCAACGAAAGGAAAGCTAACTGTTCACCTCGGCAGCATCGTCACTTCGACTATATCTCGCAATTCACGACCGACATTAGACAAATATGTGTCGCCTGGCTAACCGAGTGCTCAGTTGCTAGTTAACGAATATTAACTTTAAATAATTTGCTTTATGTTATCACTGTCTACTCCTTCAATTTTTGTATAGCTATTGACTTTTATGTTGTGTTGTGTGGAACTATATATATACAGAATGGGTCCCACATATATGCAATAAATGAAACCACAAGTAATACTAGTCCGTAGAAGTGTAGAAAAATTAAATATTAAATTAAAACCCGTAAAATAAAAAAGTGAAATTTTCAAACAAAATAAATATTAAAATAAATTCAGTAAAAGTGAACACTCTGTTTAGACAACGTACCTTGACCCCTTGGAAGAGTGACAACGTTGCACGCGGGTGGCACGCTGACAAAAGACACCGCTGTCGATATGTCGCAATACCAATAGTTTGCACTACGTGGCAACGTCGCTTTTTAATGTTCAAGGATTCAAGTTCATTGAATCATTGACTTAGTGACCCAATTCTATAGAGTTTTCAAATTTGCTTAAAATTAAAACTCTACTTTTTGACCTAATTACTGGACCGATTACGATCATTTTTTGTATATCGTCAGCGAAGGCGATAACAAGTATATGGTTTCATTTATTGCATATATGTGGGACCCATTCTGTATATACTGTGTACCTGTTTCTAATGATTAAATATTAACATTATTGTGTACGCTTGGACTTCATTAATTGTTCCCAGACTGTGATCTATACATATTCAATCACACACATACCTACCGTCACACTATACACACCAAGCTCGGCACATCCCAATGAGGAGTCGGAGGAAATGTATGAGGATATCTCTAGAGCCATGCATTTTTCTAAAACCCACCATACGGTGTTGATGTGAGACTTCAACGCAAAACTAGGCACAAGAGAAAGCGGTGAGCTAATGTTAGGAAAATTTGGAATGAGGCAACGGATCCCTAGGAACCAGCAGCTGGCCGACTTTATAGAGAAAAAGGGACTCTTTATGATGAACTCTTTCTTCCAGAATCGGCTCCACGGGAAGTGGACCTGGTCGAGCCCCGACGGTTCGACAAAAATGAGATTGACTTCATTATGACTACCAGATGCCCACTGCCACTGTTCAGTATTGTCTTAGTGATCGCGAGGGTGATAACTGGCAGCGATCACCGAATGGTTAGAGGCGCACTGAACTTAAACGTTAAGTTGGAGAGGTCTCGTCTAATGAAGTCAAGGCTCCATCCCCCTCGTACGCTAATCCAGGGTCCCGAAAACTTTCAGCTCGAATTACAAAACCGTTTTCATTGCCTAGCAGACTACAATATAGTGGACGATATGAATGACAAACTCGTGGAAACTGTCCATGCGGTCGGAGCTAAGTTCTGTAATATACAGTGTTAAATAGACGACGCGGTATGTTGGATCTCGTACTGAGCAATTTAGAGCCCAGTCAATTGTGTCTCTAAATTTAGACCCTCTAGTAGAAATTGATGAATATCATCCCGCGCTTGATACTATAATCAAGCTTCCACTAGCTTTTTTAAAATTCATTTCTTCTCCTGCTTCGCCAACGTCATCCCTTTCCAATACGCAGAGCTACCGCTCGAACTGGCGCAAGGAGGATTTTCATGGTCTGTATGCGACTTTATCCAAATTAGATTGGTCAGATTTACTTAAAGAGATTGATATTGACTGTGCTGTTCAGTTGTACTACGAGAAATTGTACAACTGTATTAATCTCTTTATACCCGTTTCTTTGCTCACTACCAATAATCACCGATATGTATATCCTAAATGGTATACTGCTGAAATTATAAATAATATTAAAAGTAAATACTATCATCTTAAGAAGTATAAAAAGGAAGGTAAAGAATTCAATAGGCAAATGTTTAAGTATTATAGGGAGCAGGTAAAAAACGAATAGATAGGGAATATAGGCAATACCTAAAAACGGTACAACGTAATATTATTAACGATCCAGTCAAATTTTGGGATTACGTTAAAGACAAAATATAAGGATACTGAAGTAGAGGGGCAGGCTGCTGCTGATGCCTTTGCAAAATTTTTCAGCTCTGTGTTTCATCCGAATATACCCGTTTTGGATCCTATTAAGGCTGTTCAAGCTGCACATTTTAACCAGGACATTACGTCCATATCTATAAACGCCATCGATACGAGGGATTTGAAGGAGGCTGTGAAACATCTCAAACCGCGTTCATCCAGGGGGCCTGATGGCATTTCTAGTTTCTTGGCTAAAGATTGTATAGCTGTACTGGAGGGCCTCTCTTGCATCTCTTTAACCTTTCACTAGCTAATAGGTACCCTCAAATTTGGAAACGTTCCAGGGTTACCCCAGTACCGAATGTTGATGGGAAAGTATGAACGTATCAGAATTTAGGCCAATTGCTGTCTTATCAGTGTTTGCCAAAATATTTGAGTCTCTTCTCAGCAAACATATTAATAATCAGGTTGGTCATTTGTTACACAATAGCCACATGTAGACTACATATATAAGGAGATGGACAGTTACAAACAAGTAGACACGGCATACTTCAATTTCAGGAAGGCCTTCGACCTCGTCGACAACGACAAATTGTTAGAAAAGTTGGCATTTATTGGCTTCACCTCCAAATTCATTGGTTTTTTCGCATGCTTTCTGAATAATCGATGTCAGTATGTGCGGGTGAACGGGTATAATTCCAGCGATTACTTCACGAGATCAGGTGTTAGTCAGGGCAGTACGTTGGGTCCAACCCTCTTCCTGCTCTTTATTAATGATCTGCCTAACAATGTTTGTTTTTCTGGATGTCTCTTCTTTGCTGATGACTTAAAACTCAGTCTGAGTATTGAATCTGAATCAGATACCATAAATTTACAAAGAGACATTAATGCGGTGTAGAGTTGGAGCCAAGAAAATATATTACCATTAAATAATAATAAATGCAAAGTAATTACTTTCACTCGAAAACCTACAGCAATTGTAAATGTATATAGCTTACTTAACGCTCCTCTGGAAAGAGTAAATAATATTCGAGACTTAGGGCTGTTATTAGATTCCAAATTGGACTTTCATCTTCACATGACAAGTATCTGTAACAATGCACATAGAATGTTAGGTTTTGTTATTAGGACTGAAACACAATTTGACAATGAAGTAGTTGCTTAAATAATGTTTAACGCATTTGTTCGTAGCAACCTGGAATATGGTGCTGTTGTCTGGGATCCGTTTGAGGACAAGTATGTCCTTATGGTCGAGAAGATACAGCGTAAGTTTGCCCGTTGGTGCTTTCGGAAGCAATACGGGTACTATCCTCACCTGTATCCTTCTTTGTTCGTATCAGGCATGGTTGGTATGGAAACTTTAAAATTTAGGAGGGTTATGCTAATGCTGACACATTATCTCTCTATACTCTATCATAAGATCGATAGTCCGCAAATACTAGAGAGTGTACGCATCTTAATTCCCCGTAATATACGACAGTAGTCAGGGCTGCAGCTAGCACCGCGCCGCCGGCCTCGTTTGCTAGCGCGCCCTGTCTCGCGCACCAGGTGTGGCGAGCACGCGCCTACTATCCGCGCATTACGAATGATTGGTGACATACTTGCTCAGTACGATGATCTTGACTTATTTGTTGATGGATTGAGTACACTTATAAGTAAATTAAGAAATATTGTAATTGACATTTTATAAATTTTTATTCTTGACATTGATTATTATAACTACTATTTTAATGATGTATCCTATTTTGGTCTTTTTTGTTTAATTAATTTGACTATTTTCGTTTCATTAATTTGATTATTTTCGTTTTATATTTTTTATTATTTTATTTGTTCTGCAATTATTTCAACTTAATTTTTTATTTTAGTTTTAATTTAATGTGATTTATTTGGTAAAATTAATTACAACTTAAAATAGACAATTTTAACTTAATGTATCTAATGTTGCAAGTGTGTTGGATGCTATCATCTGTTAGCTTGTAGGCATGTATCTTATAAATAAATAAATAAATAAAATAAAAATAAAAGACCCGCCGCAGAAGTACACAAAAAAAGCCAGAAAAACCCAACTGTCAAAGTTGAAGACTGAGTGTGGCAGCATTGTTTCCGGGACACCTGAGATTTAGAGTGAGATTGAGAGGTTCTATGCGCAGCTATATACATCATCGTTATAGCCACACGCAAGTTTGAGTAACGATCCAAGAGCAAGTCCTATCTGACACTATTCCGATGATACCCCGGACGTCAGTCTGAGCGAGATTAGAATGGCTCTCCAGCACTTTAAAACGGCAAGTACCCAGGTGAGGATGGAATTCAGCGGAACTTTTGAAAGCGGTTGGAAAACCGGTACTTGAAGTCCTTCAGAAGCTCTTAAATTCCGTCCTCCATGGAGGTACTACTCCCGAGGCGTGGAGTAGAAGCGCGGAGGTCTTGTTCTTCAAAGGTGACAACGATTTCTTGAAGAACTACAGACCGATATCTCTTCTGAGCCGCGTCTACATGCTGTTTTCGAGAGTCATTACGAATCGTCTCGCACGCAGATTTGACAACTTCCAGCCTCCCGAAGAAGCCGGTTTCCGAAAAGGCTTTAGCACCATAGACCACATACCCTTCGGCAAATTGTACAGAAGTCGCTATGGAAAGAGCTATAGAAAGGGCTATGCTCGGGGTTTCTATGCGTGATAAACTTAGAAATGAGGATATCTGCAGTAGAACCAGATTGACCGACAGAGTCCAACGGATTAGCAAGTTGAAGTGGCAATGGGCCGGCCATAAAGCTCGAAGAATCGACAACCGTGGGGGTTCTCGAGTGGCAGCCTCGTACCGGTAGGCAAAGCGTAGGGCGATCCCCACTATATGGAGTGACGACCTGGTAAAACATGCAGGAAGTCGATAGATGTAGGTGGCTCACGACCATGTTTTGTGGCATTTTTAGGGAAAGTCTATCTTCAGCAGTGGATTTCTGAAGGGCTGTAATGATGATGATGATGATGATGATGATGAAGCATAAAAGCTTCATCATTCAGCATCATGTTTTCTTCGCCATTTTGGGTTTTTGCCTACACAAATTAACGTTGACAAATTAAGACAAATTAACTTGTTTTATTCATGATTCATGTAATTTAAGGAATTTTAAAAATAAATTTTTTATTAAATTATTTTAAATCGTGTGAGTGAGTGTGAGTACGCTTGTGTAAAGTTATTGCGGAATAATTAATGTGTGATGTCAAAAGGTATTTCTTAGATTTGGTCATAGAGATGTAATACCTACGGAGGCGGCATATTCTACTATAGAAATAATAGTTATACAAATATGTATAATATCGACACGCACTTGTCAAAAACAGTTTTGTTCCTTTTTAACAAAGCAGTAGCTTCATTAGAAAAAAGAGACAACTAAAGTTTGCCAATTGCTTATTTTGACAACACTTTCGTGTGACGTCATTAGCTCATCCATGCGTGACTGCATCGCCATTTTAAGCGCCGAGTTGTGTGGTAGATCTGCTGTCAAACTGTTGCGTGCTAAAAGTTTTTTTTTTGTTGTGTAGTGCAGTGCCCTCATCTTCTCTTACAGTAGGCCTTTTTCTTATATGTATATTTTATTATGTTACTAGATGACCCTAACCACAACATAAAATTGATTTGACTAATCATTATTATTTCATATTAAAAATACTGTAATATGGAATCAAGGATCTCCTTCCCAGTAATTCTTTATACCTAAAAGAAGAATTTAATTTCTATCTACACACATGCCATAAATCTGTCAGTCACATTTAATCCTCAGATAAGTTATTTGATGATTGAAAATTCAGCCCTGTATCTATGTAAATACCTACGGAATAAAGTAAATTAAGAAACAAATCCGATTATATAAAATGAGAAAATATTCATATTAGTTAAAATATCAATATCAGCTGCGCATATTGCTGAATTACAACCCTATAAAAGGCGGCCATTTTATGCGCCAGATTTTTGTAAGTAGTCACGCTAATTATGTAGGTATGCCCAGTCCGTATACTTCTAAGTCAGTGGATTTGGTTGACTATAAATAAAACATCTCCAAACTTCTTGACTTTATTTTTTTTTTATAGAAGAAGGGGCAAACGAGCATGCGGCTCACCTGATGTTAAGTGACTACCGCCGCCCATGATCAACCGCAACACCAGGAGAATTGCAGGTGCGTTGCCGGCCCTTTAGAAAGGAGTAAGCTCTTTTCTTGAAGGTACCCAGGTCGTATCGGTCCGGAAAAATCGCCGGTGGTAAGCTATTCCACAGAGAGGTTGTACGTGGAAGAAAACTCCTTGTGAAACGTACAGTGGTGGACCGCCAGTCATCCAGATGGTATGGATGGTATCGCGAGTTTTGTCGCGATGTAGGATGGTGAAACTGTGCGGCTAGAATTAGTCCGAATTATTCCTCAGAGCACTCCCTGTGATAGATGCGATAAAATACGCAAAGTTATGCAACATCTCTTCGCAGCGCCAGTGAATCGAGCCGATCGGAAAGCACTCGGTCGTCGACGATTCGAGCCGCTCTGCGCTGGATGCGGTCAAGTGGAAGGAGCTGGTACTGGGGAGCCCCAGCCCAGAGATGGGAACAGTATTCCATGTGCGGCCGAACCTGCGCCTTGTAAAGTTGCAGGCGGTGTGCCGGCATGAAATACTGTCCCGCTCTGCTGAGCACGCCAAGCTTTTTAGAGGCCAATTTGGCCTTCCCTTCCAAGTGACCACGAAACTGCACGTCACTCGATATGTCGACGCCGAGGATCCCGATACTGGCTGAGGCAATAAGGGGAGTGCCTTGAAACTGAGGGGATACGACAAAGGGGTTCTTTTTAGCGGTTAACGCGCAAACTTGTGTCTTCTGGGAGTTAAACTGGACTAGATTTAGTCGCCCCCAATCCGAGACTCTGTCCAGCAGAGACTCGACTTCAGACACAAGTTTGTCCCGGCACTCGGAGACGTTTTCCCGAGAAATATTGGCTCGGCCGGTGTAAAGAGCATCACCTGTGCTGTCATCTGCATAGCAATTAGTATTTAGGTACGGTAATGCTAATATAACAAGTTATGTTTACCTTTGACTGTCCTTTATATTTTTTTCAAGTTTGATTTATGCTTTTTAGTATTTACATGTTGTCATATAAATGTTAATCTACTTTGGAGTATCGTACCACATGCTTTACAAAAGGCGGCGTACTCGTCGTCTGTGTCGTTTGAGAAAACTCCGGAATTTGTTCCCATTTAGCCAAATAACTTTGCAGAAAACCAGAAATGTTTTCTGGGTGATTGCGTAACATCTCACAGCATGATAGCGTGAAGTAAAATAAAGACGAAAAACACGTGTTCTATACACAGTGTGTTAGGAATCGGACTTCCAATACTTTACCCACGTGTTGTTCAATTTTATCGACAAAATACCATACAAAGGGCGGTCGCACCCCTAACCCCTCTGAATGGGAGCAATTTTTATTTCAATATCTCGTATTCTTTCGAGTTCATTGAAAGTCGTTTAAATCATTTATTGATGTCCACATACATGAATGTGACCTTATTTTAAAGATGTGGTTAGCTAGCATGTAAAATCAAACTTATTAAAAAGACAACAAAAAAATTCAACAAAAGCCTCTGAGTAAGACTGAAGAAATTTTTTTTAAGGGTTTTTGTGTAGTACCCTGTAAACTAGTTCCTTAACATATTGTTTTTTTTTTCTTTTATTTTGTTCGCAATCAGCTACGCTAACAAAACCAACTTCTAATTTACGCTGTTATTAAAGTAAAAAATTTAGAAACGGTGTCCAACAAACACAAGTTTTACTTTTTTTGTACAAGTACTTTTATTATTAAACGTTTTATCTTTACATTATGTGTACTTTTTGTCTCACTCGCACCTTCCTACCTACAGAGCAATAGTGTTCTACATAAATACATACATATAATCACGCCTCTTTCCCGTAGGGGTAGGCAGAGACCACTTCTTTCCACTTGTTACGATCCTTACATACTTGTTTCGCTTCGTCCACTTTCATTATTCCCTTCATACATGCTCTACGGTTTAGGGTACTCTTAACCTGGCCTTTTTTCAAGACGTCCCTAATTTGGTCTAGAAAAGTCCGCCTAGCTCTACCCCTTCCAGCACTTTCATTCACACTCGCCTTATACACTTTTTTCGTCAATCGTTCTTCATTCATTCTCTCGATGTGGCCAAACCATCTCAGCATACCTTTCTCAATTTTTGTCACTACATCTTCTTTCAGACCACAACGTACACAGTGTATTCGTAACAGATAAGGAATATCTCACTATTTCTTATCCTGTCACTCAGTTTAACTCCTATCATACTTCTTAATGCTCTCATCTCAACTGCATTTATTCTACTTTCATGTTTCTTCTGCCATACCCAACTTTCACTTCCGTACATGAGTGTCGGAACCAACACCCCTTCATGCCAAACGAGCCTTGTTAGACACCTTCCGACTGCTCATAAAGGAGTGCAAAGCTCCATTCACCGTGTTTCCTGCATTCACTCTTCTTTCGATATCACTCTCATACTTTCCATCTCTTGTAAACTTTGACCCCAGATACACAAACTCTTTCACCTGTTCAATTTGTTCATCTTCAATCACGATATTGCAGTCTGTCACTGCCTCATCTTTTTCAAGTACCATCACTTTCGTCTTCCTTACATTCATCTTCATTCCCTTTCTAACAAAAGCTCCACTCATAGCAGTTACCATCTCCTGCAACTCCTCGGCCGAAGACGCAAGTAATACTTGGTCATCAGCATAGAGAAAACATTTGACGAGTAACTCATTCATTCTCAACCCACTTTCATTCTCTTTTAAATCTGTCAAACAATTGTCCATGAACAGATTAAACAGCCACGGTGACGCTACACATCCCTGTCTAACACCTTTTTCGATATTAAACCATTCAGTGTACGCCCCGTTTATCCTTACACAAGTACTAGAATCCCTATAAAGAGATTGCAATGCTCGTATGAGGATACTGCTCACACCGTTCATGGACAGTGCGGACCACAATTCATTCCTCACCACTCTATCATAGGCCTTTTCTAGATCTACGAAGGCGCAGTAGACTTTCTTGTTTTTAGCCAAACACTTTTCGGCTATGCACCGCAAGGAAAAGACCTGATTCGTACATCCCATTCCCTTTCTAAATCCCGCTTGTGCATCCCATACTTTCTCGTCTGTTTCATTCACAACCCTTTCAATCAACACTTTCGCATACAATTTACCGACGACGCTAAGAAGGCTTATACCACGGTAATTTATGCAGTCCTGCCGTGACCCTTTTCCCTTATACAATGGCACGATTACGGCTTTGCACCAATCTCCCGGTACTTGCCCATTTCGCCAGCACAGATTGAAAAGGCGGTACAGCTGACTAGCCACCAGGCCCTGTCCAGCCCTCAGCATCTCGACGGTAATCCTGTCATACCCTGCAGCCTTACCTAATCTCATACTTTTCAACGCTTTCACTATTTCATCCATGCTTATCTCATTTTCATCAACATTTATATTCGTTTCCGTGGAAGGTGGCAGATGCTGTACCTGCACTTCCTCTCTTTAAAACAAACTTTCAAAATACTCTTTCCATCTCTTTAACACACATTCTTCTCCTTTTATAATGCTCCCATCTTGACTCCTGATTGTACTCAGCTCCGAGGTAGAAGTTTTTCCTCTGGCTGTTTTGATGGTTTTCCAGAAAAACTTAATTTTTGACTGGAAATCCAGTGAGCCTCCTATCGAAATCATCTTTTCGTTCTTCTTTCTTTCTAGACACAGTTTCTTTCGCTGCTGTTTTCAATCTTTTATACTTCGTTCTTGCTTCCTTTATCTCGTCATCCGTTGCCTTTTGAACTTTTTGGTTAGCTTTTGTTGCTAACCAATCCAACCACGCTTTCTTCTTTTCTTGCACAACCCTTTGTACATCTTTATCCATCCACACGTTATCATTCTTTCTCCCTTTCCTCCTTTTAGCTACCCCGCATACCTCAATCGCAACATTTACAACCCCTTTCTTAAATGTCTCCCACAATTCTTCAATCTCTACATATTCGTCTTTCTTTTCTTTTTCTTGTAGATTTTCCACTTTTACTCTGTCCAAAACACTCGTAGGCTCGGCCCCTCGGTGTCTCCACCGTTTAAAGAGGCCACGCATTCGGGCTATGACCAGGAAGTGGTCTGTGTTGAGGCCTGCACCGCGGTATGCCCGAGTGTCTAGCACTTTCTTCTTCAGTCTTTCATCCACAATTACAAAATCAATCATACTTCTAGACTCACCCTCATCTCTTGTATACAAATGGATCTTTTTGTGGTCAAACATTGTGTTGGCCACGCACAGATTCCATTCCAAGCATACTTCAAGCAGGCTTCTCCCATTGTCATTCACTCTCTCGTCCCCAAACATACCCAGATCTCCTTCATACCCATCACGCTTTACTCCAACCCATCCACTAAAGTCCCCTAACATCACGATCCGTTCATTTTCTCCGCATTTATTCAAGACCTCTCTCATGCTATCCCAAAATTCCTCTATCTCTTGTTGTGATTTTAGTGGCCCTCCTCCACGTAGATCCGTCGGTGCATAGACCCCAAGGATAAACAAGCGGGTGAGTTCGACTTTTAACCTAATCCAGAGGAGTCTTGGGCTTACACGTTCATGCTCCATCACACATTCAACCATTCGAGATAGAGAAAGAATCACACCAACTCCCTGACAGCCTCGGCTGGATTGGGGGACTCCCGACCAGAATGCCGTGTAGGGGCCATGAACCGTGGTGTCACATCCTTTCCTCTTGGTTTAGTTGACGCACAGAATATCAATGCAACGTTCATCCATCATCTGACATACTCCATCTACCTTACCATCCATCCCTCCTCTTACATTCAACGTAGCGAAGCGGCTCTCCGTGGGCCGCTTTTCGCCCCCGCGAGAAACGAGACGTGATGGGTGGCGAACCACATCGCCGCCATTTTGGTTAATTTTTTGAATATCCATTGCGTTCCCACGAATAGCGAGGGAAAGGTTTGTCCCCCCCAGCAGAGCCCCGCATGCCAGGGTAAGGCTAGCCTAATTCTGGGGTCGCCCGGTCCCGGGGCAGTGTGGCACACTAACGACTAGGCTCGCCCCTAGTCATGCATCCATCCGCGCGGCCGACGTTGGATTGGCGGAGGGTAGGAATAGGAAAACGGGAAGGATAGGTGGTGTGAAAAGGAAGAGTAAGGTAAGTTAGGGTAGGAAATAGGAAATGTAGGATATTACCGTCCATGAGGGCAAGGGATAGGACAGTAATAGCTAGGGAAGCCGGGGTCGCATACCCGTATACCACACCACAACTACCGGACAGGTAAATTGGGATGAGTAACTAACAGAACACTATTACTTCTGCTAGAAGTAATAGTGTTCTGTGCCATAAACTAACTATAAAAATATATATTATATAACTCGGACTTTTAATTTCGTTCTTTATAATAAATATTATAATCCTATTTCAGTTCTGTTTCAAAATACCTAACCGATCGCTGTACACCCTGGATTGCCCCCGCCGCAGACGCAGACAAGTGAGTAGCCGCATCAGCAAATGCAAAAACCAAATTAAAAGACGATAAAAGTGCGCATTGAGAATGTTTTTTTTTCGCGCTCGTACATTTAATAAGTGTAAATCGAAAAAAATATAATGTTGTGTAAATATTAAAATATTTTAAATAGATTAATAACTAGAAATAAAGTTAAAAAAATGCTAACTTTTGACAAACTTTTATATTTCTTTGTGGATGGAGGATCGACAATGTATTTCTTACGTCGAAAAACTTTTAGTGAAATGAAATGTTATTCCAAAAAATGCAAAGAATCTAATTAACTGAAAATATTGAATGAAACTATTTTTACTGGTTTATCGCGCTTAATTTGCCTAATTTTAATACCCGACGTTTCGAGTGCTTTCCAGCACCCATGGTCACGGGGACCATAGATTATTGTATGTATGTTAAAACGTAGACAGAGAAACCTATAGACAAATTGACGCCTTCTTTCGCATTCGCACACGAAAAAGATAGATTTATCCATACGTCTTGCATAGAAATGAGATAGAGCGGTGTGATTGTTTGTCTATTTCTCCGTGCCGGTTACAACTTTAACAGCGTAGCGATTTAAGCAGTTTACAAGTTTGTTTGAGTGAGAAAAAAGTGTTTTGTGAGCTTAAGATTGGTGAATCTTGTTCAGTTCAGTTCTTAGAACAATTAAAATGTTTATCTAAATGTGTTTAAAAGTCATAAAGATTATTGTATAACCTAAAAATTCGTTATCGTCCTTTCTCACTCGAGGCCACGCTGATAATTAGTCTATAGGTTTCTCTGTCTACGTGTTAAAGACTGAGGTGATTGACGTCTTGATGTCAAAGTTAACCCGGAGTTCACATTCAGCTATTATATAATTATTACATTTGGTCCGATCTACGCAGAATTAACTTACTGTGTCTTGAAGTCTTGCAGTGATATGCTGGGGTTTAGTTGAAAAATTCAAATTAACTTACTCAACTGTTTAAATAAATCTATATTTATAATAATAGATTTACCTTTTTTTAAATGTAAAACCACAAAAGTGGGATTCTGCAGGCATTTCAATTTTGATGCTTACGCGATATTCTGAAAAATATGCATGAAAGCTTGAAATGTTAGTATGTGTTTCATATAATACCCTGCGCTGGTAACGCCTAAAGTAAAATAAAAACAATGCTTTATACGTATTATAAGTACATGATATGAATGTCACGAGAAAAACTAAAAACGAATAACAAACCGAAAAAATTGGGGAGTTTTATTGTTATGGCAGACATAAAAATTACCTGACAAATATGCAACGCGAGCTATATCTTTAGAAAACGGTACTGTAGGCCCGTCATTGTCTCGTTCTTCTACACAAGCACGTATGACTTTCAAGATAATATCCCTGCCAGAACTTTTAATTACTTTTGGCATAATGATGACGGTTATTTACTGCAAAGACGAATAAAAACATGACATCTGACCTATGATTATTCAACCAACTGGAGAGGCCACGCGCGTTAATTCCTAAACGAAAATTCTGTCTACATAAGGAGGGTGCAAGAAAAACACACCACTGTATACATAATACTATAGCATTTGTGTTTGTGTACATTGTGGTGGCGCATGTAGACGTAAGGCGTGGCCTATGTCGATATTTCTTATCGATAAACAAATCATCTAAGTCCGCATATGTTATTATTTGATAATAAATAATACCAAGGTGTTATTTGAAATTCTTTTTTTTTAAATATTTAGAAAAAGATTTTTGGAAAAATTTTGAAATTATTGAAAATAAGTCTATTATTTTACTACAGGTTTACTTTACATTATGCAGGATAAAATTTAAAACATGTAACAAGTAGAAATAGGAGGTTTAGTAAATTTATTTTAATAATCAGACTTGTAAAAAGAAATAGTCGTATCAGTTTATCGTCTTAGATGGTGTTAACCAAGTTTTTGTTTTTATTATAAGGCTTCAATCACAAAACCGCTTATTAAAAAAGGTTGCTGATTTTCAAGAGTTATTGAATGAACTATCTGGAAAATATTTAATAAATTAGGAAAATAAAGTAGTTTTACAAAATATAATAGTTGAACAAAGTGAACTTTAAACAGACAGCTGTTTAAAAATAAAACATGACATCTACCCAGGGCTAAGTATTCCCCAGAAAGATGTTTTGCTTTAACTTTACGTTACTATTCACCGAAAGCTTAACGATATGTGCGAAATATCAAAAGTTTTGGAATTCGTCTGCCTTCATCACGTATTATAACAAAGTGGTATAGTACAATTACACATAAAAACCGTTAACCGTTTTAAAACTTGGACCAGAGAGTAACCCCGACAAGAAATTGTATTGTATATTAGTAATAGATGAAATGAAAATAAAAAAATTGACGGAGTACCACGCAAGTTCTAAAAGACATTTTGGTTATATTCATAATGCCTTTTAATAGCATAGTATTTCGTCAATTGCTTAATTTTCATTTCATCCATGGCCAAGGTACAGTAAAAATTTTTATCAGGGTTACTCTCCACTTTCAATTTCAATGCCGTCAGCGCTTCTTGAGTAAACCCCGGTCGGCGATCGATGGTACTGTATCACTTAGTCAAAATCCGTGCTGCAGGCAAACATGTTCCAAAAGTTTAACGTACATAGCAATGAGCTTTTGGTCAGTAATAGTTAAATGTTATCTTAACTCTGGGGAATATTTAGTTCTGGGCAGTTTTCCAATCTCTTACTTTTAAGTAATTGTCTCTTTAAGATTTCACTTTCTTCTAATTCTATCCTTTTCTAGGACCTGTTTGTTTTCTTTATTCATCAAAGTTGTCTCTGTCAGCGAATCTAGTATTTTTTTCAAACTTATAACTTTTTTCTTTAAATACCGTTTCTGAGATTGAAGCCTTTTTATGCTTTTGTTTTTTAAGTAAAGTCATTTTTTCAGTTTAATTTTCCTTGGCGTATCTTCTAAGTGTTGGCTCATACTCGCAATGAGAGCAGGGCTTGAGTTTTAGCGGGAACTTGCCATCGGCGGATTGTCGCTCCTGTTTTGTCGCTTGAATAATGGTTTCAAGTGGATTTTGATTAGTAAAGTGATGCGATTTTGTAAATTAAGTGTCTGCGCGTGTGAACTGTTAGATAAAACGACTAAACAAGTGCTTTGATTGATTGAACAGTCCGCGGGGTTGAGCTGTTGTCAAAATCTCCTAATAACTTCACAATGTGACGTATCAGCATATAGTGGAGATAAAATATTTAAAAATGAAGATTCCGAAAGAAATGATAGGCTCAGAAGGGCTAGAACCCAGAGCAAAAAAGTTACATTGGCCGTGGCTTACATCATAGATAAGAGTAAGAGTGTAGGTATTTCAGTGTATGTATCTTCTTAGTAGTCTGTGTCAGTGTATTTACTATTTACATTATAAGAATCAATTGTCTTTCAATTTAAAAACACTGCGTTCATTGATCGCGTTGTGTAATAATGTTTAAAATAATGCGCATAATGTTTTGGTTTATTTAATTCTAAACACTAAAAACAGTAAAATTTACAACTTTTAACCGTTTACAGTCGTATTTTAAAATGGTTAGATTTCACAACCTAAAATATAATGTTAGTAAGACTTCCAAAATTTAAATAAATATTTTCTTAATGATTCAGTCCAGTCCGCAACCACCGCATCAACAGCGACGTTCAGCTGGGGATAGTAAAAAATCTACACCCCCTTCAACAATAGTTACTAGAAATGGAGCACGTAAAGCGAAGATTCAAACACGAGCAATGTCGGTCACTGCTAAAGTATGAATGATAATCACTTTTATTATCAAAGTTCACAGTTTTTTTTTTTTTTGATTATACTTTATTTATAATATGCTCATAAAATTGGGATGTTTATGCCCAGCAGTATGATAGATATAGCCTGTTATACTTTTATTTAAATATATCTTACAAAAATCACATCGCTTTATAATAAATGTTAAAGTATATTTATTTATTTTTGCATTAGGCATTGTCTTATTTGATAAATAAATATTTATTATTAAATTGTTGAAATAGTCTTATACTATTATAGTTTTTGTATATATAAACAAAAAAAATCTCAGTATCATTTAATAGTACATGTAAACAGAATTTTACTGTTATTTGTAAAAGATACATTTATTATCTTTCTTATCATGATTGTTTAGATACCTAATGAGTGCAATAAAACTAATGTCATTTCAGCCTTCAGCATCAGTAGTTGCTGCCAAGAAGAAAGCTCTACAGAAAAAGAAACAAATGGTTGATACAGTAATAAAAGATCACTATCAAATTGTAAGTTTTTAATATAATTTACAAATTTATTTATTTATCTAAGGTTTAGTTAAAACTCTTATTATTAATTACTAAGTTAAAATAATACTAGTTTTTACGGAATTTATCGCGTATATTTAACTTTTTAAATACCCGACGTTTCGAACGCTTTACAGCACTCATGGTCACGGGCGGGACTGACCATGAGTGCTGTAAAGCGTTCGAAACGTCAGGTATTTAAAAAGTTAAATATACACGATAAATTCCGTAAAAACTAGTATTATTTCAATGTGTAGTGTTTGCGTAAATATAAGAAATCATTACTAAGTTAAAATATTTAAAAACAGTAGTCTCCTTTTTGTGTACTTACAATATTACAATTATTTTATATTGTATTAATTATTTTAACTTTTTTCAAGGTCAGCCAATTTAGATAAATTGATTAATGATTTCTTATATTTACGCGAACTTTATACATTGATTAAAACTACTTTTACGGATTTTATCGCGTTTTATTTATATTAATTTTAATACGCGAAAGAACATCAATTTCCTACCAAAGATGATACGTGAGGCTATTGTAATTAAAAAACATCCTAATTTCAATAGAGAAGGAGGCTGGGTACTACCACTTGCTTGGGATCCTATAATTAATAAAATTAAAACTAAACCCAAGCATACCACTGCAAGACTTCAAAACACAGTTAGTTCATTCTGCGTAGATCGGACCAAAGACAATAATTAAAAAGCTGAGGGTACTCCGGGTTAACTTTGACATCGGGACGTCAGTCACCTCAGTCTCCCTCAGTGACCATGGGTGCTGGAAAGCACCTGGAACGTCGGGTATTAAAATTAATATAAATAAAACGCGATAAAATCCGTAAAAGAAGTTTTAATCAATAAATTGATTAACCGTAATTAACCTGTAAATTTACCTACTTTGGCAGCCATTTATAAGATTTGATGATAATAAAAACACAAAATGTTTAACCTTCAGAATAGGATGAGTCACATAAAAATCAGTTGCATTTATAGATTAGTAAAATATTTATACATTATTTAGGGCAATGATTTTTTAAATGATCTGAATTTTATGTTATACTGATATTTTATGTGCCAAACAGGCAATGGAGTCAAAAACAAAAGTAAAGGGATGCACTGGTTTCGTAACAGAGCCTCGTATGATAGAACATAGGTGCCTCTGGGATAACAATTACCCAGAATGCCCAGAAAGATTAATAAGTGTTCTTGATAGGTGAGTGTTATTTCATTTTAATTATATCAAAATGAATGAATGTGTTAACTCAAAGATAACTCTCTATCCTACTTTATATTCTTCATCTTAAATTCTTCTTTGCATGAAGCCATTATACTTTTTTCAATATTTAAATAATTTTTTTTTTTTTTTTTTTTTTTTTTTTTTTTTTTTTTTTTTTTTTAATAATCCACAACTATCACACAACGCCATCTAGTCCCAAGCTAAGCAGAGCTTGTGTTATGGGTACTAGACAACGGATAAACATACTTATATATTTCTAAATACATAAATATTATAGATAAATTACACCCAGACACAGAACAAATGATCGTGCTCATCACACAAACATTTGTCCTGGGTGGGAATCGAACCCACGACCTCCGGCATAGCAGTCAGGGTCACTAACCACTAGACCAACAGGCCAGTCAAAATAACATAAGTATATTTATAAGTAGCTGAATGATGGATAAAATTTTATACTTAGATTATGTATTCTTTTAATACAAAGTTTTCTAGATAAGTGTAATCTGAGAATTTTTTTCTAACGCCAAGTAAAGAATATTCTCCAGGTATTTGCTGCATCCAAAACTTGCCTTTTTTAACATGCGGAAATGCCTATGCATACCCACCTTGCGGGGGCAAGGAAGTGAGTTACGGGAACACATTTACACACATCCCGTGCCACACCCACGCTGGCCCGCCCCTCGGAAGAACACTACTCCTCCCCTTTCTCCTTCTGAAGTAAGGCGCACCAGAACACATGGCGCGCCTTCCTCCACGGCCTCGAACTACACCTGCCCAACGGACACCCCTGTGTCCAATGCGCGAAGGCCATGGGGCCAGGAAAAAGAAGCACTAGCCTTCCTGACCCCAGCGTCGGATCTAGTCTATGGCTCCGCCGCCAACGAAAATACGGCTGCATAGGGTAGGGAGAGCGCCGCGTCTCAATACCAACACTACTCTTACTCCGCAGCCCCACCACCACCGCATCGACGGAGCGCCACCGTTTGAGTCGCGGATGATAGGGCGAATGGTGCATTGCCATACCTCCTCTCCACAACACTCCTCTTCCTCCACGATTCCACCTCAGCTGCAGCGGTAGAAGGAGAGGACACCCCTCTCACCACAGGCCACCAGAACACATCTGAATATGTATAGAATCACATGTCCATTGTTTGACATAGCCCCATTGCATAGTAAAAACAGAATAGTTGGGTACCTCCCGCGCCGCGTGACACTTAAATGCTTACTGTATACTGTTGCAGGGTTCTCACTATCTTTTTGTTTAATAGCTAAGTGTCATTTAGTTTTATAAGTAAACATAATTCATACGGATACATACCTATGCATCATATTTGTTAATCATTTCTTTAGTTTACTCTCAAAGAATCAAGTTTTCAAACCAAATTCCAGCTTTACATTACAATAAATGTCAAATAAAATACGAGTAATATAACACTGAGCATATGGTTTCAGCTCAGATAAAATGTTTAAAATTAATTTGATCTGATGTGATATGACAATTAATGTACTTATAAAGTATGTATCTATGTATAGATATAGTAATATAAACTATTAATAAAAACCTAATTTACTTAAATAAATGCGTATATTAATTTATTTTACAAAAAGAGAAAATAAAACGAAAAAAAGACTGCTACTATGAGAACTTTATTAAAATTCTACAAGGGTGATTGTGGAGCGGCCGGGTAGGCTTCCATGTTCGGCCCGATCGTCACGACTTAGCAAGTGTAGTTGTGTGCATGATGTGGCTCGTGCGTACGAGTCCGTACTGGTACATGACAGACGAGCACACATATTAGCGGCGTTCGGTATATTTCTTAGAAGATAGCCTACTATTGTGGTTTTACTACACCTGTTCTGTTTTAGTTTTACTTAGTCGCCTTTTATGACACCCAAGGATGAACGGATATGGTATTAATAATGGATTCTCTTATGCTGCCACAAAAATTGAGGTTTGTTAAAATTATTGTGAAAAAAGTGAAAAAATTCTAATTTTTAAAGAAAACCGCTTGTTTGGTTTCATCATTCTAGAAGTCTTATCTAGTTAGACTATTGAAATTCTTCAATATATATATATATATATATATATATATATATATATATATATATATATATATATATATATATATATATAGATAGATAGATAGATAAAGTTTCAACAAAAAACCTAGGGCTTACCATGGATCTGATAATTGTCGTTTATTTAGTATCAGAAATATGATGAAAATAACCAGTCAGACCAGGATTATCCAACTAATTGTTTTTGGACAAAATTTTTTGCTCTTGTTAGGATATAATGCCAAGTGATACTTATCGGAAGTCTGGTTGTCTATCACCTAACCTACAAATTTTGGCATAATATAGGCATAATATTTCTCTTTTAGATGTCGTGAATTGAACCTCATAGAACAATGTAAACAATTCCAACCAAGAGCAGCAAGTAAAGAAGAGCTGGTTACTCTACATTCACCCGAAGTCTATGAAATGTTGGAGAGCACGCACCAGAACAACAACATAGAGTTTTTAGAAGAACTTTCCTCAAAATATGATGCTATTTACATTCATCCTGTAAGTAGGACATTGACATCTTTTTTATCAGTCTGTAAATATTATTACGTATAGGATTTACTGTTAATTGACGCACATATGAAATAACTAAAAAACATCCGATTGCCGGTATGAGTATTTAAGACGGTTAATTATAGCCTCAAAACTTCTAGACATTGCCCTTGACATGAAATATACAGATTTTTTACACTTCTGAACACACAGCTGTTCTTTACCTGTAAGTCACCAAATATGTCATTTAACAAACATGTTTGTAAGTTAGATTCCTTAAGATTGTGTTGTAAACTGGTATGATATTTTAGCATTATAAAAATAAATATGTCATAATATTATATGAAATATTTATGTCATAGATTTTTTTCTAGATATCAATATATTAGAAGGAACACTACAACATTTTAATGGGCTGGCTTATATTCAAACTAATATATATAAATTTTTTGTGTTATTTTTTTGCAGAGAAAGATATGTAGGAAACTCAGTTTCATAAAGTATAGGCGAACATGGCTTAGTCAAGTATATCAAGCAAACATAGTTTTGCATCTCATCATCCTTCCGATCTCATCACACAGGCGGTGTTACATTAGTAGATGTTTGTGCGTATACTTGCGCCACTACAATATTGTTTGGCTAAAATTAAAAAATATAAAAGTAATAATTATATAGTCTGTATTTCTACTATTATAGAAGACTAAAAGAAAAGCAGCATCCAAGGTGCGAGGCGTTGTCTAGCTTGACAATTATATCTATGGTATCGGCCCATGTTTTTAGTGTAAAAGGGTAATTATGTATTTATGTATGCTTTTAACTCATAATGCTGTAGGTTTTAATTAATTGTTTGTAAGTTCCAAATCTACTTCTCTTCCTGATGAAACACACACTACAACACATGACACTAAATTCTTTTTGTCGTCAATTAATGGAGCCATGTTTTTCTTAAAACAAAAAGAAGAATTAATTACTGCATTCCATGTTGTGATTTATGTCATCCATAAAAAGAATTATATTATATTGCAAATTATTCCTTAGTGAGTTGATATAGTTGTAATAATTTTCAACTCTCCAGAGCACCCATGAGTTGGCTCTGATCGCGGCCGGGTCCACCATCGACATGGTGGATCGCATCGTGTCCGGCGAGGTGCAGAACGGGGCTGTTTTCGTGCGGCCGCCGGGACACCACGCGATGCGCGCGGAGCCCTGCGGCTACTGTTATTACAATAATGTGGCACTCGCTGCTAAACACGCCATAGAGCATCGAGGCTTGACCCGGTTAGTATTGCCTCGATTTTGCTACTACACCGAGCATGCACAGAAATGACGAACGCTGACTATCTAGTCCAACCACAAACCCACTTGGCACCAATTTTTCCTGTCCATGGCTTTGGAGGTTAGATAAGAGATGAGATAAGATAACGACGGGCTGTTTTCTGCAACTCCACGTCTAAACGCGTATTTAGCGTATGGGTTTTGGAAGTAAGTTCTCATGGTGGCCAGCATCATTCCATAAAGAGTCTCATCGAGTCCCGAGTATCTGCTAAACACGCCATTGAGCAACGAGGCTTGACCCGGTTAGTAAACTGGTGTAATTATATATGAAAAATTCAATGCTGTAACGAGTGGGCAAGTTCGACGAATAATGGCGATTGTGTGGATTCGTCGAGAGCGAGAGGGGACGGCGGGAGATGCTCGTACGTCGTACAAACTAGTATACACAAGCGTCATTTTACTATGAGTGCGTATCAAATCCGTTTGTTTACCGACTAATTAATTTGAAATCAAAAATACATATAATTTTTTCATTAATGTAGTAATACTCGTAATATTTAGGCAATGTAGTATCCAAATATGGTAAAAAGTGAAATTCGTTATTTTTTTAGAACTGACATTAATTCTACGATCATGACGATTTGTATTTTCATAACATGTTCTTCATCAGCATATTGACTGGCTATCTCCAGCAGTAGGCAATTCTACTGCTGGAGGTGGGCCTCTCAAACAGATTGACAAACACAGTACTACCAGACATTTCGCACATCTGACAATGCTTCCCTTTCATTTGCTTACTCGGATCATCTATTGGAAGTGATTAAATTTTTAAGTGCAACCAGAGAAACAATAACATGTTTTATATTATATATTTTAAAGAATTATTTATAAAAAGTATAACATCGCATTTATTAATAGAACTGTTATCATGTTATAATTATGTAATAAGTAAATACTCTATATTTTTCTATCAAAAGGTAGAGAATTGTAAGTGGGTTGATACCTTAATAAATAAACTTTTATTACTTCTATTACTTAAACTTAAACCGCTGATTCAATTCCTGCAAGGAATAAATAATATAGTCTACAAATACTTAGTCAGTGTTTGGTGTCTTATCCTTGATTTTTGTACAATTTAAGTATGTAAACGTAAATAAAGATGTTTGTGAAACATCAATTTATTTCTTTACAGAGATAGCATTATAACTTATAGTTATATTTAAATTAATTATGTAGTAATTAGCAATAAAACATCTTTTTTTTTCAGGATACTGATTGTAGACTGGGATGTACATCATGGGCAAGCAACACAGCAGATGTTTTATGATGATAACAGGTGAGTAAAATTTCATTTATTTAAATAGAAAACAATTGTTTCACATCTATATTATTGTTACGAGCTTGAGGTTCGTGACAATAAAAATTGCCGATAAAATTACCTAAATTAACACTTTAATTTACTTTACACAAATTAAAACTTAAAACACTAATAATTAAACATACTAATTCACTTAATTCCGCTCCGAAGCTTCGCTTGTGTCGCCGAGTTCAACTCTGCCTCGATCGCATCTTGCAGCGCTTATTTATTTAAATTAGCAAAGAAGTATCCCGAACATTCAAGCAAATGCGCGCAAAGGGACGAGTGTGCGAGTGCAGACTTTCCAGAAACTTAGTTCTTCGGATGGCGCTGTCGGTTGAGAGATTTGTGATGTCATTTTCTGCAACGCTCTACTCGCTCTCGTTCCTGACACTAGATGACGCTAGTGTATCGTCGGCTTGAGCGCGTAACATTATTATACTAGCGACCCGCCCCAACTCCGCTTCACTTGGATCTGTTAATACGGCGTCATTTAAGTTTAAGATATCCAAGTTATTAGATAAAATATTCTATATTAGAGATCGCTCTTGGCATAGTTCTTTAACTGTTTGTGAAGTTTTATCGCAGTCGGTTCAACCTTTCCGAAGGTTAGCCTGGTTAGACAGACAGATTAAAGAACAGTTTTTTTATGTCTTAGTGGCATGCAAACAACCTGAGCTTAATAAAAGGCAGTTATTTTGATATCACAGACTGACATTTTAATTTTATTTATACATATCCATCACAGCCTATAAAGTCCACTGCTGAACATAGACCTCCCCCATAGATTGCCTATAGAAGGGATTTAGCCGCAGTTGACAGGCTTGGCGAGCGGGTTGTCAACCGCAGTTTTTTTGTTATTTTGGGTTGTTATCAGGAAGTTGCTGCTGCTCATCATCCGTTTCCATCTGTCGCCTCTTACGACACCCACGGGACTATATGGGGTAATCAATATACTTACACCGCCACTACACGGTTTTATATGTATATATATATATATATATATATATATATATATATATATAATATGTAACAAAAACCCTGTGGTTCCCGTTAAGCGTGTTATCAGAATCAGTAGCCAAGCGTATAGAAACATTTTTTTCAAAAAAACGCATTTGAAAAAAAAATTATTTGCAAATTGTATGTGGTTTTTTTCCTCTAACTCACACGAGCATCGATAAGGCGGGGTCTTTGACAATCCTCTTACTCCTCGGCCAATGCAGAGATAATAAAACCACATAAAATTTGCAAATTAATTTTTTTTCATTAAAATTAATTTTTTTAAATGCGTTTTTTGTAAAAAAATTATTTCCATATGCTTGGATACTGATTCTGATAACGCTGTTAACGGGAACCACAGAGTTTTTGTTACTTGTTATATATATATATATATATATATATATATATATATATATATATATATATATATATACGTCCCACTGCTGGGCACAGGACTCCCCCCATTTCTGAGAGAGTTTTAGGGCAAGGAAGTGTCCGCCGCGCAGCCCCAATGCGTGTTGGCGAACTTCACATGTCTCACGATGTTTTCCTTCACCGCCGAGCACGTGGTAAATCAGCACTTAAAATTGCAATTAACAATTTCATTGGTGCCGGCGGGGATCAAACCCGGGCTACTCGCGCTCTTTTATATTTACAGCGAGCGTTAACTATCTGAGCTACCACGGCTCTATGTGGCTCTATAAGTATGTATTAATAAAAATTACTCAACATACCAATTTCAATTTTTAACAGGGTGGTATACTTCTCGATCCATCGCTACGAGCATGGTGCTTTCTGGCCCAACTTGAGACAGTCCGACTTCCACTACACCGGACGCGGCTTGGGCGCCGGATACAACTTCAACGTGCCTCTCAACCGCACGGGAATGACGGACGCGGACTACCTGGCCATATGGCACCAACTTTTGCTGCCCATGGCTTTGGAGGTAAGTCCTCATAATGTATAGCACATTTCATAAAAAGTATCTCTCAAGCTGGGGATTAGATATAATCGCTTGACAGGGGAATTGGTATTACATAGCTGATCTGAATGTTTTTTTCGTTATCTGTATAAGGATATTCAATTTTATTAGCATTTTATCAGCTCCAGGATATAAGAGACAGCTGTCTTTTATTTCGTAGGTAGATAGTACATATTAAAATACTGAAGTTTCAACGAGACTAGAAAATATTAATGTTTGACAAGACTTTATACTTCTGTTGTGCAAAAATCGTTTAGAAAAGTTTCTTCGTATTTTGTTTGGAAGTATAAAATTGAAAAAAAATCTCTTTGGTTGTACTGTTTCTATCTGGCTGGTTATAATATCAATTCATACATTAAGAAAAAAATAAAAAAGTAAAAAAAACACTCCCGCCATTTTTTCAGTTATTAAGTAATTTTGAAGTTTTATTAAAAATAAACGTATGTGATGAACTTTTATTTATTTATATAATAGGAAGTCAGGATGATATTGTACATAATTTTTTCGACAAATAATTGATTAATCTAATGTTTAATTCATATCATACTTAAAGGCTAATTTTGTACGTAAATATCTAAGTTATCCTTAATGAAAATTTCTTTTTCCGGCAACTTCAGTACCAACCGGAGCTGATCATAATATCGGCGGGCTACGACGCTGCCATCGGCTGCCCAGAGGTACCATCTCCCTTTTTCATTTACTATCTGTCTCTTTCAGTATGCGCCAGAGCTCCTTATCGTGTCTGCCGGCTTTGACGCTGCTATAGGGGATGAAAAGGTTTGTGATCATTATAGAACATATTGCCTAGAACTAAACTTTTAAGATCTCAACTGTTTGACCCGTCAAACAAGATTTGAGTCTTAGTAAATTCGACTGGCCGTCGTATAACATTAGTCATTGATGTGCAAAGTTTTGTAGTAACCCTTTCAGCAGGTTTTTAAATTCTATAATACACAGACCAACAAAGAAATATAGACAGAGCGCTGCGTTTCTTTGCATTTCTAGTAACGCTGAAACCGTGCTCAACTTACACGCACTCACGCACTTATCTTTCTTTTTATTAGCTCATAAAATTTAATTGCTGGACGCGTACATATATACAAAAACACGTTGTTGAATACAAATAATTTTATATACATGTCGCAGCCAGCTAGCTTAATTAGCCGTTCAATCAACAGCCTCTTTACTAAACAGCGTTATTCAACTAGCAGCCTGAATCATATTCAGCCATTTGATCAAACAGCTAGGCAAATGACTTGGATCGATGACTTTTCATTACTTGCCTAGCCTTGCATTTCAATTCAGTTCCACTTTCTGCCACCTAGCGCTGAAACTATCGATATGGCGTCGGCAAACAACAAATTTGATGGTGTTTTTCAAAGCTCTTTCCGATCGGCTTGACTCACTTGCCACTGTGAAGATATGTTGCATCTCTTTGCGTATTTTATCGCATCTACCACGGAGAGTGCTATGAGTTCGGACTAATTCCAGCTGCACAGTTTATACCATCGCATATTGCGACAAAACTCGCGATACCATCCATACCATCTGGATGACTGGCGATCCACCACTAAGCGATTTAAAAAAAGTTTCTTCCTCGCACAACTTCCTTGTGGAATCAACTACCACCAAAAATTTTTCCGGACCGATATGACTTCGGGACCTTCAAGAAAAGAGCCTGTTCCTTTTTATAAGGCTTGCAACGCATCTGCAATTCCCTTGGTGTTGCAGCTGTTCATGGGCGGCGGTAATTAATTACCTTCAGGTGAGCCGTATGCTCGTTTCCCCCTCTTCTATAAAAAAAAAGTTTAATGAAAAATAGTACAAGCTATCGCAGTCAACTAGCTTAATGAGCCATTCAATTAATAGCTTAGCCTTTTTATGTGTAACTAGGGGCCTAAATGATATTCAGCCGCTGCGTCTAATACAACATTGCAACTATCTTGTAATATCAGCGACAGTAGGTTAGGGTGCGGCTGTGGCCCAAGGGCCACCCCAAAAGCCGCGTATATTAATATAATATACCGCATAGTGCATAATTAGGCATGAAATGCATTAGACCATAGAATACTATAATACACAATAGAATGGCTGTCAACCTTATTTTGAACGAGATTCGGCGTCGCCGGGAGTACACAAGCAAGCGATTAAGTCGTATTATCAGTTAATCACTACTACAAACCCGATTCGTTGTGTTGACAAACGGATTTTAATACAGTCCCTGGCCAAATTATTAGACGCACTGTATTTTTTTAGTAATTTTATGTTTCTTAAGAGTTTTTATGCAATAATGGTATATTTAAACTACAATATTATTGATTTTTATTTAAAAGAATTGTTGTAGACTACATATTTGTATTTATTTTTAACATATGGCAACACTGTGTTGACAAAGTGATACATGAACGTAAACAAGTACAAATCTGTATCAGTCGCGATCGGAATCGAATCAGGTACGAACGTGTTTTTGTGGCTTTATGGACTGTGATTGTTTGTTTAACAGTTTTATACTACTCAGTTATTAGTTTATTTTGTATGCAGTGTTTTAAAAAAGTAATTGGATTATTTTCATTATGGGTAGAAAATGCGATCTTTCACCACGTAAAAAAGCTGAAGTGAAGGCCCTTGTGATTGCGAAAACATTTACAAACCGAGAAATATCACGAAGATTGAAGGTTTCTGAAAGTAGTGTACGACGCATAAAAAAGAAAATTGAGTCAGGGGAGGAATTAAGCCCGAAAAGAAAGAAAAGATGCGGTAGAAAACCAATTTTCACTCCACGGTCAGAGAGATGTTTGAAGAAAATTTGTCTACAAAACAGATTTGCTACCACAAAGGTAATAAAATCACAACTCCAGGATGCTAGCGTAAATGCTTCTGAGCGCACTGTTCGAAGAAAATTGAAAGAATTAGATTTCAAGGCTTGTCGTCCCGCCAGGAAGCCCAAGTTAACAGCTGCAATGAAAGCAAAGCGCCTGAAGTGGGCCAAACAATGGCAAGACAAAGATGTGGACTTCTGGAGATCGGTAAGATACAGCAATTTAATCAAAAATTGATACATTGTTATCATTTTCAGTTAAATAAAGCAAATAAACATGGAAGTTTATATATTTTTTCCTATTTTTGACAGGTCTGCTTCAGTGACGAAAGCACATTCGAAATTTTACAAAATAAAGCTCAGTATGTGCGTCGTCGTCATGGAGAAAAGTTTCATCCTGATTGTGTCGTCCCGACGGTTAAATATCCCACCAAAGTGATGATTTGGTCAGTCATCAGCGGCAAGGGCACTGGACGTCTGTACGTCGTCAAAGGAATAATGAGGCAAGATCAGTATAAAGAAGTACTGGAAAATCGGTTGATTCCGCAGCTCAGAGAATGGTTTCCAAATGGGGAACCATTCACTTTCATGCAAGATGGAGCTCCCTGCCACACTGCTCGGTCTGTTAAAGCTTTTTTGGCAGAAAAAAATATCCCTCTGTTGGATTGGCCCGGTAATAGCCCTGATATGAACCCCATTGAAAATGTGTGGGAGCTGATGAAAAGAGAAGTGGCTAAAGATGTGATTACCAACAAAACCCAGCTCCTAGAAAAGATTATTTATGTGTGGAATCATCATCCTCAAATGCAGGAGACAGTACAGTCTTGCATTGATAGCATGCCGCGCAGAATTAAAGCTTTGATAGCGGCTAAAGGTGGCTCAACTAAATATTGACTTTTACTAGCATTAATTTCACTTTTCTTTAAAATTTAATAAACTTACTCTTTTCTAAATTAATGCTGTTTTATTTATGTCAAATAAATAGGTAATTGATTGGATAATATAAAAATAAAAAACAAATCAATTTAAAATAATAAAACGGTACAATATCACTCGGTAATCAATATTTTACATGAAATCTTGCAGTGCGTCTAATAATTTGGCCAGGGACTGTACATATTTATTTGTTAATAGCGTGCAATTTGGCATTTTATAAATAATTTGCATGCGAAATTTGAAAACGATTGTAACGTCAAAACACATCTCGTGTTGTAATTTATACGTGTAAATTGACGTATTAGTGGCATTTTAATGGCTACACGGGCTCCGCCCACTCCCCCGTTCTATTATGTATGTATTATAGTATTCTTTGTATTAGACGCATCAGTTGATAAGCATGGGCTGAATATCATTCAGGCCACTAGTTGAACGGTGCTGTTTTACCCCATCGTATGAATGGCCTAAGCATTAGCGAGCCAGTTTATTAAATGTTGTAACAAATGCTACGGCTGAATATTAGCTAGCTGAACGGCGCAGTTTAGTTAAAAGGCTAGGCTGTTAACTGAAAGGCTGATTAAGCTAGTTGGCTTAGACATACATATGTGTAAGTGAGTGTGTGTTCCTATGTTTGTATGTGTGTAGTTGAGCATAGTTTTGGCTTGGTTTTTCGTCACTTGCAATGTTCCTAGCGCTCCGTCTTACTTTTGCTGTTAGTCTAAGATAATATGTATTGATAAAAAAATTGCCGACCATGTTTTAAAAATACCTTTTAAAAAAAATAGTTCAAAAAACACAAAAATAAATAAGATGCACTGTCAAGTAATAAGTACACCTTTTCTATTCAATATCATTTAGGGTTACGTTTGATATGTGTATAAAATTTATTGAAACACTATTGAAAGAATAGCGAGATAGAGTATTACTAAAAGGAGCAAATATACAGTGCACTGTCAAGAGAACATTTTCTGCACCAGCCCGTAGACGTCTACTTCTGGACATTAGCATCGTCCTTTGTAAGAAGGATTTGCGTCAACCGTTAGTCTTAGCAGGCAGATTGGCGTTCGCTATACCAGACGTGAGCATCTGTTGCGCTGCTCCTCATAAACTATCCCGAAACTAGACCTTTATACCGCAATCTATTACAGGTTATGATATCTTACTGGCGTTTTCCATAGTCGCCTCTTACGACAGACACTTTTGTAAAAGAAATGGGTATATCGTTAAGTAATAACTACTACTTGTTCATTCCAAGAATGCCGTTACCTCCCGCCGCGCTCCCTCACTCCGCGCCTTAGGCGTAGCCCTATTAGTAGATACCGATAGCAGCGCCTTCGTAATGTTTTACGTGTTTGAAATGTTTTAAATGTAAAATTAATATATAAAAAATTTAATAATAATATTTTATAATTGTATCAGACATGTTCCTATTCACAGTTACTATTTCACTTTACTAAATAAATTATTTTATAATATGCATTTTATCTACTTGTTGTAAAAAATAGTTTAGTACTATGTAAAAAACAGTCATCATGTTTATGTGATATAATAGATAAACATGATGACTTTTTTGTCTACGGTACCATCAGCTGTGATATCATAACGATCGACCACGGCAAACTTGAAATGAACGCGTAGTAACTTTAAAATGCTTGCGCTTAAGCAATACACGTTTATTAATCGAACTCTCGCAATGGCGTGCACAATCAGGGTACAAGTGCGGGGTCTTGACGACTCCGTGGCGCAGTGGCTCAGTAATGAGGGGCTGCGCTGGGGGTCGCGGGTTCGAATCCCGCACGGAACAAGTATTTGTATGGCCTACAAGTAGTTGTTCTGGGTCTGGATGTTCGTCCTTGTGCAGTTTATGTTTGTAAACTGCCCCCACAATACAAGAGAAAATCTTAGTGTAGGGGTAACCTTTTTTATAAGTAATAAAAAAAAAATTGGCAAGCCCAACTATTTATATTTTCCCATGATGCCTTGGTTTTTAATTTTATTATTATCATCACCATCATCATCATTATCGTAATCGGAATTATACCGAAAGCCATAAGAACGTTTTAGAATTTCCTATTGTCGCTTTCTCAATTACACTGTAATGAGGGTCAATAATGTTACGCTCACCAGACGGCGCTAGTTGCAACTAAAGTGAACTTATTTATTCTGCAGCACACAGAGTTATGACCATTAAAAGGTTGCGATTTAATAGTAAGTTTTTCGGTTTTTAGTGTATACACAAAATAATGCCTTATTTGTGTATTTCTTAATATTTTTACATATTTTTAATCTCTTTAATTCTTATAATTTTATGAATAACCGTAATGTAGTTTGTTTTTATTTATTGTTTTTTATTTCCTTCTGAAATATTAGTTACATTAAATATTAATGTAACTAATATTTCAGAAGGAAACATTAAGCTCTATATTTTTCTAAAAAAAAACTTCCTCCGCCATAAAATCTGTTAAATATTTCAACATTTAAGTGGTGCCGGCCTGGTGGCAGAAAAAGTCGTGGATAATGATTGCATTTTCATTGAAACTTAAGGATTATGATTTAAAATTCCTCTTGTGTTTTTGGCTCGTTCTTTTCAGATTAAAGGGTTTTGATTTATTTCTAACCAGTGGTAGAATCATAAATTCATTTCAATAAGTGTCACTTCTTTAAATATCATCTGAATAACAGTATTGTGTTCTATTGTACTGAGGTTTAGTAGAATTGATAATTTGCAATGGCATGGTATCAGGGTGAAATGGAAGTGACGCCGGCGTGCTACGGGTCGTTGGTGCACTTGCTGGCGAGCGTGACTGCGAATGTGTGCGTGGTGCTGGAGGGCGGCTACTGCCTGCCGTCGCTGGCTGAGGCCGCGGCGCTCACGCTGCGTACGCTGCTGGGACACCCGCCACCCATGCTACCTACTACCGGAGAACCTAGTGACTCGTGAGTACAATCTTGCTTCCATCTTATATTTAAATTCTTAACTTTCTTTACTGAAACTCTTAACTTTAGAATAAGGAAAATATTTAAAGAAAATGGAAATTCAATTTTGTAAAGTCGGCCGAGCACTAATTTTATGTTATTTTTCTTGATCTGTGCTTAAGTCTCTCACGATACAGGTCTGTGCACTTAGTGTGAGAACCACTTTTAAAGATTTTGTTAAGGTACAAAATGTCAAATAAATTAGTTAGCCAACTTCAAAAACAAGAGTAAGTTTAAAATTCGACTGTATACTTTTTGTATGTGTATATTACCCGATAGTTTCGTCAATCGTATAATGATATTCTATATAGAGTATAGAGATATCTTTTTTTAAATAGGTTCTGTGTCCCATGTATTTACATCAGACACGTGTACATGTACATGCATTTACATTGTAAAACAAACTCCACCCCTAAAATTGGCAAAATAGAGGATGAAACTTTTAATGTAATTCTTTAGACGACATTGAGTATGTGATATTCCTTATAACTCCACTTCACTTAAAAGAGCTAAAAAGTAACTTTTTATTTTATTATTATTAAGAAGAATATAATAATTTCAAATTCTGACCTTTTTAATTCTTTGAAGTCAACTTCTACTTTTTTTATAAGTTATATTTTATAAAAGCAAATGGAACTTATGTTTTATAAAACTGAAGAAATTAGATGACCCTATCAAACATTAAGATCGATATGATATGATGAACGTATAATAAACTAATTCATTATTACGATTATCTGTTTAGGTCATCTATTATCAGACACAAAGCAATGTTCTGTTTGCGTAGTAACTCAGGATCAGGCGTTGTTCAACATGAAAAACTAGATAAAAAAATATATTTGTGATAAGCGAATAAGTGGCTTACATACTTTCTACAAAATTACATAGTTTTGCCAGTAATAACAATAGATTTTAACATAACAATAATATTGCCTTTAAAAGTACGGTTTCACCACAAGGGGCAGTGACGAAAAAATTGTTCATGGTGTTATTAAGCGTCTTCTTATGTTACCGTTACAGATATCAATAAAATAACTTACTATATATTATCTAACCAAGCTCATGGCTTATCGAAATCTGGAAAAAACATCATCATACATAATTTAAAACTAAATTGACTAGTTGTTGTAGTTGTTACGATTCGCCAATTAAGGCAGGCAAAGGTCTTATAGCCTGATGTGTATTTTAGTAGCAAAACTGTTCGTTAATATACTACTGCGTTATTTAAGATTCCCCCTATGCTAGTAATTACTCTATATAAGCATAATTGAAAATTATATTGACTTATTGTTGCTAAACGATTTGCCAATTAAGTCAGGCAAAATTCTTGTACCATACAGCCCTAGTCTGATGTGAAGTTTGTTTAAAGTGGTATATCTTTAATTCCTGATTTCATGTAGGTATGACAAAGAAAAAAAAATTCGGAGTTTCAAAACTATATATCTTCACACGTATTTCATTTGTAGACGTAAGAAAAAAATGTCAACAAAAATTTCGGAGTTCGCCATTGTCCTTTACATTTATATTTCATGTTCATGTATTCAACAGGTGTAATTTTTTATGATATACATATACATAAGTATGACAAATGAGTGTAATACATATACATAAAATATGTATAAGTGTGGGTTCCATAGACAGCTACATCTATTCTCGATTAAGAATCTAAAACGTGTGCGTGTCACCCATGAGAGCTAAGATGGAAATCGTTACCATTATAAAGGGTATTCTGTTCTTCAGACTCACCATACGAAACTGCAGTGTTTTATTCCTGACATTTCACGCTGGCATTTTGCGCCAGCGAGTGTGTATCCTTGTTAAAACAACCCATTTGTGCTGCTACCATAGCTGAGGGTTCGTGACAATGAAAACTGCCGATTGAATTACCAAAATTGACACTTTAATTGCCGAACACCAATTAAAACTTAAAACACACTAATAATTAATCGCACTGATCACTTTAGTTCACTTTATTTCGCTTGTATCGCCAATTCAATACTGCCCCGGTCGCGGCCTTTTAAAGCTTTATATAGGCCTTTTCCACCGAAACATCCAGAATATTCTAACAAATACCGGTCCCGACCGACTAGATGTAGAAAATTCGAGTGTGGACTTTTCTAAAAAGCTTAGTTCCTCTATTCGATAATAGATGGC
Organism: Parnassius smintheus behrii; assembly: GCA_036936625.1. NCBI lineage: Eukaryota > Metazoa > Arthropoda > Insecta > Lepidoptera > Papilionidae > Parnassius > Parnassius smintheus. Next base: position 50,446,054 of record JAUPFT010000002.1, read on the forward strand.
GCTAGTGCCATCAACTGTGGCGCGCAACAATATTATTACACTGCAGTATGAATTTACCACGTAAAAACTATATTTAATGTTAGTCTACATTTTTACGTTAACTAAATATATATTAAAGCCACATAAATTTTTCAGAATACGTGATTCCATATTAAATTGCATCTACGCACATAAACCGTACTGGCGATGCTATAACTTCCAACCCACGTACAGCATTGGTTCCATTCCTAACGTGTGTGACGGAGAGAAACAGAAACATACGGTCACATTAAAGTGGGAGGGAGATGAAACGAGGCTCGACAAATTCGCTACCAGAAATTGCTATCCTGTACAAGACGATGAAACTAAAAGGAAGATTATGAATAGATTGAACCATTTGAGACTGGGTAAGTTATTTTTTGTGACAAGAGCAAAGGCTTCTATGTATACTACTAGACGGGCTTTGCGGACTTAATATATTGCACACTAAGTTACGGATAATTATCCGTAACTCCTTAAGTCGACCGCGAGCAAGCGAGAATGCTGTTTTCGACAATATAACACTAATATTGTTTAATACTTTAACACGTAGAAGTCTTTGCATTTAGAGCAACAAACTTACTATCCACTTGAGGACACATGATTTGTTTCTCTCTTTCTTATACTATATGATATGTTAAATAATCATATATCGTGTTTTACGCTGTTAGTTAGTCGTTATTTAACTTAATTGCTTTTAAAATCTATTACATATTCATAGTTTCATTCAATTAAACTTATGTTAAAAAATATCACTTAAGGTATTTCTTAGATTTGGTTGACTATAAATTAATTTATGATATTATTTTTATTGTAGACATAATGGATAACCGCCATTATTTCTACAATAAAAATAATATCATAAATTAATTTATAGTCAACCAAATCTAAGAAATACCTTTCGACGTTTCACATTAATCAATCCGTAATAACTTTGCACAAGCGTACTCACACTATTTAACACGATTTAAAATAACCTTTTACGTAAATCTGAAGAATTATGAAGTTATCTATATTTCATTCACATTCGATTCTTTCAAACAAAGTAAAATATTCCAGTATCAACTTTTTTACTTGACCTCGCTTCAATGATATGTCGCTATGTAGTTTCCGTAGTGTTCGGATGATTAAAATTCATTGTTATGCGAATAATCGGCAAAAATATTCAAATAATCGGTAAAAATATTCAAATAATCAAAACATTAGTTTTTTAAATGTATTATTTGTTTAGTTAAATTTTTATTTTTAAAATTCCTTAAATTACATGAATCTTGAATAAAACAAGTTTATTTTTTTAACTTTGACGTAAATTTCTGTGGGCAAAAAAATCATATACAAGGCCGCGCTGAAGATACCACTTCAATTTCAATCTCTCGCCATTTCGGGGGCTTACTGTGAATAATTTTGTGATTTTACGTTTGTCATCTTATTTTGTGACTCGGCTTTAACTTTTTGGACTGTTTCCACTACATTCGTTGAAGCATGTGCCCATGTCACCAATTGGGCGAAAGTGGTAGAAAAATAAAAAAAAATGATAATGAATGACTTTGAAAGAGACATTAATTTTGATTGTATTATTGAAAATCAAATAATAATAATTAATCTGAACAACGATAACTCAACTAGTTGTACTGAAAATTATTGAATAACATATATTTTTCTGGTTTCAATCTTAATTTTTTATAACGTTGCCTCTAGAAATAAGCAGTAACAATAAATACGAAGAAACTGTTAAATCTTGCGTTTTAAGTTATCCGTTTTTAATTTATTCTGGTATTATTCAAACCAAACTGTAAATGATTACCAATTCTAAATAATCGATATTTTTAAGAATCGAATATTCTACGTTCCCATTTTTTGGCTGGCATGCTTGGTGCAATAAGTCTGACAGCTGTCAAAATGTATTTCTTAGATTTGGTTGACTATAATAGTTATATTTTTACCTACGGTAATTCGTAATGTTGTAAGTAATGCATCATATATGAATACATATGCCATAAATAATACATAGTATTATGTGAATTTCTTATATTACTTCCGACTGTATTTTTATTTTTTGAGATTTTTTCGAGTTTGTGCTTAAATCTCCCTTAAGTTTAATCTTGGAGCCTTATGTATCAAACTTGTTTACTGCCTAGCACAAATGTGGTACGCCTTGAAAATTTCTATCGTCTCATTTGCTATGTTAGTCAATCTGTTCATAAAATTTGCTCACATTGTATTTACAATAAACTTGAGTGCATCTATGTGTTATTGAAATATCAAAATTAAAATTGCACAGGTTTGTTTATTTACTATGTTTAAATATTATGAGCAATGACCTGGTAAAAGAGATGCTATGCATTTCTTCAGGAGGCCTATGTTCAGTAGTGGACTAGTTGTAGTCTGTTATTGTAATGTATTATAGAACAATACATTGATACTTTCAGTAACAGATCTGAGGCTGCCACAACACCCCGTCTGCTACATATACGACGAAGCGATGTTGAAACATAGGAACATATGCGAACCGTGAGTAGTTTCTTTTTATGAAATAATGCTCTCAACATTATCAAGAACATTATTACAACAAGAAAGTTTAAAAAGCAGTCTATGATCATCAAACAAGTCTTCACGACATAAGTTTTCTCTTTTTTCCGAGATATGAGAGACCATATTCATGATCATCCGAGATATAGATAATAGATCGTCACACTGCTCTAGTGTGATTTGACGTAATGTTTGTGAAATATATTTTTATTTAGACATACAAGTACCCTCATTTTCTTTCCGTTATAGCCAAGCACTGGCACAAAAAATTGCTGTAATATACAGGATGTTAGTGTAAACACCGTTATCCTTGAAACCAGTGGTTTGGTTTCACTTATAGAACGTAAACTCAATGAATTAAAACAAACGCTATTGTCTTTCATAAATATTTAAAAAGTTTCTGTCCGACACCGTCCGTAAATTCATGGATACCCTATACGCCCGAGTGACGCAATCACTGTAAAGATCACCGCCCGCGCTAGCTACCTACACAAAATTCTAATAAAAACACAATAGGTACACATAACGATGTAACTTTTCCTTCATACTTTCATCCTGGCTTAGGACAGGCTAAAATTGAGGAATTTAGGAAAAATTGAGATTTTACTAAAAAAATGCTGTTATTTTTAATTGAATTTACGTTCTATAAGTGAAACCAAACCACTGGTTTCAAGGATAACGGTGTTTACTCTAACACCCTGTATCTTCTTCTTCATCATCATGGGGCAGAGAATTGTCTTAATATTCGCGCTTGGCAGGTTTCTTTTTATATAAGAGGGGGCAAACGAGCATACGGCTCACCTGGTGGTAAGTGTCGACCGCCGCCTTTGAACAACTGCAACACCAAGGGAATCGCAGGTGTGGCGCCGGCCTATTAAAAAGGGGTAAGCTCCGAAAAAATCACCGGTGGTAAAAGATTCCACAAATTAGTCGTACGATGAAGAAAACTCTTCCACACTAGACGAGTTTGTGCTCAACTTACGCTCCGCTCGTGCTCGGATCGTCTAGCGTAGACCCACCTTCAGACTTAGCAGTCAGCCGCCGTAGAGTCTAAATCACCTGAGGATGCCTCGTGTAGAGGCGAAACACTTGTCGTATTATCGTTGGTGTTGTGTCTTTCCTGGAATAGTGGTGTTGGAAGTAGTGGTGCCGAGAGTAGTGGTGCTGGGAAAGTTTTGTTGCGATGTGCGTTGGTGAAATGACGTAAACCGTGAAACAAACGACCACAGCACTAGAAATGAGCACTTTTAACGCTGCTTCGCGTTGCTGGTCTGGTTATTTTTGGAATGGCGTGTACAACGTTGTTATCCCGCCATCTATGGCAGCCACAAGATTTCTCTGTTATTTTCTATAGTCGCCTCTACGACACCCACGGGACGAAATAGGGTGATGTCTTATAAATAGACCAGTTTTTTTATACAATAAGGGTGACAAACGAGCACACAGTCCACCTGACGGTAAGTGGATGCTGTAGCCCATAGACATCTACATTTGTTCTCGATTAAAAATCAAAACGCAAATGCGTTGTCACCCCTGAGGACTAAAGAATGCCTCGTTTCCAGTAAAAAAGGGTCTCCGGATCTCTACACACACCATACGAAACACAGCAGTATTAAGCTGCTATTTTACGCTAGTATTCTGTGAGAGCGTGGTCCTTCCCCGGTCGAGCCGACCCATTCGGGCCACAACCATGATATGGCTGCAGCGTGGCTGTACTAGGTATGAAAGTTGATTTAAAATTTAATATATTTATAAGTGTGCTTCAGCTATAAACTTAAATAGAAAAGACTTGGCAGTAGATAGGCCACAAGCAGGACTATTGTTTGTTAAATATTGCCAATTTTCTTGTTGTAGCGGGCACGTAGAATGTCCAGAGCGAATAATGCGCATACACGAGCGACACCGCGACTTCCAACTGCTGGAGAGACTGCATCAGTTGCCCGGGAGGGCCGCCACTGACGAAGAAATACTCACTGTACACACAGAGAAGCATCTCAATAGGTATTATTCGTGGTTTTTTGTATTTTATCCAATAATAGTGAATCAAATAGCTTGGAATTGATTCAATTTTAAGCGAATTTGAAATAATTGAGCCTGATTATGTGTTTAAAGAAAGAAATGTCTTTTTCGAGAAGCCCGTTGTAGGCGGCAATTTTTTTGTTACGATCATGGTACTTCTTTTATTTTATCTTCTAAAGGCAAGTTTTCTTTTTATAGAAGACGGGGCAAACGAGCATTCGGTTCACTTGATGTTAAGTGACTACCGCAGCCCACGAACAACCGCAACACCAGAGGTATTGCAGGTGCGTCGCCGGCCCTTTAGAAAGGAGTAAGCTCTTTTCTTGAAGGTCCCCAGGTCGTATCGGTCCGGAAAAATCGCCGGTGATAAATTATTCCACAGAAAGGTCGTACGCGGAAGAAAACTCCTAGTGAAACGTACAGTGGCGGACCGCCAAGCATCCAGATGGTGTGGATGGTATCGTGAGGTTTGCCGCGTAGTGCGTTCATGTAATTTGGCGGCAGGGATTAATTCGAACAATTCCTCAGAGCACTCCCCTGATAGATGTGATAAAATACGTAAAGAGATGCAACATTTCTTCGCAGCGCCAGTGAATCGAGCCGTTCGGAAAGGACTCGGTCGTCGATGATTCGAGCCGCTCTGCGCTGGATGCGTTCAAGTGGAAGGAGCTCTTGATGCTCCGATCTGCAAGGAGGCTGGTGATCCAATTGCACAATTTCTCGGGAGGCTCATTGGAAGAGAGCTTCGTAAGAAGCGATTTATGCCAAACCCGATCGAAGGCCGTCGCAATGTCCAAACTAACGGCTAATGCTTCCCCCTTGGACTCTACTGCCGCCGCCCATCTATGAGTTAGGTAGACCAGAAGATTACCGGCTGATCGACCATGACGGACACCGTATTTGCGTTTCTATTAACACTTCCACTTATTCGCTGCATCTACCTCTTTCTACTTTTGATATGTTCCTATAGCATACATAGATGACAGCTTATAGTGAGCATAGCCAAGCAGTGGCGAAACTTGAGTTGCGGTGCCGATGCCGCGGTTTCGAATCCTGTACGGAACAAATATTATTATTATTATTTTATTCTTCATTGCATCCTTAAACAAACACAGGGCGAAAACAAAAAACAAAGGGCGGATTTAATGCCTTGAGGCATTCTCTACCAGTAAACCCATGGAGTGGTGAGAATTTGACATAGGTGTGGCAATATAGAATAAAAGAACACAATACAAATGATAATTAAGTACATAATATACACATACTACTAATAAATAAACTATACATATATGATCTATCCTTACATATTACATACAAATATATAAATATATGCATATACACACAAATATACATATTTAAATACATACATAATTAGCACATACAAATGACTATAAATATGTATAATAATACATATTAAATGGATGAGTCATGTAATATGCGTTGTCTTTAATAGATGTTCACGGACCAACTTTTTAAAAGTGTACTTATTGAGAGCATTTCTGATGTTATCGGGCAAGGAGTTCCAAACGGTGTAGCCTGATCTGTGAAGGAGTTACCATAGAACTCGGTGAAGTGAACAGGAATACAGATTTTGTTGTTATAAGAACAGCGTAGGACCCTATCATGAGATGAGGAAAGATAATGAAATTTACTCTTATAATAAGATGGCGAAGATGGGTCATTTCATATGGAAGAAAGTACAAGCAATATTCTGGAGTTGCGCCTCTGCCGGATTGTAAGCCAATTTAGCTTAGATCTGTATTGCGAAATATGGTCATACTTACGAAGCCCAAAGATAAATCTTATACAGTTATTGAGAAGGCGTTCCAGCTTGCTCAGAAGATCTTGGGACAGGTCTGGGTAACACACATCTGCATAATCAATTATGGATAATATAAGTGATTAGACAAGCATGATCTTAGATTTTGTGGGAAGAAAATGTCTTAAACTATACAGAGAGCATAACGTGGCAGTGACTACGACTCGCATCTGAAACCTGAGTTCTCCAATTCAGCATGCTGTCGATGTGAAGGCGAAGATTTCTAACAGAGTTACTGAACGGAATTATAGTACTATCATAGTAAATATGAGGTAAGTCTGCTAGATTAATCTTAGCCAACATCCTTGGGCTACCCACCAATATAGCTTGACATTTCAAAGGATTGACCAAAACTCCATAATGAGTAGACCAATCTTTGATAGCTGATAAGTTTCCGTTAAGGTTTTGGATCCCATTATGGATATCCTCAATCTCATTTTGCACCTAAAGCTGAAAGTCATCATACATACAAATGGTACGAGCGGGTAATGACAGAGGTAATAAATTTTATAAAAATTGAAAACATTATAGGAGAAAGAATACCGCCTTGCGGCACACCAGCATCCACATCAGCCCAACCTGAGGTCCTTTGCCACACACTGACTGACTGCTGTCGACCGCTAAGATAAGATGTAAACCAATCCAATTCAGTAGGGCCAAAATTCAGATGAGACATTATGGAAAGAAGGGGATTTCATGATCAACTGTGTTGAAAGCATTTGAGAAATCAACTAGTACCAGTACTGTTTTTTTTTTCTTCCATGCCTTGTTTAATATTATCAATAACATTAATTAATGCAGTAGTAGTACTATGACCAGGACGAAACCCAGACTGATATATAACGTAGTAGGTTATGTTTCGAAATAAACGTAGAAATTTGCTTGTAAACACAGGATTCCAAAATTTTGGAAAGAAAGGGTAGAATCACAGAAATCTAAATAATAAGGCAATAGAAGTCGTAAATCGTCGCGCGAAGAGCGTTTGTTTCGGTCACTAGTTTTGTTTCGGACGCAGAGACGTAAAAATGGTGTTTTGAAGTATATCCAACTGCGAAATGTAATTTTTTGTTAAATATTTATTTACACCTTAATTTTTTTGCTTCCTAAATATTTTATACCGTTAGCCGTTTTTCAGCGATTGTCTGTTTGTTCGTACTTTTAAATTACTTGATAAATTTTTATGCAATTTTAATATATTGTAAGAAAAAGTAATTATATTGTAAGGATAGTAGACTAAATACGATCTGTAAGAAGCCGGGTAACTGAAAAATAACAAACGACAGAAAGTCAGTACAGATCTTTAAAACTAATAAAAAATGATAAATATGTCACCCATACATATATTTATATTTGTTGCTGTTTGTATAATGTAGTATTTATTTTATTTAAACATCTGTTTATTTAATACGATGCTTTTATTCCTGGTTTCCAAAAGATCCGGATATTAAAGATAAATGGATATACTTATCCTTAACGTTTTATTATATCCCCTTTTCTCTAATTATAAAGCGTCGAAAAGCTAAATCTAAGACTAAAAGCGTCTATTATTGAGACATTTTCAGTTAATTAGTTATATCTTGGTGTGAGACTCCTGGACGATCAACGACGCTTAATAGAAAGTAATCGAAACGTGCGTTAGCTGCACTATTCCCAAGTGAGAGTGAGCGCGCAATGTCATTCTCTGTTTTTCGCACACGTTAATTATTGGACCGAGTAGTTATGCCTCCTGAGATTTTGCGTTTTTATAAAATATTCCTTAACGAAATAGTTTATAGTTTAATCTTTGTTGAATGAATGCTAGAGACATGTGTAGGCGTAATTGTGTATTTATTGTTCGTCTACGTGTGGATGCTGCGAACCGGCGACACGCGTCCTGATATTAAAAGACAGTACTACTTACAGACAGACAGACAGACTTAGTAGACGGCATTTCTATTGCTTATTATTTAGATTTCTGTGGGTAGAATGGATATTGAGCGAAAATGATTGGGAAGAATGGGAGTAGGAACTTTTGGGAGAGGCTTTACAAAAGCCTTCTTTCAAAGGTTAGGCTACTGACCTGAATCAAGGGAAAAATTGATTATATGGGAAATTGTCGGGAGGAGGTGCTCTAGTATAAATGCTACCATATGTCTAAACTCGTCATGACTCACCGCCTTGGACTGGATTGGTAAAATCGACTTTTTGACATCATTCTGTGACACAGGAGAAAAATTAAAAGTAGGAATGTTAGGGCGAAATGTTGGTTGATTTCATCCAGTGATAGAGAAGGGCCACAATCCCACGTAGCTGGCCTACAAAGACCAAAAGATTTTAGAAATTTCCACACTAAAGCTGGAAAAGAGTTATTAACACAATTATTGAAATATCTGCGTTTGGCTGCACGTACCATCTGATTACACCTATTCCTGGCTGCTTTGAAAGATAACCAATTTTCTTCAGTTCGATCTCTCTTCAAAAGAAGAAAAACACGATTTTGTCTAGACATTGCCATACTTACGCCCTCTGTCATCCAAGGGGCAGGGAGGCGCTTCAATCTAACCTTGTGAACTGGAGCATGAGCATCATAAAGGCTAAGAATATTGTGGTTAAGGATAGAGATAAATATTTGTACGGCCTACCAATAATTATTTCGGGTCTAGATGTTTGTTCTTCTGCAATTCAAGTTTGTGAATTCCACAATACCGGGGAAAATCCTAGTGCGGGAGTAACGTAAAACAAAAAAAATCTATAAATCTGGATGAAATACGTTGTTGCTTTTAGGTTGCTTTTAAAGGTTTTATTATTTTTGTGTTTGTTATGCACTTCTGAATTTAGTTCACAGAACTTAATTTTGGACATTGTTTTCAGGCTCAAAGAGCTTGCTACAACCAAACTCCGTGACTTGAATAGTCAGAAAGAGGCTTTCGAGTCTGTTTACTTCCATCCCGATTCATTAAAAAGTGCGGCTGTGGCTATGGGGTGCGTTTTACAGGTGAGTGTAAATTTTCTGTTAGATTAATCGCAATAGGTAACCTTAGAAACTAGCTTTTATTTTAAATATATACGTAATACCCAGCCTTCTATATACTTTTGGTGTTGCAAGATGGTCCTAAACTGAATTGGATGCCTTGGATCGACGAGTCCGTACATTGATGACTACGCACAGAATGCACCATCCGCGATCATCTATCATGAGGTTGTATCTTCCAAGAAAAGATGGTGGACGGAGTTTACTTAACATTAAAAACCTACACCATCGTGAAGTATACAACCTCAGACACTATATTATAACAAAAAAAGGCGCATCACGCATTCATAGTGACGTAGTAATGAATGACAAATCATTAACCCCGCTTAATATGTCGGGCCTCACATTATGGCTATGAGCTTAGCGCAAAAAGGTTTGAAATGCCAAGTAGCTGCATAGTTGATTTTTTATAATATTGACTAATCCTGGTGGAGACATGGGTGCACTGATGCACATTAGTTAAGATTTTTTTATAGGATAGGGTGACAAACGAGCACACAGTCCACCTGATTGTAAGTGGTTGCTGTGTCCCATAGACATCTACATCTATCCTCGGTTACGATTCAAAATGCAGATGCGTTGTCACCCGTGAAGACTAAGATGGAATGCCTCGTTTACAGAAAAAAGAGTCTTCGATTTTCTACACTCACTATATGGAACACAGCAGTATTAAGCTGCTATTTGACGCTGGTATTCTGTGAGTGTGACTGTAGAGATTTGGCGACCTATATGTAGAAACTGAAGTTTTTGACGAAGTAATTAAAACCAACAACTACCGGAAGTACATTCTGAGGGATGGTACGGTTAACGTGTGTCGAGCATTTCATCGCCCTAGAGAATCCCTCAGACATGTAATTTTGGGTTGTCCTGAACTATCGAATGGTGAGTATTTGCACAGGCATAACCAAGTAGCTAGGACAATACACCAGCTCAAGCCATTAAATTTGGTTTTATTTAAGAGGGCGTTCCATATAAGTATGAACCAAAGCCAGTCCTTGAAAGTAAAAGTGTCACGCTGTACTGGGATCGGTCAATTATCACAAACAGGATTATAGTAGTAAATAAACCTGACATTGTGGTATTAGAAGGAACAACACGCAAGGCAATAATAGTGGATATCAGTGTTCCTCATGACGAGAATCTCGTGAAAGCAGAGAATGATAAAAAAGAAAATATATCTGTCACGGTTAAGGTGAATACGTGAACTAACTCAATTTTATTACTGTCGAACTGTTGCTATTACTTTGTGTAGAACGTTAACGTCAGCAGTAACGTACGGTTGAACCATAAAAGTTTACACGATATAAGTGAATGTTTACTGGCACAGGTGGTGGACGCGATAGCTTCGAACGTGGTCGGGTGCGGCGTGTGCGTGGTGCGGCCGCCGGGCCACCACGCGGACGACGAGCTGCCCAGCGGCTTCTGCCTGCTCAACAACGCGGCCGCCGCCGCGCGCCACGCCACACACATACACCACATGAGACGCGTGCTCATCCTCGACTGGGACGTGCACCATGGCAACGGCACGCAGAGGATCACCTATCACGACGATAAGGTACGTCTACACTGGGGATGTACGTATATTTTTATTGAAGTGAATACATCTCAAACACACAAAAAAATTCATTAAAATTACTCCAGCCGTTTATGAGTAATTCAGTGACAAACACATGCATAAGAATTATATATATATATATATATATATATATATATATATATATATATATATATATATATATAAAATTAATTTGAAACTTTTTTCTTAACTACATTCAGTTAATATCAGTAGTTAACTAATATTAAAACAAAATTTAGAAATAAAATGAAATATTAGGTGTTGAAAATAATTACACCACTTATAATTTAATATCATATTTTAATGCCCAAATTTTTGCGCCATTTCTACCCAAATAAACCATTTGATTGCCATAAAATGTTGCTATACTACCACATATGATACATAACCTACTTCAAAGTTGCTCGTGTCCGCGCCCGAGACCGCGATCGCGCCTCCCGCCGCTCTCACCCCCGAGTGCCCGAACTGAACCGATCCCTACAATTTAGTCACGCGGGAGCACTTGCATATGATGCTTGTGAGTTTTGTAGATTCTGTTTATAGACATTTATTTTATTATGGAACGTTGAGTGACTCATCAGATTCGGAAGAAGGAGGCTGAGATGATAAAATCACAGACCGTTCGAAAAAACGTCTAAGGCAAGGTAAAATTTGGGCTTTTGAAAGAAAATTTGTGAATGTGCGAAGCACAGAGGAATTTATAAAAAATGAGAAAACTTGGTCAATACAAAATGTTCATATGACTGAAGAAGGAGTAAAACGTTATTACTGCATGAAATTCTATGTTCTGCCGCGATTTATGTTTTATTTCATGTATCATGTGAAGATATATTATTCTTTCGTACTTACTCTCGGTCCACTAGAGGACTAAATGAGAAAACAAAAAAGGAATATCTATTATGAAAACTTTAAGTAAAATTGATGGTATAATTCAGCCGACTAAGTTACAGTTAAACAACTATCTTAAAATTGTACGTCAGAATTAATACGGGCCGGCACTTATAAGGTTAGGAGAGCTTGAATCATGCTTAAAAGAAAACTCACAAGTACCTGACGAAGACAATCAAGTATTCGTTGCGCCTTGTGAAGTTTCTTAATATGATTTAGATCCGAACATCCGATTTATGTTATCGACAAGGTATTTAATTGGTCTATCACGCCAAATTCCTGTACGCCGATGCCATATAAAAGCGCGTCTGGCAACGGTTTTCTGTGTAATAAGAACTAATAAAACAATAAATAAGAACAAATAAAATATAAAAATAAACATTTTCATCCGTTTGGTGCTGTCGCAACAACAGAACGAACGGGAGACACATTTTTATTTTCCGCATTAAAAAACGCAGCTTTGTCCCTCTACTCACACATTAAACATATAAAGTTTTGGTCTGTGATGCAGCTAAAAGTATACAAACCGCATTTGCGCGTTTGTTTGGAACTGATGCAGTTATTATAAAATGTGCTGAGCGCATGCGAAAAAGAAAATTCAATCAAGAATAGAGCAGTGTCAAAAATTCACAGAAAGAAATACTACAAGATATTGATGACTTACAGTGCACCTCAACCCAGGAAATATTTGATCGAGCCTGCGAAAAATTCATGGACAAGTGGAAAGCCGAAAAGGAATTTTGGCATACTTTGACAGCAACTGGCTTATGCTGAATCGGTTCTGGTATTTAGGCGCATCTCCCGGGACTCCTGCTGCAAATAATGCTTAAGAAGCTTCTAACAAAACGATAAAAGATGTTGGCATACTTTTTGAGCGTATACTTTTATGCAAGCAGATGTTGGATTGACAATTCGAATTAAACAGCTGCCTTCAGAGGCAAGAGCCATTCCAAATGGTTGGAAACGTAAAAGAGGACGACCAGCCAAAGCTAAGAAAGCATAGTGCAGTAAATTTTAAAACGACTATTTTTAGTACAAAAATTTTGACTTTTTACTGATTTTTATTCTTATAGTGCAGTAAATTTTAAAACGAAAAGTTTTAATACCAGAATATTGACTTGACTGATTTTTTTTTTGATTATAATATTATAGGCATGAGTCGGATATATCAAAACGAATCTGAAATCCGATTTCAAACACAAATCGATTCGTACAGATTGCTCAAACTAGAAAATCCGGTTTCAAAAATCGACCTAACTAGCTAAACTCTTACGATCTGTACAACCAAACCAATCCAAATCGAAAATAAAATCGACAATATCCAAATCTAAACGCAAACTGTTGCGTAGAAATCCAAATCCGTTTTTTTATGACGTGAAGTTTAAGAATCAGATTTCGGTTTGTCGGCTATGGAATATCGAAATCTATTACACATTGAGATATGGGATCAATATTATCCTTACTGATTAGTACGTAAAGTCTATATTCGCTTTGCGAGATTATGCGTTGCTGAATTTTTGGTTCAGTGTGCGATCAATATCATTCTTATTGTTAAGTCGTTTAAGGCTATATTTGCGCGATTGCGTGATGATTTATTTTTGTTTTTAGTTAAGTGTTTGCTTACTTAAAATAAATTTTGTTTTCATGTTGTTATGTTTTAGACTTTAGATGTAAATTTAATCCTGGTGACAAACAACTGCTCGCATGCCGGTTAGTTGTAACAGTGTATTGTATTATATTATTTACTGATATTTATTGCCTTAATACCCTTTCGTTTAGTAAATATATTATAAAAGTTTATAAAAATATTTAAAAATTAGGAGTGAATTGTGTGTGAGTGTATGTTTTAAGTGAGTAAGTTACATAACATTTAAATATTTTTAATTTTGACTATTAAGTTTTTTTTGTTCAGACTTTTGATTAGAAACTAATTTTTCCAAAGACGGGATCAATAATAAATGAAAAAAGGTGTCGTCTAAAGTCGTCAAAAGTGGAGCAAATTGCATTTTCAAACGCAAACCTTAATCCAAACAGATTCTGACATAAAAACAAAAAAATCAAAAAACGATAAGAAACAAAAAAAATATAATAAGAAATCATTGCAAATATACCGATTGTTAAATGCGCCGGAAAAGTTCTAATTTCATACAAAATTTTTCTGCTAGTCCCAGGCCTAGTAAAAGCATGAAGGATAATCTCGCAAATCTGTTACTGTATTAGTTAGATTTGCGTTTGTCGTTTTGTCGTTACGCAAACGAATTGGCGTGGCTAAGCGGTACTGAAATCGGATAAATATCGGTTTGCGTTCAAATCCAAAAACGCCCATGCCTATAATATTACTATCTAAGTACTTAGGTAGTTAATTACTTAATACTTAATTAGAAGACTGATTCTTAGAGAATTTGAAGATTTCTCTATTTTTTTTAATGTTTAATATAAATGTTAATTACACAGTCTGATTTTTAAGTTTGTTTAAATTTTAATTATATGAGTTGTTTATTAATAAACATTATTAAATAAACGCGAAACAAAAAAAAACTATTTAGTTAGTAAGTGGTTAATAATTAAAGTCATAAAAAGCTCAGCTATTAGTAATGATTTTATACGGTCATACGGTCAAACTTTAGGGGTTTTATATCAATGGTATTACCATTGATATAATATTTATCTGGAATAATTTACTTTTATAGGATAAGATGTTACATATTTAAATGTCATTTTATATTAAAATACTGTTAAATTTTTTGTGGACCTTAACTATTTTTTTGATTAAACTATCATAAGTTTGCTTTAATTAAGATCACTAGTTGTAAAATTATTGAATCTAATTCCACGCTAAAATGGGTATTTAATTTTGGTGATTATTTATTATTTTTGGCAACATAGGTGGTTACTTTAACATAAGCTAAATAATATCGGCTGACTACAAAAGTTTGTATTTTGAATGAACTTTGAAATTTCCATGTTTTTAAATCTCTTCCTCATCCTTATTTTATCCATGGTCTATAACATAAATATATATTTGTAAACATACACATACATATTATCTCTTTATTATATAGAAATCAATTGTTGTCCATTAGTCACGCTAAAACTCAAAACTGGCTCGAATAATTCTGATGAAATTTTTCTGTTTAAGTGGCTGGACCACCCTGGGACAACCCTGGATGGTTTAGATCCACAATTGGATGCGATAAGATGAGCTGTTGTCGAGATTGAAAAATCACTCGAGCGAAGCCAGGGCACATCGCTAGTAAAATACATATATATTAATAATATATAATATTTTGCATTACTAACTATATGCTCAATATTTGGCATATAGTTATTATGACAATATCTAACTAGTAAGTAACTATATGTCCAATATTAAGCATATAGTTACTATGATAATTTTTGGACCTGCTGCTCTGTTCATAGCTGGGCGTAAGCAACCAATTACGTATTTTTTCCTAGCTGTGTTTGTCGAGCAATGTTTTATTTTTTAATTTTTTTAATGTTTCGTGATTGCAGATAATGTACATGTCGGTGCACCGGTACGACAACGGGTCATTCTTCCCGCAGTCTCGCGATGCTAACTACGACGCCGTCGGGCGAGCACGTGGGGAGGGATACAATGTCAACATACCCTGGAATAAGGTCACCCTTAAAATCTTCAGCAGCTCGTAAACATTGTTACAACACACCATCATACTTCGAAATGTATAGAGCAACTCTGCAGCATATAGCAGGGTGTTAGTGTAAACACCGTTATCCTTGAAACCAGTGGTTTGGCTTCACTTATAGAACGTAAATTCAATTAATTAAAAAAATACGCTATTTGCTTTCATAAAATTTAAAAAGTTTCTGTCCCACACCGTCCGTAAATTCATGGATACCCTATGCGCCCGAGTGACGTAATCACTATAAAGATCACCGCCCGCGCTAGCTATCTACACTACATTCCAGTAAAAACACAATAGGTACACATAATCTGTGATGTAACTTTTCCTTCATACTTTCATCCTGGCTTAGGACAGGCAAAAATTGAGGAATTAAGGGAAAATTTAGATTTTACTAAAAAAAAAATGTTATTTTTCATTGAATTTACGTTCTATAAGTGTAACCAAACCACTGGCTTTTCAAGGATAACGGTGTTTACACTAACACCCTGTATAGCACGATTGGAACAAGACCGGGGAGAACCATGCTCTCACACAATACCAGCGTAAAATAGTAATAATTTAAATAAAAGAGTAATTTAAATAAAGTCATGTTCATGTATTTTTCTAGATTTTGGTTTGAGTTTAGCAGTGTTAGACATCGCAAACCTTCAACGTTGTTGCCCATCATCGGTCTAAGTATCTTACTTAATAACCCGCCCCAGCTTTCACGCTTTAGACGTGGAGTTGCGGAAAATAACCCTTTGTAAATTAAACTAAGCAAGGTAATTATATCTATCGGATACCGTGAGAACTCTCTGACCTTCTTAAAATCCACTCTTACGACATGACGTGGAACACAAAATTATTAACCCTTGTTAACAAAGGAGCTCATATTTTATATGTATGTATTTATAAAAAGAACTTTACTAACAGCGAGGAATGGGTGACACGGAGTACATGGCAGCGTTCACACAAGTGATTCTTCCGATCGCCTACGAATATAACCCGGAGTTAGTCATCGTGTCCGCTGGCTTCGATGCTTGCGTTGGTGATCCGTTGGGCGGTAAGTTTATTTTTCATTGTTTTTTTATATATATATAAGTGGCAAACGTGCATGCTGCTCACCTGATGGTGAGTCACTAGCGCCGCCCATAAACAATAGTAACACCAGTGGAACTGAATTTCTTGCGAGTTATGTCTATGAGCTCGTTTTCATGCAAATCCAAAGCCAAAAACGAAGGTAAATACGTATGTAGATAAATAGAGCGAAAAAATGGAGGGAATGATCGTAACGAACAAAAGCTAAGTAATAGAAGATCGCAGCTATATTACTGTTGTAGCACCAATGGGTCGTCTCGACCGGGGCAGGAACATGTTCTCATAGAATACCTGCGTAAAATAGTAGCATAATGCTACTGTGTTTCGTTCGTGAGTGTAGAGAACCGGAGACCCTTTTTACTGAAATCGAGGCATTCCATCTTAGTAATCAGGGGTGATAAGGCATTTGCATTTTGATTCTTAATTGAGGATAAATGTGGATGTCTATGAGCCACTGCATCGAATTACCATCAGGTGGACTGTGTGCTCGTTTGTCACTCAATGCTATAAAAAAAAGAGAGCAAACGAGCACGTGACTCACCTGATAGTAAGTGACTACCGCCGCCCATGAATGAAACGACACTAGGGGAATAGCAGGTGCGTTATCGGGCTTTTAGAATGAGTAGGAAGGCTCTCTTAGTGCCCAAGTGTATGCACAAGAACAGATGCACCCTCTATGCCCTCACTCTCATAGTCCGGTTGAATGGCAATCTAAGACAGGAGGGAGGTCAAGCACAGGAATTACGGCTTTATGTGCTTTCCGAGGTAAGGGAAGTAAGGGTGTGAAACACCGCTAACTTCCTGACTCTGGGCTGCTACTGAAAATTTCTTGGCAGAGAGATTTCTGCACATCGCTAGTAAAATACATATATTAACAATATATAATATTTTGCATGACTAACTATATGCTCAATATTTGGCATATAGTTATTATGACAATACATATATTAATAATAAAATATTTTGCATTAGTAACTATATGCCCAATATTAAGCATATAGTTACTATGATAATTTTTGGACCTGCTGCTCTAGTTTGCGACCATTCAACCAACTGCCAATTGAATTGTTTTAACAAACATTTTATAGCATTTTTGTAACATTTGCCGTCTTAATACAGTAAGTAGTTTAAAATTAGTCTCGGAGTTAAACTAGATCCGGTTTCAATAATGAAGTCACGTGGAAAATATGCGAACTAAAATGTAAAATAGGGAATTTTACTGCAAATGTAAATTAACTAGCGACCCTCCCGACTGCAGTGATGCAATGTTGTAATATGCATGTATTATACATATAAAACATCCTCTTGAATAAATCTGTCTGATGATGAAAACTACATCAAAGTCCGTTGCGTAGTGTAAAAGATGTAAGTGTACAGACAGCGGGAAGCTACTTTTTTATACTATTTTTCTTAATTTGCTCGTTGTTCTTTGTAGGTTGCAAAGTTACGCCAGAATGCTATGGGAGAATGACTCACCTGCTTCGAGGTTTAGCTGGTGGAAGAATTATCCTTTGCCTGGAAGGAGGTTATAATACGACCAGTATATCCTATGCAATGAGCATGTGCACCAAAGCCCTTCTCGGCGACCCCATACAATACTGTTACGACCCTAAAGCAGTTTGCCATTGGTCTGCTATAGAATCAATCAATAATGTTATCAAAACCCATAAAAAGTATTGGAAGAGTTTGAAATTCCAATTGGCCTTACCAATAGAGGATGTTCTAGGAGAACCACTACCTTCTAGAGGTTTGACAGATGAATCTAATCACACAGATGTACAGAAAGTATCTAAGTTGTCAGCATCAAAACCATTGAATGAATCATCTAGTGACAGTTCTAAGTCGTTCAATCAACTCGACTCGTCTTTAGAAAATGACATGCTGAATTTGAGCATAGGCAAAACGAAATGTTCTGATGGTGTACATTGCGGTACTGATGATGAAGACGAAGACGAGTCTAAACTGCTTAATAAGAGCAGAGTAACTGAAGAGGGTCCAGGGTCTTCAAAGAATGAGACTGATAAAGGAGACTCTAGTAAAGAGGTGGAAGGAAAGAAAACTCTCGTAGATTATTTATCGGAGAACATGCAAGCTCTTATCGAAGGCGAAATGTTTGCAGTCATACCTTTACAGTGGTGCCCGCATCTTGATAATTTGTTTGCGATACCCCCATCGGTTAAATTTGAACAGGGAGTTAAATGTGTGGACTGCGACGAGACGAATGAGAATTGGGTCTGTCTGCATTGTTATGTTGTGAGTACTCTTTTTATTTTGGAAATTAATAGAGTGTGTACATACAATGTGTAATACTATTGTTAACATTCTAAATATGATTTAAAAAAATAAAAATGTTTATTATTAAATTATAACATGGTAGTGCCAAGCTGCAGCTATATTATGGTTTTTGCGCGAAAGGATCGGATCGTTCGGGGAAGGATCACCCCCTTATAAAACACCATCGTAAAATAAAAGTTTAATGCTGTGCAGTGTTTCGTATGGTGAGTGCAGAAAACTGGAGTACCTTTTTATTGGAAACAAGGCATTCCATCATAGTTCTCAGGGGTGACAACGCATCTGCATTTTCTTTCTCAACCGAGGATAGATGTAGTGTCCATGGGTCAGAATATCCACTTACCCTCAGATAGACAGTGTGCTCGTTTGTCACTTTTATTTAATAAAAAATATACTTAGATAAAACTTTAAAATCCTTTGACTTGTTTTGTAGTGATCAAATGTTTCACTTGAAAAATTCCTTATTTACTTTAATTAGTTATAATGTCCAATGTCTCAAGTTGATTGAATTGCTGTATGTTTATCTTAAAGTGTTAAAGGTTTATATTTTTATGGAAAGGCTGACTGTAACTAGCTTTATTGATAACCTTTTATTATTTGTAACATGTTAGAGGCTAGCTAAAGAATCAATGACATATTTGATCATTGATTGAAATCATTATTCGATAGTAGGTCCTTCGAGCCAGATAATTTTTGTGACTAGCTTTGCAAAAATTTGTTTGATTATCATTATGTTAATTTACAGACCGCCTGCGGCCGCAACATAAACGGCCATATGCAGGCTCACTACCGAGCGACCGACCACGCCCTCGTAATTTCTCTACTCGACTTTTCCGTATGGTGCAATGTGTGCGAAGCTTATGTAGATAACGCGCTTTTGTACGATGCGAAAAACAACGCTCACAAATGCAAATTCGGAGAGGAAATGCCCTGGTGCTACCGGACTGACATACACATGGAATAAATTTACAAGATTGTAAATTCAAACCTTGTTACGTTCGATAATGATGACCAACTAATTAATTAATTAAATATTAACTTGAATTTAATTTTGTCGTCCACATTAATTTATTTAACGAAGTTTAAATTAATCGAATAATTTGCGTAGCTCCGACATAAGAATTTTTATAAAAAAAGGTGATTAAACATTGACTCATTCGCCATAGCTTTTATGCTAGTTCTAATAATATTTATGACTCGAATAAAATAGAAAGACCAATAGGAAAATGATGGAGGTCCATGTCCAGCCGCGGGAGTCATAGGCTGGTAATTTTGCTAATATGAAGAAAAAAATTAAAACTTTTTGAAAAGTTGAAAGTTGAATAGCACTTCAAATTAATCAGTCAAAAATATTATAAAGTAGTTCATAATTTCAATGTGATATTAGCTGTGTTTCGTTTGTAATAAAATAGTTTGATTGGCAACTCCGTAATGAAGTAGTAATACTTAATCTTTAAGTAATTTTAAAGGATTCAAACTTATGTAGATATTGACATAAAATAACATAATTTAAATGATTACAATATCAAGCTAATGACGATTAAAAACGTTTATGTAAGCGAACTTCACTATTTTTATTATATGATACAATACTGATGTAGGTATTAAGTAATAGTAATAACTAGTGATGTCCGGATATCCGTATCCATATCCTATATATATTTTGGCGGATCTAAAAAAAGACCCGCGCAATGCAAGTAGAAATATGTCCTGTCACGCAAAGCGTCAACTATCGTTATAAGGCCACACGCATTAACACAGAATGAGTAAGAAAGTTGAGATCCATATCCGTATTCGCGGATCTTGACCAAATATCCGTATTCAAGGATATATATTTCTAACGATCCGGCACAACTTTTTTTTTCTTTCTTTCTTTTTTTTCCTCTACTCTAGTTCTCTAACTAACTAGTAACTCTAGTAATAACGCACAAATGAATCTTTTATTATTTTATATATAATTTCATTCTAAGATTAAAAGGAATAATCTGAAAAAAAACCCTGAAAACGTAACACAAATTGATCTACCGCTATTTTTTTTAATTGTGAATGATGAAGTAACTTATTATGATTCAGATCTTTTTCTGTGTGGTTGTGGTTGACTGTTATCGCATTGCATAGCTTTACTTTTTATTTTACTGTTTAAAAATTCGTCTCTACTAATTATACTCAGATATAATACGGCCGAATAGTCGTGGCCGCTCCGAACATGGCTCTCCGAACTTTCGCGCACAACACTCTAGAAGAAAACTTATTGCCAGACAAACAAATATAGGCACAGAAAAAAATACAATAACACAATAAGAAAGTAAAAATAAAACGAATACATACCAAAGCAGATTTTTTAGATCACAAACTTATATTATGTATATATAATATATTTTCTAATATCTTGCGTAAACCCCTTACCATTTCTCACAGGTCATTATATCCTTTGCATATGGTTGACAGGTAGAGGTCGCTTGTATGCATTTGTTATTTTTATTTGTATTTCTTTTCTCGCGGCGTAAAATAAAGAATATTTTATTCATTCATTCATTCAAGTCTTATTTATTAATTTACACTTTTGTGCACATTGGTGGTGGTACATAAGGCGGACTTAATGTCACAAGGCACACATTATTATTATTTTACAAAATTCAATCAATACTACGCTTTGGCATATTTTGCGAAATAACCGCCCGATGACACTTGCAGATAACACAAATAAAATTAAAAATGACGTAACAACAACAATAATAACAACAATTAAAAAATTAACAAAAACCACAACGAAAACTTTTCTAACCGATTGTCGTCAAGACAAAGATAGCGACACGAACACTAAACTGAATGCTGACGTGTGACGGAGACACATTACCTTGAACCGAGCATTGCCGAACAAGCACGAAGTTAACAAAAAGAGATGTGCAATGTCGTGTAGTTTAATCGAGTGAAATTAAGAAATATAAACATATTTGTATTCAATTTTATAACGAGGTTTTAATTTTCTCAGACTTAAGTAGTCGTTAGGAGATTACTGAAATTTATGTAAACCATGTCTTTTGATCCAAAAAAATAATTTATCGTAACATTTTATTTAAGGAAGAGCAAAAACTAATTTAGTAGTAATTATATTAGAAATTTATTTTGTTAAGTGTCATATATAAACACTAAATTTAGTTAATACTTAATGACAATAATCGATTACGATATTTAATCGGATATAGGATTGCCTGTGTTTACGTTAGATACATATTTCGCCAAGACCATCACCCCGCGCTCGCCGCATTCTATCGCCATTTGCTTTCGAAATAGTGTATTGCTCAGCTATTCGCACGAGGTTTGGACCGGCTAGGACTCATCGGCCATACCTATGGTAATACTCCATGGCTATACTGTAATGCGCGCAGTGGACAGTTTAAAAGTTTTTATTATTAATAAATAATATTTTAATTCTTGACATAACTACGAAGATATTTTCGTAGACAATAATATTATCGTGTTAATCGTTATTAGTTTGTATTGTAAGTATAATTTATAATATATTGATCTGAGTATACTTCTTAGCTTCAATTTATTTTATGCCCTGTGCTTAAAGATACATCATATTGCATAGAAAATCCCTATGTACTTATCAGGATAAGGGACATAGGGATTTTCTATGCAATATGTGCATTTCATAATTATTTATACTAGATGATTTTTTTTACCGTGTGGTAAAAAAACAGGGTGCAACAGGTGAACAGAAAAGAAGCCTATGACACCGATATTTTTCTTTTTTTTTCTTTTACATTAACATATTATAAAATTGATCTATCAATACATACTACTAATTTGAAATAAACTTTCGGTACTAACAAAATAAAAACCAATATTTTGAACTAAATAAATAAATCGATTAAAAACTATAGAAATTAAAATAATACGCACCCAATTAGTGATATTTATTGATATATCAATTTCATAGTATGTTAATGTAAAAGAAAAAAATTATTAAATTTCAGTGCTTCAGGCTTCTATTCCGTTTACCTGTTACACCCTATTTTTTTCCAGACTCTAAAAAATCATCTAGCATTGATGAATATTTCACACATGATTTCATAGATAAATTTAATTGTGATCAGTATTAACAAATTTGTAATTAACCTGTAATCAACAATATGTCAAATTTTATTCTTGTAAAATAATTTATAAACAGTTAATATTTTTATTTCATATTGGAATATAGTATTTGCGTGCCAAATCTATGATGGAATGCTTGTCACTTACAAGATTTTATTTAAAATAACAAGTCAGTAATAAAAACATATCATATTAATTGTGTTTTGATTCAAACTCATATTTTCAGCCTTGGAATATTTACATCGTTTTAGAGTTAAAATCAGTCGTAATATTTTATTCAAAATTTGCCCCTACTTTTTGAAAGTCTAGAAAGCTACGCCATTGCTTTATCAAGTGCCTATTTAGATCCGCTAGGAGTAATAATCCGTGAGACCTTGTGAGAAAATCCAACAAGAAACTCACGAGAATGTATAGTTACAAAATTACAAAAAAGTCTAAGGATGCTCAGCATCGTCTAATTTAAAATATCCTTTCTACATAAAAATGCTTTTTATACATGCATTTAGAGTTTATGCAAGAGCCAATCAATAATAATATTGAAAATCTTGTTATACATAGGTAACAAAACATAAATAAATATGTACTACCCATAAATGGGCAGATAGATTTATGGAGCCTGTGGTGTCCACTAATTTAAGTCTAGCGTTTTAGTAAAACAACCAACTATCAGTAAGTAGATACACAGCACAACGACAACGTCCACTCGCCACCGATGACGGAGCGGCAATGCGAGTGGGGCACCACCGTTGGTCTGTGTTCTACATTTAATTATACATATATCACAGAGCCTGTACTTTGTTTTAAAGTACGGACTTTGATTTATTCAATTCGTTACGCTTCGTGACATTTAGCTCTTTCAACTCTGCATGTAGTAACCCAATCTGTGTGGAAGTGGACTCTTCAGTGGAAGGTTGACTTGATCGGCCTGCGCCCAACGGCGAAGGTGTTTTTAACTATGAAATTCCTTGTAGGGCTACTCGTAGATTATTTTAATGATGCACGCTTAGTATCATCCGCTGAATCGTAACCATGCATATGAAATATTAGTAGAAACAATTCTACAAGTAAAATTCCCTGGTATTGCAGTTGTTCATGGCCAGCTGTTGTCACTTACCATCAGGTGAGCCACATACTCGTTTGCCCCCTCATATATATATAGAAAAATTCTTCGATGGTGATATATCAAGTTTTCCCGCCGACAAACTGTTACGCAGTTTGGTGGGTGTGAACAATGTATAAAAGGTTTGGTCCAGAATAAATTATTTATTTATTTATTATTTTTTATACACTTGGACGGCTTAAGATACTATCATCTTCAAACATAGAGTAGCCATACTCAGAAGTCCACGCGGTCCTTACAATAAAACTAGTTGGTGCCGCACTGCTCACTAGACTAAATACAATACTTATGCCAGGTACCATATATCTACGAAAGAAAAAGACGAAGCACTATTTCATATAAAAACGAGCAAGACCTCAAAAACATAAATACAACATAAGAATTTGTATTATATAACACATTCAATCTTACTAAAACGATAACAAAACGTATTTTCTATGTACCCACACGTATACAATCTCAAAACATACCTTTCTTAAGTACTGTTTCATTACCTTACGTTCACAAAAAGCAAGTAGATAAAAAAGTAGTGTTTGTTCCAGTAAATGCACATCGCTTGGAGAAGTTTAGAAGTAACATAGTAAAAAGCTCATTTGCAATGAATTTAATAATACTTTTACTTCTAAAACATTCTCCTTGAATAATCGTAAAGCATTTAATGAATGGGCGACAGTAGGAGTCCATAAGAGTAGACAAAGGTTATATGAACTTTACAATGAAAGGTCATATAATCCTAGCGTCGAATTTAGGGAATATGTAAAAAAATATTCCAAAATATTTAAAAGAATGTGCTCCTTAGCCAAGTCATTGTATTTAAGCAACAAAATAAAGACTGCTTCTAATAAAATTAAAATGACATGGAGTATAATTAATAGTGAAACTGGTAAGGTCAACTCTCGCAATTCAAACTACCAGTTAAGTTTTAACAATAAATTAACTAAATCAGATCAGGACGTTGCAATGGTTTTTGAGAAATATTTTACTGATATTCCGATCTTAACCACTAACAATAAATTAACTAAATCAGATCAGGACGTTGCAATGGTTTTTGAGAAATATTTTACTGATATTCCGATCTTAACCACTAAGTCACTGAATTCTTCTCCTACCGTCGCCGAATCATTACTTAAACAAAATGTAAATGTGTGTACAAAGAATTTTACATTTCATAAAGTTTCATCAAAAGATATTGTAAAATATTTTAAGACTATTGATATTAAGAGAACCGCCGATCTGTGGGGGATTTCTGTTGAAGTTATTGCGTCTATAATAGATACAATCGTACCTCAACTATCTATTATTTTTAATAGTAGTATCAAATCTGGTGTGTTTCCTGATTTAATGAAGCATAGTAAAGTAATACCTTTATTTAAATCTGGTAGTACATTGGACCCCGCTAATTTTAGACCTATTTCTGTACTGCCAACACTTAGTAAAATTTTTGAAAAAAATATTCTTGATCAATTGTTAATTTTTTTTAATGTAAATAAATTACTTCATAAAAATCAATTTGGTTTCACAAGGGGTCGCTCGACAACTGATGCTGGTGTTGAGCTGATTAAATATATATTTAATGCATGGGAGAATTCACAGGATGCTTTGGGTGTGTTCTGTGACCTATCCAAAGCCTTCGATTGTGTTCACCATGAAACATTAATCAGGAAACTTCAACACTACGGTGTAAGAAATGATGCTCTTAAATTAATTATTTCATATTTAAGTGACAGAACACAAAAAGTTGTTATTAATAGTATGAGTTCTTCCGGGTCCATTGTACAAATGGGCGTGCCTCAGGGCTCAATTCTCGGCCCTTTTCTGTTTCTTGTATATATTAATGACTTACCTTACATAGTTGGGGATAACCATGATATAGTATTATTTGCTGATGATACTTCATTAATTTTCAAATTAAAACGACGGTTATTAAATTACGACGAAGTAAATAATGCTATAGCTAAGTTAGTCAATTGGTTTAATGTTAATAATTTGCATTTGAATGGAACTAAAACTAAATGTATGAAATTCTTAACTCCTAATGTTAAACATGTCAATACTAATGTAATTTTAAATGGGGAGGAACTGAGTCTTGTTGATACCACCATTTTTCTTGGAATCACACTGGACGCAAAGCTTCAATGGCTCCCCCATATATCAAAACTAGCTAGCAGACTTAGTTCTGCAGCATATGCTGTAAAAAAGATTAGAACTCTTACCAGTGTTGAAACAGCTAGAATAGTTTACTTTAGTTATTTCCATAGCATTATGTCGTATGGTATTTTGCTATGGGGACACGCGACTGACACTGAAATTATATTTATTTTACAGAAGAGGGCCATTAGAGCAATATATAATTTAAAACCAAAAGAGTCACTGAGACAAAAATTTAAGGAAATTAATATATTAACTCTGGCCTCTCAATACATTTATGAAAATGTAATGTACGTACACAAAAATAAAAGTAGTTTTGCGAAAATAAGTGATATTCATTCTGTAAATACTAGGAGCAGACACAAGCTGGTAGTACCAGTTACTCGACTCCACCGAGTCAGTAATTCATTCTTGGGGCGATGTATACGCTTTTACAACAAAATCCCAGAAAATATACAAAATTTGTCATACACAAAGTTCAAAAATGTTATTAAACTAAGTTTGTATAAAAAGGGTTATTATAATATTAAGGAATTTATAGATGATAATAACCCCTGGGAAGGGTGATCGCTACCAAGCTATTTCTAATTTGTCTTGTGTTGTTGATTGTAAACATGATTGTAAGCTATTATTAAAAAAAATAGTCCCGCTGGGTTTCTTCCCAGGACTGAGGTTTCTTTTGCGAACCAGTGGTAAATTTAAAAAGTGACTTTCAATAAGTATTTTTATAATCTACATTGAATAAAAAAGTTTCTATTTCTATTTCTTGTAATCACAACTTTTAATGTAACCAACTTTCTAAGACTTCATGGAGAGTGGAAATCGAAAGGCATATTTTACCTTCTGTGTACTAAATATCGGGAATTTGTCAATAAAACAAAAATACAAATTATTCATCTAAATTTATTTTATCGCCTTCAAAGTAGGCCCCATCGCTTGCAATACAACATCTCCAACGCTTCACCCAGTCTTCCATACATTTTTCATAGGCTATTTGCGGTATGGCCTTTTGCTCTTTCAGCGAATTTTTTGTTATGGCTTCTATTGACGCAAAACGTTTTCCTCGAAGTGGTAATTTTAACTTGGGAAATAAAAAAAAGTCAGACGGAGCCATATCAGGTGAATACGGTGCTTGGTCGAGAACTTTTGTTGAATTTTTCGCTAAAAACTCTTTCACTATAATGGCTGGTGCATTATCATGGTGCAGCATCCATGAGTTGTGTTGCCACAAATCTGGACGTTTTCGGCGGATACTATCACACAAACGCTTCATGACGCCTAAATAATATTCTTTATTCACTGTTTCTCCCTTTGGAATGAATTCGGAGTGAACCATACCACGGTAGTCAAAAAAAACTGTCAGCATCACCTTGATTTTGGAGCGACTTTGCCGCGGTTTTTTGGGTTTCGGCTCGTTTTCGAGACGCCATTCTGAAGACTGTTGGCTTGTTTGCATATCGTACTCATAAACCCATGTCTCGTCGCCAGTTATTATACGTTTCATAAAGGTCGGATCCGTAGAAGCTCGGGAAACCATGTCTTCAGCGACATGCTTTCGCTGCGCTCTTTGAACAAAACTGAGCTCTTTTGGAACTAGTCGAACGGCGACGCGTTTCATGCCTAAAATGTCAATGAGAATGTTGTGGACGGACTTAAAAGATATGTTCACCTCACTAGCCAACTCTCTCAGACTCATATGTCGATGTTCGAGCACTAGCTTTTTGATTTTGTCGATGTTTTCTTTGGTCGTAGCGGTTGAAGGTCTACCAGAACGAGGCAAGTCTACTACTACTTCTCGGCCTTCTTTAAAAGCCTTATACCATTCATAAGCCCTTGTTTTCGATATACACGATTCGCCGTAGGTATTTCGCAACATTTTTAGTGATTCGCCCCATGAAATATCATTCGAAACACAAAATTTAAGGCACAATCTTTGTTCAACAATATTTTCCATTGTAAAAATCGCCGAGAACTCAAAACTATGACCAACAAAAAGTGTAGTTTAAAACAAATTAAATGACAGATCCCGCTCAAACTTTGCGCGCTAAATCAGTACAGTGCTACCAACATGCAAATTAGAACGACCTCTTTTACGCGGGTCTTTTTATTGACATATTCCCGATACTTTTTACACAGAGTAGTAAACCTTAAGTCAGACAGCGATGCAGGATGGGATAGGATCTCTGCTAGAGCAGTAAATCTTCTCAAAATATTTAAATGTACGTCCCCTTTACACACGTCTTTAATTTATGTATATTAAAAGGCATCTTTCCTCCCTCACTAAAGAAATCTATAGTCATTCCCATATTTAAAACTGGCGAAAGAGGCTGTATTTCAAATTATCGTCCCATTTCCATATTACCTTCCCTCTCTAAAATCTTCGAAAAGATTATTAACTGTAGGCTTATCAAATATCTGGAAGCAAATGACATAATTACAAATGCTCAATGCAGTTTTAGAAAGGGAAGTTCAACAACTGATACTGTACACGCCTTAACTAGTTTTACTGTGGAGAAATTGGATAGTAAAAAAATTTCTAACCATTTTTATTGACCTTCAAAAAGCGTTTGATACAGTCTCTTTCGCTTAGTTTTCTGAAAAACTAGAATCGTTTAAGCCTTGTGATGTTCAAGTAGCAGTGACAAAATTGAACTTGGATTTGGGTCGGATATCTTTGTGGTCAGAGCAAAATGCATTGGTTCTCAATCCAAAAAAGTCGCAGTACCTTATTCTAGGATCACCAAATCAAATAAAAAAGATCACACTAAGCCACCCTGCCATTATTGTAAACAACGAACCTATTGTGAGGGTCACTGAAGTCAGAAATTTGGGGGTAATAATGGACGATAAACTTCGTTTTGAGAAACATGTAATGGATATTGCACGTAACTGCTTTTATAGGTTGAAAGTACTTTATCGTATTCGCGAGTACCTAAGTGTCACCTTACGTATACATCTCTGCGAGTCTATCGTGCTTTCAAAATTCAATTACGCGGATTCTCTCATAGGTCCACGACTATTATCTCGAACACAGCAAATAATACAGCGGGTACAGAATGCCTGTGCACGCTTTTGTTTCAGTGTCCCACCACGTGCACATGTAACCCCTTTCATTAATAACGCCAATATTTTAAAAATGGACTGTCGCAGGCGACTACACTTTGCCTCACTTTTGTTTGGAGTTATTAAAAATAAAGAACCTTTATATTTATATAATAAGTTGATTTGGTCAAAAGATCAAAATAAGCATTAGGTATAATACCAGATCATCCAATTACAAGTTAGTATATCCTTTCTACCGGTCGGCCGCTTTCAGAGGTAGTTTTAAATATAATGCCACTAAATGTTGGAGTAATGGTTTTATGCCTAAGAAATCTACTAATACTAATTTGCTCAATTATGTTTCCAATCTTATTGATTCGGTTGACAAAAATCTTCAAGTAGATGTTATATACACTGATTTTGCCAAGGCATTTGATAAGGTAGACCATAATATACTTGTTAAAAAACTCGCATATTTTGGCATTTCCGATACATTTTTAAACTGGTGCAAATCCTATCTCTCTAATCGTAATGCCAGAGTAGTAATTGATGGCGAGTGTTCGGATTCTTTCAATGCTATTTCTGGTGTTCCACAGGGATCAAATTTAGGGCCTTTATTCTTTGTACTATTCATTAATGATATAGTAAGTGTATTTAAAAATTGTCAGGTTTATTTGTTTGCAGACGATTTAAAAATAGCTAAAGTTATAAAGCAAGAATCTGACGTATTAGAACTACAAGCGAATCTTGATAGACTTGTAAAATGGTGTGAAACAAATCGAATGCTGCTCAATCCGGATAAATGTAGTTTTATTAAATTCACAAGAAAAAATAATCCATTAATGAGTTCTTATAATGTTTTGGGTAAAAACCTGACGGAAACCAATTCCATTCGAGACCTGGGCGTGATATTTGATAGCCAATTAAGATTCGATAAACATATTAATTCTATAGTGACTGCTTCTTTTAGGCTGCTCGGCTTTGTTCTAAGACAGTCTAAAGATTTCAAAAAGGTAACAACAATACTTCAACTGTACAACAGCTTGGTCCGTAGCAAACTTGAATATTGTTGTCAAGTATGGTCTCCCGCTTACAAAAACCACATTGAAAGAATCGAACGTGTTCAAAAAAGACTCATTAAACACCTAATATTCCGTTTTAAGGCGTCAAGTCATAGTGAGTGCTACAATAATAAACTTGCTTACTTTAGGATGAAACCACTGGCAGTTCGTAGATCTCTTCTTGATTTGAAATTTCTTTATAAACTTTTCAATGGTAAAATTGATGACAGTGAGCTGTTGAGCAGATTTAATATTAACGTACCTCGGAGACCTCCTCGCAACCCATGTCCTTTCTTTAGAATTGACAGCACTCGAACAAAACTTGGACAGAATTCTCCAATAACACGTATATCACGCGTATACAATGTATGTGTAAAAAATATAGCAACACTGGACATTGGTTGTGACGGGCTCACACTTTTTATGAAAAAATGTAACGACAGTTTAGAAAATTAATTATTCACTAACTTTATGCCAAACTTAACTTTTATTTATGTTATAAAAACTATTAACTTTCTCTTGTTCGTAAAACTTGTTTTTGTTCCAACTACCATTAAAATAGGCAAATTATAAACACTGCTATTGTTTTAGAATGATGTGTTCTCCTATAATTGGTAGTACATAGTTATTTATAGATGTAAAGCATGTGTTAGAAGTAATTTAATATGTACAACTGTTGGAGATCCATATAAATAAATAAATAAATAAATAAACCTCCCGCCTCCACTGCGTGACCTGAAAACAATTAGTGGGTTTAAAATTAAATACAGGTTACACATACTTTCGGAACAAAAAAATACCGATCTATAAAATAAACTGATAGGAGGTTAAGTTCTTTCAACACGTCAGTAATATCATTCCCACAAATTATGTAGATATTTTTAATTTTCACTTTATATAATATATAAAACTTTAAATATTTATATAATAAATTTACTTTTTCTGACAATCACTTTATATATTACACCGTTTTCAGAAAATTGAGTTTTCGTCAAATCTTGACGTTTTGAGATCACAGAAAGCCACCCTGATAATTTTTCGATGGTGTCTGTATGTCTCAGACACCATCGAAAAATTATCAACAGATGTGTGTGTGCGTGCGTGCGTGCGTGCGTACGTGTTGCGTGCGTGCGTGTGTTCGTGCGTGCGTGCGTGCGTGAGTGCGTGCGTGCGTGCGTGTGTGCGTGCGTGCGTGCGTGCCGTCGTGCGTGCGTGCTTGCGTGCGTGCGTGCGTACGTGCGTGCGTGCGTGCGTGCTTGCGTGCTTGCGTACGTGCGTGCGTGCGTGCGTGCGTGCGTGCGTTCGTGCGTGCGTGCGTGCGTGCGTGCGTGCGTGCGTGCGTTCGTGCGTGCGTGCGTGCGTGCGTGTGTGCGTGCGTGCGTGCGTGCATGCGTTCGTGCGTGCGTGCGTGTGTGCGTGCGTTCGTGCGTGCGTGCGTGCGTGCGTGCGTGCGTGCGTTCGTGCGTGCGTTCGTGCGTGCCGTTGTGCGTGCGTGCGTGAGTGCGTGCGTGCGTGCGTGCGTGCGTGCGTGCGTGCGTGCTTGCGTGCGTGCTGTCGTGCGTGCGTGCCGTGGTGCGTGCGTGCGTGCGTGCATGCGTGCGCGCGTGCGCGCGTGCGTGCGCGCGTGCGCGCGTGCGTGCGTGCGCGTGCGTGCGCTTTATTTTTAATCTAGTTTTAATCTTAATTATTTATAACTTTATCTCTAGAAATACGCAATAACAACAAGTAAGAAGAAACTGATAAATCTTGTGTTTTAAATTATCCGTTTTTACTTTATACTGGTATTATTCAAAGCAAACTGTAAATGATTACCAACTCTAAGTAATCGATATCGATTTTTTTTAATAATTGAATATTGTACGTTCTCATTTTCTGGTTGGCATGCTTGGTGCAATAAGTCTAACAGCTGTCAAAATGTATTTCTTAGATTTGGTTGACTATAGTATCTGCGATGTAATTTTTTTATTTATTGACGATAAGAAACATTATATAAAAAGCGGCCAAGAGCGTGTCGGGTCACGCTCAGTGTAGAGTTCCGTAGTTTCCCGTCCGTCACAGTAAGTGTTCCCACTTATGAGTTTATACAAAAACTGTTGTTTTCATCCAAGTTCAAAATAATTTTCCTAGAAAGTCCTTATAAAGTTCTACTTTCCAGATTTTTTTCATATTTTCTAAACTTATGGTTCAAAAGTTAGAGGGGGCGGGACACATTATTTTTACTTTTGGAGCGATTATTTCCGAAATTATTGACATTATCAAAAATGATTTTAGTAAACCCCTATTCATTTTTAGGTCACGCTCAGTGTAGAGTTCCGTAGTTTCCCGTCCGTCACAGTAAGTGTTCCCACTTATGAGTTTATACAAAAACTGTTGTTTCCATCCAAGTTCAAAATAATTTTCTTAGAAAGTCCTTATAAAGTTCTACTTTCCAGATTTTTTTCATATTTTCTAAACTTATGGTTCAAAAGTTAGAGGGGGTGGGGGGGGGACACATTGTTCTTTACTTTTGGAGCGATTATTTCCGAAATTATTGACATTATCAAAAATGATTTTAGTAAACCCCTATTCATTTTTAAATACCTTTCCAAAAATATATCACACATTAGGGTTGAAATTAAAAAAATAATCACTTCCCACTTTACATATAAGGGGGGCTACCCTAATAAAACATTTTTTCCAATTTTTATTTTACCACTTTGTCGGCGTGATTGATACACATACTGGTACCAAATTTCAGCTTTCTAATGCTAACGGTCACAGAGATTAAGCGAGGACGGACAGACAGACATGGCGAAACTATAAGGGTTCCTAGTTGACTACGGAACCTTAAAATGGTGAAATATTATTAAAAAAATAATAAATGGAGATAATTATGATAATTTATAATATTTATAATAATTAAATTATAAAAAAACATAATTTATAACTTATTTATTAATAAATAATAATAATTTCGTTATTTTCTTGTTCGTTTGTATGATATTATAATCATTTCAAACTAGCGCACAACAGCCCGCTTTTATTGAGACAACTTAGCGATCACAGTGCATCACTTATTTTGTCCATATTTCTGGGACACTATTTTCTACAGCGATCGTTCTGCTTTTCTCTAACCACCATGTAAACAACAAAACAACAAAACATTCAACTGTCTCTCAGAAGGGCTAGAACCCAGAGCCTTAATATATTGAACTGTCAATGTCAGACTGACAAAATTATTCTCATAAAAATCCTTAGAGAGCAATTATTATACATACACATATATTCCCAATTTTTGCTTTTAATCCCATCAATATTATTATTGTTTTAATGTCATAACCAAAGACTACAAAATTAGTGGTAACATAAAATCTGTTTCAATGAATTATCTTCAGAAATTAATCATCTATGAATATTTATTATTTAGTCCCAGTGGTGCCTAGACATGTTTTTAAAAGCAGAAATATTTAAGGCTATTTCGTTTTCAAATCCAGTAAAATTACCTCTATCTTATTGGTTGTTAGTGCTATTAAGATTTGTTCTAACTCTAATTCCGCAAACAGGCTACATTCATCCAGATGAGTTCTTTCAAAACGTGGAAGTCATTGCTGGTAAGATAAGAGAATATTTATTTTAAAATTATTTATTTAATCATGATGTATTCCATCTCATCATCAGCCTTGTGGAATCGGCTACCATCAGAGATTTTTCCAGACCGATTGCGGCTTAGGGACCTCTAAGAAAAGAACCTACTCCTTTTTAAAAGTTTGGCGGTTAATATTTCCAATATGGACCATCGATTTCAAAGCCCATATTTTTTTTTGTAGATAATACTCACTAAAAGAAAGCGTTTTGCAAAGTTTTAGGTTGCGGACACTTACGGTTCATGAGATATATTTTTTTAAACTTTTCATACAAATTGGCAAATAATACGCAATTACACCAATTACAAAATGAATTTGACAAATCATTGATGTCAAACGTCAATTAGTGTAGGGTTCCGAATATTTTGAAAGTATCGATACGTACTCGATACCAAGTGTCGTATCAAAAGTATCAATACTACTTGGTATCGAGTACATTTCGTTAATTTTGGAGACTAGGGGGGGTAAGAAGCCGGGAAGTTGTGCTCCGGCGCTCCGTGGCAGCTCCGGCGCTGTGAGATGAGCAGTGCCTCCGCCCTAGCGTAGGGAAGCACAGGCACCTGGGCTCTGCATCTCGGTGCCTGCGCTTTCCTACGGCGGGCGGGCACTGCTCTCCCTCCGCGGCTCCGGGCTCTTATATACACTCTAGGGGTAGGGCAGACAAGAACACGTGGATAGTGGGGTGCTCTGATTCGGTTTTGGGTACTTTTTGAATATTAAATAAGTAAGTCAGTAAACACTTTATTGTAGTAGGAATTAGATAATACAGAAAGTTGCAAACAATAAAATAAAAGTACAAAAGCTGTACTAATTAAGATATACAAACAAGTTGCAAACAATGAAATACAAGTACTAAGGTGGAACTTAAATAGAGTAAACTTTATTCTACTTTATATACATCTATAATTGCACTTATCAGCTCTTTCTATGCATCTAATTGGTTTGTCATAATTTTTCATCTCCAAAATTAACGAAATGTACTCGATACCAAGTAGTATTGATACTTTTGATACGATACTTGGTATCGAGTACGTATCGATACTTTCAAAATATTCGGAACCCTACACTAACTGACGTTTAACATCAATCATTTGTCAAATTTATTTTGTAATTGCGTATTATTTACCAATTTGTATGAAAAGTTTAAAAAAATATATCTCATGAACCTTAAGTTTCCGCAACCTAAAACTTTGCAAAACGCTTTCTTTTAGTGAGTATTATCTACAAAAAAAATATGGGCTTTGAAATCGATGGTCCATATTGGAAATATTAGCCAGTTTGGCAAATTCTAAAAGACTGATGTTGCAGTTGCTCATGGGTGGCAGTAATTGCTCACTATTAGGTGAGCTGATGCCCGTTTGCCCCTCCCCTATTAAAAAAAAGCTTACAGCCGCTAGACATAGATATTTTCAGAATGTGCCATCAGCAACGCATTAGAAAAAACATCCACATCCAAAACTAAGATAAAATGTTACATGATAAAATTCATAATATTAGTTTCATTTAGTTATTTGTTGATAAAATCTGTATCAAGGATATCTGTGGAAAATATAAGTAACTGTCATAGCCTTACTGGCCAATAAAGTGAATTTACAATGGAGGCTTAAAGTACTGCCAACCAATTAAGAAGGCTTGTGATTAGTAAAGTTTTGGGCTACCCTTCTAGATTTTGTGATAATCTCGGAAACATTGAGAGAGTTGGTGGATGAAAGAGCCCAGGGCCGAGCTATCTTACAAATAGTGGGATTATCTATGTAAATATGTCCAGTAGTGGACTTGTTATAACCCATAATGGTGATGAGTTGGTAGCTAATCACTGATTAATTTTGGGGTATGTTCTGAAATACAACCCAGTATACTGGCCAATGCAAATGACATCATAAATCGAAGTCATTCTGGTGATTCGTTGTGAAGAATATGGTGGAATATGCCGTCAATCAATGATGTCATTTGCATTTGCCAGTATACTGGAAACGTTTCGGAACATACCTGTATTATACCTATTTAACATCTTAAAAATATGTAGCTGAGTGTATCAACACAGCTGTTATCATGTTGTATTTTAACTTTCATGTTAAATTTTCTAAACTATCCACAGCTCCAAACAAGATAACATTGAAAGAAAATTGTTTGTTTTTCAGGTGATATCCTCACAGTTGATGTTGCAAGAACATGGGAGTTCAATCCAAAGTTTCCTATTAGAAACATCTTTGTACCAAAGATAGTACTTGGCCCACCTCTTCACTTAATGCGTATTGTAAATCCTTACTCAAAAGCTTATCTGAATATTAATCTCCTAACACCATACTACCTATTGGTTATACCCCGAATCTTTATCTGTATTCTATCTCTTATTAATGATTATTGTTTGTACAGGATATGCATTCTGTATGGCCAAAATTTTAAGAACAGGCTTAAAATATTTGCCAGTTCTTATGTAGTTTTTGTTTACTGTTGCAGAAGTTTTTCCAATGCATTTGAAATGATATTCTTTTCTCTGCTACTACTGTTAGTAGCTGAATGTATGATAAAATCTGATAAAGTGATATATCATGAAGAGTTTCTTACTGAAAAATATAATCAAGCTGAAACACCAGTTGACAAAGTAAAAATTTTTAAACTTAAAACTCATTTGCCCGAACATTCTTTGAATAGAGTATTTATACTTGCAACCCTAGTAGTAATTGGTATTTTCAACCGTCCAACTTTCGTGGGTTTTGCATTTGCACCCATCTTCTTTTGGCTACATAGAGGCCTAGGTTCTAAAGTGGTGGGTTTCAAAGATTTTCATTATAGAATTTTCACATTTATGCTATGTGGTGTACCAATGACACTTCTACTTATCCTTGTTGATTCTTCGTATTATGGATATCTAACAAATGCAGATATAGAGTCCCTAAAACTATCCTGGGATAACTGGGTTGTCACTCCATTGAATTTTCTGAGATACAACTCAGACACAAAGAATCTCAAGCAACATGGACTTCATCCACGGTGGCTTCATTTAATTGTGAATATGCCATTGCTTTTTAATGTACTGGGAATAATTGCCTTAACTACACTATCCAGTAATACTTACAGGTAATATAATTGTCTTTATAATAAGTTTCCTTAAAATATGTATAGCATGAGCACAAAAGTTGTGCTGTGACATAGATACAACAGATCTAGGAGTGAGATGTAAGCAAAGTTCACATAAAATTGAGATTCTCCAACTGTTCTTGAAATGAAGTTGATTAGCTAATTAAATTTTAGCATTTTTAAATATCTTATTTAGAGATGACATGTTGTTGCCAGATAAATTCCATACAAAAGAAAAAAAATAACAATTATATTAATATTTTTCTGTAAATATAAAAGAAAATTAATAGAATCAGGCAATACTTTGGGGAAAATCATTATAATATCAAATATGTTAAAATGAATTAGCTACAATCTGCGTGAAAAATAAAAATGATGTATCTTACCTAGTTTGAAGAGCACCTCTCGTCTTCTACTTCTACCTACTACTACCTCCACTCCACTAAGGTCAATGATAGTTTGTCTTTCCATCCGACATCACTACACTATAGTGGTGTTAGGATTAGTGGTGAGGGTGATAGTGCACACGAATGAGGAAGGTGACACATCATTTTTATTCTTATAATAAATCAACTATAGATTTTTATTTAATATGTTAATACGTTTTTACTACAATCCCACCTGATGGTAAGTGGTGATGTAGCCGAAGATATGAAGCATGCTGACTAAAAAGCCTATTCACTCTTGCCTTGGAGACACCTACATTATAATTGGATGGAAAGACAGATGCTGATAACTTATTCCACTCCTTTGCTGTATGCATGACAAACATTGTAGCAAACCATTTGGTATGAATGCATGGTAAGTCGACAACGAAAGTGTTCTGGCCTGTTCAAGAGACTGGCCGTGCGTCTGGTTATCCGATGGTGAAAGAGAGAGGGAGGAATTAAGTTACGCATTTCGTGGGCACACTTTTTGAATCGCATCCTGTAGAAAACCGAAAGGCTGGCTATTTTGCGCCTGTGTTCGGTCACTGATACACCTCTTAGCATGCCTTTCCATTGAGTCCAAAGTTGATAGGTGTTATTTTGCAGCACCATCCCATATATTATAGCAGAAATACTTCATGCACTACTGGACTTGCGTTTTATTGTCCTGGCGTGAAGTACCGCCGCACCTTTGCAAGGATTCCTAGCTTCCTTGTAGCTGCTTGGGCCTTGAACTCAATGAATCGCCCGAAGTTCAGATTTGAAGATATCTCAACTCCCAACAACTGAAGATGGTCTATGTATTTATTCTAATAATACATTTCGGAAAGGTGAGCTGCCTCCTTTTTGCAGTAAAGAAACACGCTTGTGTTTTTAAGGTGTTGAATCTCATGAGATTTGCCTGTAGTGTGCAATTCACACGCTCAACCATAGCTTCTCTTTCCGACTGGCTTTGATCCCGACTGGCCTGAGTACTTGGTTGGTATCTTTTCACAACTGTGCTGTCGTCTGCTTACCTGTAGATGCCGGATATAAACAGGTCATTAATATGCAACAGGAAGAGAGTCGCCGAAAGAACGGATCCTGCAGGATCGGATGAGCAGCCATTTACGAAGACTCGGAGCGATCGTTCACTCAGAAAGTCCTTTACACAGTCAATCAGGCCAGGGGATAATACGAAAGACACTGGTATTACCCAAAAGGATATTGTGCCAAGCTCTGTCAAAGGCCTGCGAGACATCAAGGGAAACGGCCAGTTATTCCCCAATTTTCTTGAATGACTAACCCCATATGTGCGTGGCGTACGCTAGAACGTCCCCAGGTGGCCGATTACGGCGAAACTCTTACTGGCGGTCACTGTGTGTCATGAGGTGGGCATTCTATATATAGCCCATAATCTTGCACAGGATTGAGTCAATTGAGTTTGGGCTATAATTGTCAGAGTCGGCACTGATGCCTTTTTTGGAACAGGCTGCATGTTGGCCAGCTTCCAGGAGCTCTATTCGAGTATTAAATGACAGGAGACAACTCTCATTATACTCAGGTGCACAAGCCTTTAGAACTACAGCTAATAACAGTATACCATCTGATCCACTAGCTTTTTTTACAAGTCTAGACTTTGCAATATTTTAAGAACCTTTTTGTTTGTGATCAGAACCTCCGATATAGATGTCCCGCAGTAAGATAATTTATTGGTGGTGGAACAACATTATCGCATACGCAACAATACAACTTTATCGCATTTCGTATCTCAATTCAATTCAAACTTATTTTATTATGCTATGTTTGCTTAGTAAGCAAAACTGATTTAACCATTCTATACTGAGTCATAAAAATTTGTTTGCCATGAAAAATAGTATTTATATATGTAATACATCTAATATGTAAGTTTTATTTATTTAATTATTAGATATTAATTGGCACACCACCAGACATGATACAAAAGATTAAAGGTAACATTTTACTAACTAATAACTTTACTTAAATGGTCAATTAATATTACCATATTATGTCGGCTCGAACAGAGGAGGATCACGCTCGCACAGAATATCAGCTTAAAACAGCAGCTTTACTGTGTTTTGTATGGTGAGTGTAGATAACCGGAGACCCTTTCTATTAGGATTTTTTGTTACAGATTCATCAGGGGACAATACAGCAAATTGCCAAGAATACAGAGCATTACAGGACTCATGCTATTCTCTCTAGTCACTCCTGTTGCTCTCCTTTCGTTATTCCCTCACCAAGAAGCTCGTTTTATAATTCCAGTTCTCATACCTTTAATATACCTTTATGGTAATCATTTACATCCAAACGAAGCAGATCCACCAAAATCTAAAAGACTGAAAAATATTCTATGTTACATTTGGTACATATTAAATATTCTACTGACTTTGTTCTTTGGGTTTATACATCAAGGTGGAATTTACCCATTTGCTAATTCTTTACATCGTGAAATTAAAAGTTATTACGGTGTCCATACTCATGTTATAACAACTCACAGCTATAGCATACCTACGTATTTACTGCAACTAGAAAGCACAACTAAAGTTTGGAAAGACAAAAACACAGGTCATAAGTATAGATTGGCCCCGACAACGTTCCTTCACAAATATGGATCTTTGCCAATAAACGAGCTGTTTGAGAAAATCGACGATGTACTGAACAATGCCGAAATGCTTTTACATAAATATAAAAGGCAGTATAGATTTTATGTTGCATCTCCATGCTCGCTGGAACAAGAAATTCGTGAGGCGTCCAGAGCCTATAATTATATTGATATTGAACAGGAATTCTCATACTATCCCCATTTTTGTACTGAAGCCATTCCGAAGTTCCCGAGTTCCAGGGATCAGTACTGTTTCGAAAGCAATGTATTGCGAACAAATGAATCTCAGCCACTTGATCTCAGCATATATCAACGAATGTCATGTTTTTTAAAGAAGTTCTGTTTTAGAATTTATAGAGTGAGATCTGCCAACTATAAAATATAAAATTTTGAAACTCCACAAGATTACATTCTATAATAAAGCTACTAAGATAACATGTTAATTATATAGATCTGAATGATTACGATCTGCGTTTCCCACACAATAAATTTTGCCTAATGCTCGCAGTCCATTTTATTAATATTGTAACTGTGTAGTTTGATGCTGGTTAGTTGTATTTTTTAATTTTATAGAATAATCAATTAGAATTTTTTAATGGTGTGCCATTTTATTTTATGTTTTTTACAAGATTTTTCAGTATTTTAAACTTATTTAAATTTTGTTACGAAATAAAAAACGTGCTCTCTAGGGTTTGCTATGTTTCACTTGATGTAATTACGAAATGTTTTTATTTTTATATTATTTCGAATGTAGTAAAGTTGATATTATTTGTAATTAAAAAAAACTTACCCAAACAGGCGCTAATCTAGGGAAAAGTATATAATGTAAGCGTAATTTTTGTAATAAGGCTCTGTAAAGATCTTTGTGATAAAATAATCACAAAGCATGTAATTTCCTCTCTGCCCCCCTACTAATTTCTCTAGATCCGCGCCTTTAATGCAAAAGAAGGTGTGGAATATTATATTAATTTATTTATTAAGGATAAGTGTGAACAGCAGTCTTCAATATTTTCTTTACAATTTGGAGAGAAAATCATTAAACATGTCAATGCTATCAGTTTTGTGTGCTAATTTGCTTTAAAGATTCTGTCATTCAAGTAAGTCTTTGAACTAAAGTATTGGGTAGCAAATGAAATTATTATAATCTATAATGATATTATTATTTGTATAGGAAAAGGACGGAATATGGAATACTTAAAAAAATCAGTACAAAATTTTTATTTTTATTAGTCTTATGGGTTACAAAAGTTACAGCTTATATACGTCCTACTGCTGGGCACAGGCCTCCCCTCATTTCTGAGAGGGCCGTGGTAGCTCATATGGTTAACGCTCGCTGTAAATATAACAGAACGCGAGTAACCATTGTTTGATCCCCGCCGGCACCAATGAAATTGTTAATTGCAATTTTAAGTGCTGATTTACCTCGTGCTCGGCGGTGAAGGAAAACATCGTGAAGAAACCTGCATGTCTGA
Source organism: Parnassius smintheus behrii (assembly GCA_036936625.1). Taxonomy (NCBI): domain Eukaryota; kingdom Metazoa; phylum Arthropoda; class Insecta; order Lepidoptera; family Papilionidae; genus Parnassius; species Parnassius smintheus. The sequence continues at coordinate 50,487,628 of JAUPFT010000002.1, forward strand.
GGAATAAGAAAAAATATTTCGAAGACATGTGAAGTTCGCCAACACGCGTTGGGGCAGCGCGGCGGACACTTTCTTGCCCTAAAACCCTCTCAGAAATGATGGGTTACAATTTACAATCAAATGCAGTCATAATCACTCTTGATAAGTAATAATTAAATCAACAAATAATTTCCGTAATATTATTAACTAAAATAAATCAACCAAAAATATGACTTTCCAAAATGTGACCCTATTATGGAACAGGGTATTCCATAATAGAAATCTACCCTACAAGCAAAACTCACAAATATATCCGTATATTCTGCTCCGGAACACTTAACGTGACACCATTGTCCACAGGCATTGCACTGAATTCACTATTTTCCCTCTCTGTCTTCACTGAAAAGAACAGAGCAGTACATGGGCTCAGCATCAGCATTTGGATCGTTAGGCTGAACAGTGGTTCCTTTATCGTCACTGTAAACTCAAGATATAGTATTTTTATCAGAAGATGATTCAGACTCCAACACTAGTTTCTTCTTTCGCTTGTTTTTCTGAAAACCGCTCGTTGATGGCTGTAGCTCGGGAACACTGTTATTGCTGCTTGTGCGGCTGTTTTGACGACAAGCTAACTTTTAATTGAACTTGATAGGGAGATGATTTAGAGCTTAGACAGATTTCTTTTGAGTGTAAAGTGAAATTGCTTCAGGGGTAATAAGCATTTCTCGAAAACAAATTTCATTTTGGTGAGTGTGGTAAAAAACTATTGGGTGATACATTTTCTATGCCAAGAGGTGACTCTTGTAGTGTATATATCTCGTGAAAAATACATTCATCCTCTTCAATTAAAAAATTAGCATCTGTGGAAATGTTTTTGTTGAGGCGATAAATGCCTCTTGTGTTAAACCCGTTTATAGCCAATGCTGGTTCTCAAATAATCCTTGCCAAATATTTCCTAAAAATCGAAAGAGCTAAGAGGTCTTTGGTAAGTTAAAAGTCTTTGACGTATTTTTTGACTGTACAATTATTTTAAAGGGCCCATGATTGTCATTCGAAAGGTTGCATCTTTTGCGTAGTGCGGAGGTAAGTAACTAACAACAGTAACAAAACTTTCACGTGGCAAGTCAATGAAATTTATGTTGCGTGTGTGGCTGTGCCATGGCCATCTAAAATCAATAAGATTGCAGTTTCTTTTGAGGGTTTTGTGTGCTGGAGAAAATGCTTAAACCAATCAAGAAAGGTGTCTTTTCATGAGCAAAACCTTCATTTTTTGCGTGGTATAATGCGGGGTTACAAAGTCACCAGCTGCACTTATTGCAAGACAAATTGTGATGAGGGAGCCTCTTTCCGCGATAGTCTGAACTTTGCTAAGCCCAGTCTCGTCGACGGTGTAGATCCTAGTTAGTGGAAATTTGAATAGCTGGAATACCTTTCCAGTAAATCAAAGAAGGATTTAACATTTTCTTTCATAAAGTCTTTAACCCGAGCAAATAAATTACCAGTAGGTTAGCGCACAGAAAGTTCTTTATGCCTTGCCAAAAACCCCTTTGACCGTTTACGTACAGCTCTTTTATTATTAAATGATTTACTATAAAATTAACGTCATTAATGTTATAGAACTTACAAAAAATATGCTATAACTACATTAGGAAATAATTGTGTACAAACAAATGTACATACTAGAATAATTAGGAAATAATTGTGTACAAACAAATGTACATACTAGAATAATCAAAAATTTATTAAATGATTTATTATAAAATTAACGTCATTAATGTTATAGAACTTACAAAAAATATGCTATAACTTTACATTAGGAAATAATTGTGGACAAACAAATGTACATACTAGAATAATCAAAAATTATGAATCAATCAATTTAAGAAGCATTATTTTAAGAGCATTATCAATTCATCATTACAGCCCTTCACAAGTCCACTGCTGAACATAGGCATATATACACAAGGTATGCCACAAAGCACGGTCCTGAGCCACCCGCATCCATCGACTTCCTGCATGTCGTACCAGGTCGTCACTCCATCTAGTGGGGGGTCGCCCTATAGTTCGCCTACCGGTACGAGGCTGCCACTCGAGAACCTTTTTCCCCAACGGTTGTCGGTTCTTCGAGCCATGAGATTAAAGAGTTCGGTCTCCCAGCCATGAGATTAAGAGTGTGATCGGAGAGTTTTTGTGTTCTTCTACGGCGGGTCTTGCAGAACTTAGCTCCGACCGCATGGACAGTTTCTACGAGCTTGTCATTCATATCGTCCGCTGCATTGCAATCTTCTAGACACTGAAAGCGGTTACGTAACTCGAGCTGAAATGTTTCGGGATTCTGGATTAGAGCACGAGGGGACAGAGCGTTGACTTCATTAGACGAGACCTCTCCAACTTAACGTTTAGGTTCAGTATGCCTCTAACCATTCGGCGATCGCTGCCAGTTTTCACCCTTGCGATCACTGATACATCACTGAACAGTTGGCGTCTGGTCGTCATAATGAAGTCAATCTCATTTTTTGTCGAACCGTCGGGGCTCGACCAGGTCCACTTCCTGTGGGGCCGCTTCTGGAAAAAAGAGTTCATCATAAAGAGTCCCTCTTTCTCCATAAAGTCGGCCAGCTGCTGGCCCCTACGGTTCCGTTGCCCTACTCCAAATTTCCCTAACTTCAGCTCACCGCTTTCTCTTGTGCCTAGTTTTGCGTTGAAGTCTCCCATCAACACCGTGTAGTGGGTTTTGGAGAAATGCATGGCTCTGGAAATATCCTCATACATTTCCTCCACCTCCTCATCGGGATGTGCCGAGGTTGGTGCGTAAACCTGAATGACCTTCAGCGAATACCCATTTGGTGATTCTGAATATCAGGTACGCGACCCTCGTCGACACACTCCCAGTCTTTACAACGTTGTTGACGAGAGACTTGTGGATGATAAATCCGACACCTCCTTGGGACAGGCGGTCGCCCTCCCGGTGATAGAACAAGTTGCCGGACTCGAGGATTACCGTGTCCTCCCCCTCTCTTCGGACCTCGGATAATCCAATAATACGCCAGCGCAACTTGTCTACCTCTTCCAGCTCCAGTATCTTCTCGTCAGTCCTCGGGGTGCGTGCGTTAGATGTTGCCAGGTCGAGTCGTCGTAGGTGGCAACCGAATCTCCACCGGAGATTCTTAGCACCCCCTGCTCCGCCGTTACCATGGTTGCCACCGTAGCCAGGAATTGCGGGGCCACCGGGGACTGGGGGCCGTTTGTTTGCGTCGTTATTCATGGGGGGATATTTGCCATAGTTGCCACGCTTGGCGGGCGGGTTGGCAACCGCAGTTTTTTTTATTATATCACTGTTGTTATCAGAAAGATGCTGCTGCCCATCTTCTGTCTGTCTCCCTCTGTCGCCTCTTACGATACCCACGGGAAGATACGCGTAGTGGATATTCTCAACCGCCACTACACGGCAAATTATCATGAAGCAATAACATTTTTGAGGAAAATTATGATCGTTCCACCATTTTCAGAATCAAATTTTTCAAAAAAAATAAATCAGAATCATATCAATACTACGCGTCGAGCATAATGATGGTGGTCCGTACAAGTTATAACTTGTTCAATAAGATTGTCAAAAAAATATTCAATAATAAATAATAGAGCATGTCGGATTACGGGAAGGGGGGCCGCTTAACAGGGACACTGTATTCGTAAAATAACAATACCATTTAAAAACTACGTAATTTCTTTTGATACTTATCAACTTATTTTGAGACATTCATGTAAGAATAATAAGAGAACATATAGGTAAAACTTACGTGCAACTCGCGGCACGTAAGTCTAGCGCTGAACGAAATGTGGAGAAGATAGCTGCGCATGTCGTATCAGTACGCCAATAGCCGTAGCAGTAGGCAATCAGCGCGTACGCCGGTCGCGCGAGCCGTTTACTACCCCATGACACCTTATTTTCGACTTATGCGCAATAACGGTCACCGCCAGACTTTCGGGCCGCTACTTATAAATATGCTAAAAAAACAGTTTCGTGCACTCACTCGAGTCTAGTACTGCCGAACGCGGGTAGCGGGAGGAGTAACATGATACACGTTTGGAATATTCGTGGCTGCTTACTGCTTAGTTTTTGTAAATATTACGGTATTCCATATATATTAGGGACATATACCATAATTATAGCTCAGATGGTTAGCGCTCGCTGTAAATTTCACAACACGCGAGCAAACCGAGTTCGAGCACCAATGAAATTGTTAATTGCAATTTTAGGTGCTGATTTACCACGTGCTCGGCGGTGAAGGAAAACATCATGAAGATACCTGCATGTCTAAGAAATAAGAAAAAAAAAATATTTTGAAGACGTGAAGTTCGCCAACACGCATTGGGGCAGCGCGGCGGACTATTCCTTGCCTTAACACCCTCTCAGAAATGAGAGGAGGCCTGTGCCCAGGAGTGGGACATATATAGGCTGTAACTTTAACTTTTATACCATAATTAGTACCTTTCCTTAATTACCTTTATAACTCTACAGGCTTATATGACAGAATGGAACCTAAACATCTTTGATTATATAGACAGGTACATAATCAAGTGTGTATATTTATTTATTTATTTCGTATATTTTAAAGTGAAAACTTAGAATCGTTGTGATTTGAAACTCGATGAAACGAAAAAACGACACTAAAAAGAGACAGGCATATACATCTATAGGGTTTAACCTGCAAGAGAATGAGATAGAATATTGTATTAAAATCGTTTTTAACGCACCTTGCGTCTATTTTACGTATACAGTGTGTAGGTGTAAACACCGTTGTTACCGAAACCATAGGTAGTTGGCTTTAATATAAAAATATTTATCCGATTTTTTGAAAAAAAAACGTTATGTTCTTTCATAAAATTAAAAAAGTTTCTGTCCGATACTGTCCGTAAATTCATGGATACCATATGCGCCCGAGTGACGTAATCACTGTAAAGATCACCGCCCGCCCTTGCTACCTACACAAGATTTCAATAAAAACACAATGGTACACATAACCTATGATGTAACCTTTCCTTCATACTTTCATACTGGCTTAGGACAGACAAAAATTCCTACCCTTTGTGTTGCGTGACGAGTCCAAATTAATGTAAGTTAGATTTAACAACAAAGAAAATTAAACATTAATAATAGTAAATCATTAGGTAGGATTCTTGGCGTAATTGAAAGGTTAATGTTACGCACACACGGCTACACATTAAGCTATGAAAAACCAATGGGTAGCTTGCCGTCCAATCAAGGACCCAGGGTCCCGGGACTGTCTTAGCAGGATACCGCGGCCATGGAACGCAAAGGGCATTTGAAGCATAAGCTGACCGTTCATTGTACAGAAAGATCATACAAAGCGAGGCCAAGACAAACTGGTTTTGTATAGTTTGATGTGATCAGCTTTTACATTAATCGTAAAAGCTGTTTAAAATGGGATCCCTTTAACGGCCACGCATACCTCCACACATTTCCGTAGATTGTTTCGCACTCTAGGAAGCACAACAGTGTCATTTCTTAAATCTCTAAACACACTAAGAATTCGCCTTTTGAGTTCCGACGTATTACGGAACTTAGTTGCATACACTCGGTGCTTCACTTCTCCCCAAAGATAAAAATCCAGCGGGGTAAGATCGGGCGAACGCGCTGGCCACGCCACTGGCCCTCCACGTCCTATCCATCGCCCAGGAAACTCCTCATCCAGCATAGCCCTGATTTGCAGCTGAAAATGTGCAGGGGCACCGTCATGTTGGTAGTAGAGGTTTCTCAGTGAACGAAGAGGCACATTTTCCAACATCCTGTCGAATATATGTCGTAAAATAGCCATGTACGACTGTGCAATGCAATGCAGCACAGTGTGCACAGTGTGCATTCAAATGGACGTCAATAAAATAGGGTCCAAGAAGTTTGCCATCTAGAATTCCCGCCCACACGTTTACGGAAAAAGGTGCTGATAACTGTTTTGCCGTATTCGGTGTTCGTTTACCCGACTCCAGTAATGTTCATTACGAACATTGTAAATGCCCGACCTTGTAAACACTGCTTCGTCGGTAAATAAAATGGAAATGTTATCAAAGTTTTTAATTAGCCATTGCGAAAATACCACCCGCGGTATGTGGTAGTTTTCATTTAACTCTTGAACCGGCTGAAAATGATACGGATGTTGACGATCAATGTGTAGAATTTTCCAAATTGTCCAGTGAGAAACACCGAAAATACAGGCTGCTCGCCTGGTACTCTCCTCTGGGTTCTCCGCGAAAAAATCCAAGATACGTTCTTGAAGGGTAACTGGCAGCTGCTGGTTGCCACGCCCCTGAACATGAGCCGGCACGGTAAACTGTCCGTAGCTACGTAACCTTTGCGTGGCCGTCAACAAAGTTTCACTATTTGGCACAGGTTGTCCAGGGAATAATTCTGCGTACATTCGTCGAGCCTCGTTCACGTTGTCACCAGCTACGGCATAAAGCCGGACCATTTCGGTCCACTGCACGTTTGTGTAGGACATAATTAAAAACTAAAACGCACTCGCACAAAAACTACAACTATGTACCTAAAACACAAATAAGCGGCGTAGAATGTCGGTACGGCGCGCGGTGCGGTTGCAAATCAAATTTACACGTGCATTCGCTACCGACGCAGCGACAGACGGACACACTGAAACAGTGGCACTATGGACTGATGGCTGATGGCCTTTACCGCTGTGCTGCGCGCGAATCGCTGCCGCTACGATATGATTACTGGAATTTTGTATATGCCTACTTCCCTAGGGTGAAATAATTGTAAGGAAAAATTGAGATTTGACAAAAAATATGTTATTTTTTATTGAATATAAGTCTATAGTATTGTTAAGTTCTATAAGTGAAACCAAACCATTGGCTTCAAGGATAACAGTGTTTATTACGATTAGATAAGGATTGTAACATTTATTTGCTATAAAAAAATTTAACTTATAATTTATGCCGCAGTTGTGGTTAAAAATTAATATATTATATAAATAATTTGCTGTGAATTTTATATTATGTGTATTTTATGTTTCATTTCATTTGAAAGTTTCACTTCTACCGCATGTAAACTGTGCATAATATGTTTTTTTTAGTTTTCGAATCGCTCAAGTTGTTACGTACTTAAGGTTGTAGCTTTTATTTTCACACTAAGCGTATTCACTACTATGGAAAAGTATTTTATACATTGATTATAACGACTTAGAAATCCTTTTCAGATAGTCTAAAATAATCTGATGATGTAACTTTTTCTGCAATCCTTTAAATATTTTTGACCCAAAATGATATTTTATAAATTGATATACTTACCTACATACCTAAATATGTTTTGTTCGTATTTTACAACTGACAAAAATTTCAAATTTTCATTATTAATTATATTTACTAGAACAATAATGACTTCGAATTAAATATTTTTATCATGGTGTTTTGTTATATATTATTTTTGCAGAGACAAGCATTATGCTACGTCCGCACGCTTGGCAAACCTCAACAAGCCGTCACAAATTCAAACGTGTGGATAGAGTGTTTGGCTTGGTTTGCGTAAGTTTGCACGCTCTTGTAGCCGATCCGTCGAGTTTCGGTTTTTTGTCACAAATCAAAGGGAGTTCCTATATAAATATTGTAGTTTTTGGGGAGTTCTTCTTGCGCCCTCCTTTCTGCCAAGGAGGGGCGCGTCCGTGTACGGCTTAAAGATCTCTCGCCTGATCGGTAAGCCAATCCATAAAGGTGGGGTTTAGTGGGTAAAAGTCTCCACATAACCACATAACCACGCAGCCGGCTGCGTGGTATGCTATGAGCATTCCCCACCTCCCTCCCCCGCTTTCCGGAGGGTTGCCCATATTTGCTTCGGGCGCAAAAAAAGGGAGTTCTTTTGTACGCACTCCGTCTCGTTTGTGCACTGATGGCGAAAATAAGTACCTATAATAAAATAATTTAATGATTACCTGGTACGGTATATTTATGAATTTTTGACATCCACCATTTTATTTGCCGTATGTTTTATTTATTTATTTATTTATTTATAAGGGTCACCGACAGATGATACACAAATACTAAAACAAGAACCAAGCTTTGTGAGAAACATGCAATGTGCTCACCCAGTTATGGGTAACCACAGCTAACACAGAGTAATGTTGCGAAAAGTTAATTATCGTAAAATTTAATAGTACAGTAGCAAAATTGCGTATTTGTGAGAAATTAAAAGGGTTTTACATTTATCATCTAAAACTTAGATTCTAAATAAAGTAACATTTTTCTTCTGAAATTATTTAAATTGTCATTGAAAATATCTAAATCAGATGGCCTAGATATATCATTATACAGTCTAAACATTCTGCATAATGCTGAATTAAGACCGAGGTTAGTCCTGTGAGGTGGGACCATAAACAGCTTGTAGACATTAAATCGTGGTAATCTGCTTGGAGCATTAATGTTAACCATTTCAAGTAATTGAGGACAGTCAATGCCATTATTACATAGTTTGTGGAGGAAGCTCAAATCCAAAAGTTTGCGCCTGTTATATAAGGAAGATATACGGAAATGCTTTAGCCGTTCATCATATGTTTTGTTTTACTTCACTTTTCTTTCTTGTATTTATAATAAAAATAACTAACTTAAGCCAACAATCTCGATAGCCGTCATGCTTGCCTCTTCAGAACAAAGTAACGCGCTCGTAAGCGTGTGGATGTGGAGGTTTGATTCCCAAAATCAAGCCAAACATTTGTTGGGATTTGGATTTTGCGGCCTATGAACCGCTCGCCTATAAAGTATAGAGATAAGGAGTAGGGTAGCGCCACTGTGGCTACAGTCTATATTTTAAAGAACTTTTATATTTTTTTATTGCACAGACTTTCAATATAATTCTTTTTACAATAATTATTTTATTCCTTTCAAAATTTTTATTTTCAAAATCACTCAACGTATTTTACGGCGATTTATCATACCCTGTAGCTACTCGAGCGCTGTTATGGAGAGTTTTTGAACTGTTATTTACTGTTACGGACGGACACATTTTCAACTATTCTCCTATGGGAGATTGTCCTCCTTACCTTTATACTCCTTGCGCTCGCCTCTACATCAAAGCCATGCATGGTTGAATAGAATATTTTTTATTCAATATCTATTATAAGAATTCTTATCGAAAGTCATTTATTCATTTATAAACCGGTTCGGAAAAAAAACTGTCCTGGGAAGAACCAGCAAAAAACAATTTACAATATATATTGTAAAATTTAATATTAATATGAAATCATTTAGAAACAGCATGTTAGGGATCACCTCATTCTCATTTTTATCAATCATGTACTCTTTAGAATTACGTATATTAACCCTAAACACTAAACAATTTTTGCTTAAAAAAATTTTAACTTTTTGATAGGGTAACTTCTGTATAGGTGAATATGCTAACTTTTTTGAAATATCTGTTGCATATGTATGCAGTGTACAGGGCTGGAAAAAGTTAAGGCTACGGATTAATGGCTGAAAATCAATCCAAAAATCGATCTGAGCCAAATTTTACATACTCGTATTGGAGACTTTCATTACTAGTGAGAGGTTATTGACTGCAAACCTTTTGGGCAAGATTCCAGCGTGCGGCTTATCCTCTGGCCTGATTGACTGGGTGAAAGACTTTCTGAGTAAGCGGTCCCTCCGCATTGTTGTCGATAGCTGCTCGTCCAACACTATCGCGACAAACGCCAGAGTTCCTCAGTCATCGTCATCACTGTCTGTTGGGTTAAACTGACGTCAAAGTTTCCTAACTTTGCGATTTGACGCATTAGCCTATTGCGAAGATTATTTTTATAAACTAATCAGACCAGGCTGTATATTATAAGACCTTTGTCTGCTTATTAAAGCGGGTTGGTTACTACGATTCGTCTTAATAGACGAATCGTAGTAACCAACAACAAAAGAAACTATTCCAGTATGGAGGGTAGAGGTAAGCAAGACTATCTCATATGCCCCCATATGAGATGGTCTTCCTTATATATTATATAAGATGAAATAGTATCCAGCTGTAAGCTGTAAGTAATAGTTCAAAACCCTTCCACAACGGCACCAGCGGAGATACAATCCGATTGGATATGATCCATTGACACCTTATTGATCATAATTATATAAAGTCATTATTTTAACCCTGTCTTAATTAATTTAACCTGAATGTTCCCATTGATATATGAATTATTTCAGAGAGTACACTATGACACTTAAAAAGTCACTGTATTGTCATCAGCACCTCCGTAGTAACAGTTGAATTACGAAATTAATGTCCTTACTCATACGAAATTGAAACATGTAACACTGTAAATTACAGGGCTACCAATCGGCGCAAAACGCGTCAAGTTACGATGAACCGTAGACAGAGAAACCTATAGACAAATTGACGCCTTCTTTCGCATTCGCACACGAAAAAGAGAGATTTATGCATACGTCTTGCATAGAAATGAGATAGAGCGGTGTGATTGTTTGTCCCTTTCTCCGTGCCGGTTTTTTTGTTTAGCAAACTCTACAGTTTGCTAAACAACTTTAACAGCATAGCGATTTAAGGAGTTTAAAAGTCGGTTTAAGTGAGAAAAAAGTGTTTTTTGAGCTTAAGATTGGTGAACATTGTTCAGTTCAGTTCTTAGAATAATTAAAATTTTTATCTAAATGTGTTTAAAAGTCATAAAGATTATCGTATAACCTAAAAATTCGTTATCGTCCTTTCTCACTCGAGGCCACGCCGATCATTAGTCTATAGGTTTCTCTGTCTACGCGATGAACGGACAATATGAAAAAGTGTCCGTAGGAAAGCGCTAAATAAGGCTGGCGCCACTGTAGCTACAGTCTAAATTTTAAAGGACTTTTTATAATTTTTTTATTACACAGACTCATCATAATACTTTCTACAATAATTATTTTATTGCTTTCAAAATTTTTGTTTTCAAAATCACTTAACGTATTTTATGGCGATTTATCATACCCCGTAGCTATTTGAGCGCTGTTGTGGAGAGTTTTTGAACTGCATTTTCAACTATTCTCCTATGATAGAGTGTCGTCCTTACCTCTATACTCCATCCATTTAACGTATAGTCCACGCGTGAGCTCCGAGAAATCGGGGGCTGAGGTAACGGGCAGGTTTTCACCGCGCACGCTCCCAGTACTAGTGTCGACCTCGACGAGAGAGTACGCTTATCGAGTTCTGTTTTTTCTCTGATGAGGTCGAAGGAGATCACCGAATAAGCTATCACGCAAGTAACGGAAGAAAATTGGTGTGGTTATGATAAACACCTCACCGCATTTGAGGAACAACACTGGCAAAAGGATGGCTTAATGGAGAATGCTGTCCACTCATTTATTATCGAAGTACGTGAAGAGAGTGACGATGATAGTACATTAAATTCTTCAGGTAGTGACTATTCAGATTGCGACAATGAATAATTCGATTTGACGTTCTGAATTTTCATTATAATAAAATTATATACCATGTGTTTTTTTTTCATGCACATTATTGCACATGGGTAACTATCCTAAAACTGATGCTAAAGATATTGTATTTTTTTATAGGATATAGTGACAAACGAGCACACAGTCCACCTGATGGTAAGTGGTTGCTGTGGCCCAAAGACATCTACATCTATCCTCGATTACCAATAAAAATGCAGATGCGTTGTCACCCATGAGGACCAAGATGGACTGCTTCGTTACCAGTAAAATGGGTCGCCGATTCTCTACACTCACCATACGAAACACAACAGCATTAAGCTACTATTTTACGCTGGTATTCTGTGAGAGCGTGGTCCGCCCCGGTCGAGCCGACCCTTTCGTGCTACAACTATACTAATAATATAACTGCAGCAAGGCACATGTAAAATATTATATGTTATCGAGAATGTGTTATTACCGATAACGTAATATCGACTAAATCGCATCTCTAACTTATTACGTCAACTTTTCTGAAGTTTCCTCAGAGCTCGCGCGCGGAGTGTACCTTTAAACTAAAATTCAATAATTATATAATTATTTAATTTTAGTTATTAAAAACTAAATAACCACATAGTTATTTAATTTTAGTTTATTTCTTTAATTATTTATAAATACTATAAAATAAATTACAAAATACATATTATAATATTTTTATTACAAATTGTGGTTCAATTTCTATATTATGTATTGCATGTCATAAGCGCAAAGCTAAAATATGTTCTACTAGCGTCTAAAAATCAAGAATCTAACGTCTCGTCGCATGAAATCATATAAATATAAATGATACAAAAGTACGTTGTTAGATAGATAAATGATTGTTGAACTTTTTTTTAAGCGACTAATTGCTATTTTAACATTAAAAAGAGGTTTTACTGGCTTTTGGTGTAGATTTATCAAGTCCGCATAGAGGAGTAAATTGTAATTTTTTTCGACTGAGAAAGTCCGAAATTTTCGGTGTTTGAGCAGTATTGTAATAATATATTTTAATAAATACATATATTTTACTAAATACAAAATATTCCAAAAACCAAATTTGATACATACATATAATTTTTTTATAATCGCAGATTTTCATTACAATATATTGTTTCGCTAAAAGTACGAAGGATTTTCGTATAAATATACATATACCTAAGGCTTGAACTTTATGGAATGACCTGAAGGTGTAGGTACTTCGTTATCAGCTACTGGAACCACTTGAAGAGTAGAGTTAGGTGTGTGTTTTATTAGTTATTATTAGATCTTACCACCGGGCTTGATAGAGTGACCTGAAGTTGTACTTTGGTGAATGCTAAATTAAAATACTGGTTATGACTAGATAAAAAACTTTTTGAAAGCGAAATAAAGTTGATAAACAAAAAAAAATTAATGAATCAGGTAAAAAAGACTAGTTTTATGATAGTACTCTTATTAGTTAGCGGACAGTGTCTGAGTACAAATACCTAAAAATTAAAGTTATAATAAAGTTGATTTCTGATCATTTTAAGATAGTTCTGTTAAAAAATGTTTCTATTATAGTTCGGCCGTTCATAGAATGCGTTCCTGACACCTATCAGTTAGTCACGACTAGTGATGGGCGCAACATAACACTGAGTTCGTTACCGTTCCTCCAAAATGAACCGCCGCGTTATTTTTAAGATTATTTTCGTTTTAAATTGGCGAAATCATTTAAAATTTATATTTTAGTAATTGAAGTGGAAACCAAAAAAGGTAATATTAATATAATAAAATTGTTTTATTTATTCTTTGTTATAAAGTTACAATCTGTATTTCTATGCAATAAAGTACATTGAATTGAATGTGCGTACAGAATATTAATCAGACTCCGATTCGCTTGAGGAGGTGGTGTCTTCATCATCATCTTCGCCTACATGTATAATTATATTATTATCAATAACAGAATCAATCCTGATATCTCGGTCAAAATGTTCCACAATCAGGTTTTTAGTCTTCTCAACAACCTTTGCCCAGTCATCTCTTGTGACTTCCCCGCAGGCTTCTTTTAATAGGGTCATCATCTTGTTCGTGCTGAATGGCGGGGAAGTACTGTGGCGGGCGGCGTAACCCTTTATTTGAGCCCAGATTAGCTCAATCGCGTTGGAGACGCCAGCAACTTAAGGTATCTTCGATAAAGATTTAGTGGACTGTAATTTTGGTGCATACGGCAAAGGGGAAAATAAATAGGTGGGATAGCACGCACTGACCTGATGAGGGCTGCCGCGCCTTCCTCCTGGAGTGTCTGCTATACAGCTAGCTCGCCACGTGGTTCGGCGCACACGCACTCTCGGAACAGTCTCGTGAAGTCCCACACTCTCCACCTTTGCCCTTACGGGGGCGTCTCACAGTTTTATGAGTTACAAAGACACAATGTCTGATGCGGTGAATATTAAACATAAACAGGAGAACTCAATGTTCGTCCTACGCGGTTTGCGGTTAATGTACATAAGACGCGACGGGTGGCCGTGCGTTGCGGATGGCGTAATATCACTTAGTATAATGACGCGCGCCGAGATCCTCTTTTTCACCTCGACGGCAGCGCGTGCGGTAGGAAAGGGAAGGAAGAAAGGAAACAAAATATATGCACTAGTCATGTTGATAAAGTAGATATAACTTAGGACGAACTCAATGCGATATGTAATGTAATGTTGATAAAGTAGATTGTTAACTGGCGTTACCATTTCCTCCCGCCCCTAAAGGGTCACCTTTAAAAGACAACCGTAATATAAAAAGTAAAAGGAAAACAAATAAATAAGCGGTATATAAAGTGAGAGGATGCGCTCAATGCGCATGTCTCATCTACTAACCTTACTTGGTAAGCGAGAAAATGTATACATAAATATAATATTGCGGTTTAATACTTTTTTAATATATATAAATATAAACTTAATTCCTAATTTAGATAAATAATTATAATCAAATAATCGTGATTTATTGTCTTGGGAGAGGGCAAATACGAGCAACAGGACGGAGATATGTTCCCTTAGTAGTTCTCACGGTCACTACTCGAACTACGCCATCCTTCGAAGGATGAACAGACTCGACAATCGCTAATGGCCAAGCAAGGGGCGGTTCATTATCATTTATCACAATTACAACCATGCCTGGTACGATAGCCGTAGACGGGGTGTTCCACTTCTGACGAACTTGTAATCCGTGAAGGTATTCCGTCCTCCACCGGTCCCAAAACGACTGAACTAATTTATCCAGTAAAGAATGCCTGTGTAACAGACTGGTAGAGTCAGATTTGACTTTGGGTGCGGGTAATGACAATAAAGGTGCGGTATTCAAAAAATGACTCGGAGTAAGAGCTGAAGGCTCTGCAGGATCAGAACTCAATACTGTCAAGGGCCGCGAGTTTAGCAAGCACTCAATTTGCGCAAGAACAGTATTAAGCTCTTCGTATGAAAGTAACTGATGTCCGATAACTCGGAACAGATGCGTTTTTACGACTTTGATCATACTCTCCCAGGCGCCTCCAAAATGAGGAGAGTTGGGACAGATGAACTTCCATGTTATACGATTCTCAGCACACTCTTGCTCAAGCTTTGGGCGGTATTCAACGTTTAGAAATTTATAGAGATCGCGAAGATACGAAGCGGCACCTTTAAAATTCGTTCCATTATCCGAATATAAAAACTGAATCGGCCCTCGTCTAGAGAGGAAACGTTTAAGCGCAGCGAGGAAACTAGAACTACTAAGATCTGTAGCGATTTCTATATGTACAGCTCGAGTCGTGAGGCATGTGAAAACACATAAGTACGCCTTCTCGCTGCGTACACCACGACGACGTACAGGAGTGTATGCGATAGGACCGGCATAATCGCAGCCCGTGTGTGTAAATGCCTTAATAGCTTGTCTTACACGACTATGGGGAAGATCAGCCATCAAAGGGTAAGTTGGACGGGGTCTAAGCCGGAAACATATATTACACTTGTAGACTCTGCTTCTCACAGTGCGGCGTGCGGAAAGTATCCAAAATTTTTGACGGAGCAATGACAATAACAATTCAGGCCCAGCGTGTAAATTTTTAATATGATAATAGTCAATGATCATGTTCACTACATGATCACTGCGCGGGAGTATAATTGGATGTTTTTGCGTGTAATCTAATGCGGAGTTCGAAAGACGACCACCAATGCGGATTAAACCATTCTCAATAAAAGGCCTTAAACGATTGAAAGCGGGCGAGCAAGGTTTGTTACCTTCAATATTTAAATATTCCACTGCAAAATGCTGTTTTTGCAGGGCGCGGAGGATTATAACCTCAGAGAAACTGAGATCATCAGCAGTCACTACAGTAGTGCTGCGGCGGGGCAATAATTTAGAAAACTTACACACGTACGCAATTATACGTAGAAGTTTACTCCAAGAAGAGATGCGGAGTGCGAGCTCATAAATCGCAGAATTACAGACGGATGTGCACACAGTGTGCGACAAAATCTTCTTCTCAGGCATATTTGCAATAACCTCATTGTCTAAAGTACGAAGAGGCCATTGAGATGGATCTAATGAAGTCCACTGAGGCCCATGCAGCCACAGGGGGTTTGAAACTAATTTATTTGGCGTAACGCCACGTGAAAGTATGTCAGCGGGATTCTCAGTACCTGCGACATGATAAAAGTTATCAGCGCGAATATTGTCGGTAATCTGAACAACGCGGTTTGCAACAAAGGTCTGCCACTTTTGTGGCGAACTCTTTATCCAGTACAGAGCTACTTTTGAATCTACAAAGGCATAGACTGATATTGCAAGGTCAAGAGAATAATTGTCGAGTACTCTGCGAAGCAATTTTGAGAGTAAAACCGCTCCACAAAGCTCAAGGCGTGCAATAGATAGTGGTTTCGTCGGTGCGACTTTAGTCTTTGCACAAATCAACTGGACGGTGTTACCATTGACGCTCTTTACATGTATGTAGACTACGGCACCGTATGCGTGCTCGCTGGCGTCGGAAAACCCCAGGAGTGACGCAGTACAGTTTTTGGATACACCAACATGTCGCGGGATACGTAAATCATTAAGAGCTGGTAATTCAGCACAGAATTGCCTCCACATCTTAATAATTGGCGGTGGTGGTATGTCGTCCCAATCTAAATTAAGTTGCCAAAGCTGCTTTATTAACAATTTGGCGTACGCGACTGTGGGAGCAACGAAACCCATTATGTCCCACAGGCGAGCGACAGTAGATAAGATGGCGCGCTTAGTGCACGTCACATCAGCGGGAACAGATATCTTAAAATAAAAGGCGTCACTATCGGTAGACCAATGCAAGCCTAGTATTTTATGTGGCATTGATTTATCGAACTCTACTTCTCCTGTAATTTTATGGGAAGTAGGGAGGTCATCTAAAACAGATCGACGGTTGCTATGCCATTTTATCAGGTCCCATTGGGCACCCTTGAATAAGTCTATCAGCTGCCGAGAGGTCTCACTGGCCTCGGATTCACTGGGCATAGAGAACGCGATGTCGTCCATATATAGCGAAGTAAATGCGATACGACTCGCAAGCGGATACTTTGCGCCGTCGTCATCAATGAGCTGTCTTACCGTGCGCAATGCATGGTATGGACTCGAAGTTAAACCGAAGCACACGCGATTGAAATGGTATAACACAAGTGGGTCTTGTGGACGGAAGCGGTATAGGAAGCATTGGTAACGACGATCAGAATCGCGAACAACTATTTGCAGAAATTGTTGGCGACAGTCGGCTGTCATAGCGATTGGATGTAAGCGGAAAATTAAAATTATATTGAACAAGTCGCCTTGCAAATTTGGTCCTGAATGCAGAATATCATTTAATGATCGCCCAGTGCTAGTCTTACTGCTAGCATCCATTAGATGCGCAGACGCGTTGACTTCTTATCTTCGCGTAAGACTCCATGATGCGGTATGACATATATTGGAGCGGGTTCATGAGAGTCATACGGCGGTGCGGGGGATATATAATTTTTAGCTAAGTATTCCTTTATGACGTCATCATATGCTAACCTTAATGTAGGCGAGGCTTGAAGTTTCCTCTCCAAGCACATGAATCGTCGTCGAGAGGTTTCATAAGAATCTCCGAGAGAGTAAACGTCATCTTTAAATGGCAGGCCAACAATATATCTACCAGTAAAAGGATCGCGGGATGTCGTAGATTTATAAAACTCTTCACATTCAATGTCTGAAGGACACTGAATGGGCGGTGCGGAGGGTGGCTGTTCAAGCTCCCAAAATCGTTGCACTAATTTGTCAACGATAGGAGACTCTAGAACTGAGCAGCACGTTAAAGAATGATTTACCTGAAGTGTCGGCACTGAGCCCATAATAACGTAACCAAATACCGTACTCAAAGCTGAGGGCCCGGACAAGTCGTTAGACGAATAAATTACGTCTGGACACAGTAAGTGCGGGAAAAGGGATGCGCCTATCAAAACATCAATTTTATTAGGCATGCTATAACATTCATCAGCGAGTCTTATGCCATGGAAGTGTGATAAGACAGATGTGTCTACCACAGCAGTGGGCAAAATGTCGGTGATTTGATCAACAACTAGCGTTGAAATATTGAAGTTAATATTCGAGTCGAATCGTGAGAAAATTTTAATATCAATCGATTTCGATTTTACAATTTTTTCAACTCCACCGAATCCCTTTACTACAGTACATTCGGTATCGTGTTGTTGAACGCCTAAACGATGACAGCACTCTTTAGTCATAAAATGGCTTTGAGCCGCGGAGTCTAATAATATACGAATAATTTGTTTCTCTCCCTTAGCATCGTAAGCAAATACTTGAGCGGTTGATAATAAAACAGTTCTCTGCGAACGACTTGCGCGCGCGGGAGGCGGTGAACGTTGAGAAACATTCTTGAACGAAGTACACAGCGCGACGTCTGAACGCGCACCTGCGGTGAGGGGTGGCGAGTGTGCGGGCGCGGGGGTTGTAGACTTCAGTGTAACTGGCTGAAGCGGTGGAGAACGCACCAGCGCAGGGGAAGCATTATCGCTTCTGCGGTGGAAGTGCAACAATGTGTGATGTTTAAATTTACAAACTCGACAACTATAATTTGAAGAGCAACTAGACACTCGATGACTTAAACTGAGACAATTCACACATGCATTGTTACTCTTTACGCATTTAAATCGTTCCTGCGGCGTCATTTTATTAAAGTCTGCACACTTAAATAGGTGTTGATGCACAATATTATCGCACAGACACTTTGAGCAACTAGTCGTCGTGCTTACGTACGCCTGATACTTCGGCGACGAAGTATTATTACAGCGACGATTATTACCGTTACCTCGTCGATTGTTTGGTGCGCTATTAGAATTTGTACTAGAATCGGTGCGTTGCAAAACTTTGGAGCGGGTCTTAATAAAATTTACTAAATCATCAGAGGTAGGTACCATCGAGTTATGACTATATTCGAAAGAGCGAATGGTATCCGGGTCCAGCTTCTTAAGCGCGACATGAAGAACAATTAAGTCCGCGAGATTATCTAACTTTAAGTTTTGTAAAGCGCGCACTGCACTTATAAAGTTATCAGTAAATAAATCAAAATTATTTGCGGTGGCCGATTGCAATGGCTTAAATTCGAACATCTGATTAATATATGTAGATGCTAGCATACGCCGGTCTTCATATTTGTCGACGAGTGCTTGCAATAAAATTTTATAATTTTCAGCGCAAGGAGTTATACCTGAGCATACAGATAGGGCTTTGCCCGTTAGTTTACCTAGCAAATAGTATAACTTTTCAGCGTCGGTAAGCGATGTGTTGTCATGGACGGTTGATTTAAAGCTAGCATAAAATAAAGGCCATGAGCGAATGTCACCCGAAAATGGCATAAGTTCGATAGGCGGAAGTGTGAATCTGGCTTTAGATGGTGTACTAGTACTTTGTGAATTAGATTGCGAATATTGTAAATAAAGCCTATTTATTCTACCGCAAAGAGACTCAAACGCAATGAGGCTGTTATAATCAGGTTTAGCAATAGGGTTTATTTTTAATAAATGTGAATTATAATTATCTAAGACCTGTTTAAACTCAATACGTAAAGCATTAATATTAGAACTTCCATCAAGAAAACGCTCCATCGTGGAAGTATTTATGTGGATGTCCGAGGACATATCATATATTTTTTGCACTATTTCAAATAAAGCATCTCGTTTAGCTAACAATAAAACCAACTCAGCATCAGGTGTGCCCTCATTATCCGAGGAATCGCTATTATTCGATGCTATTTGTTTTTTAGGCGGCATTACAACTTAAGTTATGCGGCAAAAATAATATAATTATAAGCGGGTAGTCTGTAAGCGACCTCGCTACGCGGTTGAATTATTAAATATTAGTTTTGTTAACGATGAACTTTAATTGTTAACTTTTATAATAATTATGAAGTTATTTACAACGAATATAATGCTTAAATATATGTGCAAATAATAAATGTAATTTAACAGTATAATCTATAGATGTAGTTAAAAGTTGATGACGTGATGTGAACATACAACAAATAATTTATATAGATAATTATATGCTTACTCATTCTATGAATATAGTTTTAAAATTACTATGAATGTCACCTATTAGGACCTATTCTAGTGTTCTAATAAGGGCGGGGTTAATCCGAAGTCGGATTAAAATATAAATAATTAATTATATAAACGCTTATTACGATAACGATCTAATAAGGGCGGAAAGTCAAGGTCAATCCAGCGAGAAGTGACCATTAAAAAATGGAGACGCCAGCAACTTAAGGTATCTTCGATAAAGATTTAGTGGACTGTAATTTTGGTGCATACGGCAAAGGGGAAAATAAATAGGTGGGATAGCACGCACTGACCTGATGAGGGCTGCCGCGCCTTCCTCCTGGAGTGTCTGCTATACAGCTAGCTCGCCACGTGGTTCGGCGCACACGCACTCTCGGAACAGTCTCGTGAAGTCCCACACTCTCCACCTTTGCCCTTACGGGGGTGTCTCACACTTTTATGAGTTACAAAGACACAATGTCTAATGCGGTGAATATTAAACATAAACAGGAGGACTCAATGTTCGTCCTGCGCGGTTTGCGGTTAATGTACATAAGACGCGACGGGTGGCCGTGCGTTGCGGATGGCGTAATATCACTTAGTATAATGACGCGCGCCGAGATCCTCTTTTTCACCTCGACGGCAGCGCGTGCGGTAGGAAAGGGAAGGAAGAAAGGAAACAAAATATATGCACTAGTCATGTTGATAAAGTAGATATAACTTAGGACGAACTCAATGCGATATGTAATGTAATGTTGATAAAGTAGATTGTTAACTGGCGTTACCACGCGTTATATTGGCAATTATACGGTGGAATTCTTAAAACGCGATGACCGTACTCCAGAGCCAGGTCATCGATTTCGTATTGCACATTTGCCGCTTTATTTTCTTTAACTAATTTAATTAGCTCTGGTTTTAGCATCTGCATATTTGCGTCAATGCCTTTTGCTTGTAACCAAGCCACCATTTCTTCTTTTTTATTAGCTTGGGTAGGTGGTTTCTGTATTTGAATCGAGTGATAGGAGGCATTATCCATGAGTATTACAGAAGGCTCTGGTAGGCTGGGCAAAAGCACGTTCTGGAACCACTCTTTAAATGTAATGGCATTCGTTTCCTCGTGGTAGTTATTTGTGGTTTTTGATTGAAATGCCAGTAACGCGTTCTCCACAAAGCCGTATTTTGCAGAACCTGCGTGGCATATTATCAGACAGGCCCCCTTAACCATTGGTACTTTCGACGTCGAAGCTTGTGTATCATCCGTCCAAGAACGGGAAACCGTGTGATTGGCGTTTAGCCATGTCTCGTCAATGAACACGACATTATCCCAGTTATCAATATTTTTTGCTTCTCTCAAAAAACTTATCCGTTTTAAAATTATGTCGTATCGTTCTAATAAAATTTTTCTTTTAAGATTTTGGTTAAAGCAGTTTTACCCCCGCTAAACAGTCCAGCTTCTCTTAACGATGCCAAAAGCTTCTTTCTGTTGAGATATTCATTTCTGGAATAGTAATCATATCTATGATTTCTGATTGCATCGGCGTCAAAGGTGTCAATATCTGTCACGGGTTTAGTTCTACGTTTCTTCTTCGGAGTACTTAAAATATTATCTTCCGTGCCAGTAGAGCCAACCTTTTCTTTATTAATATTTGTTATCGTTCGTTTGCTAACTCCAAGCGCCTGAGAGACGCGTTCTTGTACTTGTTCGACAGGTAACAGGGGTCCGCCATTTTGCCGTTCCCGCTCAAAGTAATCCTGCAGCTTGATGATTAACTCATGGGCTCCACTTTTGAATGTTTGTCCACGTTTAGGCATTATTATGCACCAAAAGTAAAAAGAACGCAATATAAAACACAAACGAAGTCCGATTTAGCGCCGATGTCAGTTTGAAAACACTTGAAGAACATGGTCTATGCGCACGAAACGACAACAGACGACTGTTTTAGCTTCACAAAATGGCGGCCCATAACGCCATTTGGGGTTACCATTTTTCAACCTAAATATAAAAATGCTACTTTCTTTCGCGCGTTCGGTTTGGTCGTAGTTTTATTTTTATATTTAATAAAAGTTATAGTCCATTATTTTCAAATTCTTAAAAAGAAAAACAAAACGTATTATTTTATAAAGTATAACTGTATAAGAACAGATTACGATACTGTTATTGCCTGTTATTGTTAGCACAGCACTACAAATATAAAGCGCTGACATAACCTTGTAATAGCGCAGTATAGATTTAGAAAAATATTGTTTACCAAGTTATTTGACACTCAGTTTGGCACAAAATTATAACATTCATTGATTATTGATATAATAATGTTGTTTTAATGCTCATCAATTGTTAAAACGGTAAACAACCAACAAAAATATTTTTATCGTAACTGCAACGCCATTACAAAGTTACTCCGTCGCATTCTCTGAACGGCCGAACTATAACAATAATAAAATATCACTGAATCGCAATATTACTAACATGGTAAAATTAAAAATATCTGTTGTTGATTGAGAATTTTTTCTACATTACGACTGTGAGCCTTAACGACCATGAGCATTATGTGTCGTGCACTTTTGTATTTTCCGAACGTTTTTTATTGACTTTTGACATAAAATTATCTGAAAATTAGAAGTATCTACATTGCAATAAGATTATTTGTGAAGACTTGTACGCATATTTAAAATACTTTAAAAAATTTACCTATAACATGAGTGTACATTATGTTATAAACATATATATATATATATATATATATATATATAGACAGTATAACATTTGGATTTACCAAAAGTTTTTTTTAACTATTTCGGGATAAAGAATGCGTGAAATGGAATGAATCAAACGTCATCGTAATCCTCCCCCCACAGAATACATTTACCCTGACGGGCCTCCCCCTATCTCACCTCTCCGCTAGGAGCACAGAGTACCCTTCCGTATCATAGATTACTGACTATATACTAGATTCCGTTATTCCGTATATATTACTATACTCTTTGAGAGTACCTTTGTTTTTACCTGCTCTCTCCTCTTTTTAATACTTTCCTCAATTTTGAAATGATTACCCAAGAAGAAGCTGTGAGAACAAGAACTACCATGCTGCAAAAAGTAGTGCGCATTTTCGAATGGCTGTTAGACTTATATGTTTTGGTAAAACTTAAATTTTATGAAATACTATTAGCTGTATATATAGGTACCTACACACTTAATATTTTATGAAATAATATTATTTCTGAATTAGGATGCTAAAACTTTCCTTCTAAAATTATTTTTAAACAAATAAAGCACTACGTTCAAGAATATTATTAATTTTTTAAATATAATGCTTAAAATATAAATTAATTTACTGATTGGAATTGACATAAAATAACACGAGCGTGAGCTTTTTACTAACAGTAAACAGGCTTATTTTTTAACTATATGTTTACTTATGTTAACTATACAAATATGTGATGTACCTGCAACTGCAAAATATACTAGGAAGTAAGATGGAGTGCTGCATACATTTGAAGTGTTCTATAACCCATAACCAAGCCACTACCATGTTCAACTTATTGTAAGAACATATACACATATTCATCTAAAATCATTTGTATCCAAGAATGTAATTTTGGGCGCATATGTATGTATTAAGCGGTGAGCTGTTACCGGCTGATAAAGAAAGAAAAAAGAAATGTGATGTGTATGTGTCAAGAAGTTGAGCATGGTTTTTGTGTCATTTGAAATTTGTTTATGGATGGATCAAATACTTTTTTAATTGTTATAATCCTGAATTACACTTAATCATGTTAATCAATTACATACCTACTTTTATAACATTAACTGCAGTTGTATTCAATATTATGCTGATCATACTACGTCCATTTTGTATTCATCGAAAAATCCCACTTCTTAACTTTTTACATTAGGATAAGACACAATGATCACTAATGAGGTTTTCTGATTCAAGACCTTATTATGATTTATGATTACAGGACTTTTTCATTGATAACCAATGGGAAAGGCTACCCCAGTCATGGCATGAAAGTGTTGAAACTTTGGATCCTGAAGATTTGGGAGCCTATTTAACAGGTGCACCAATAAAGCATATGCTTCCATTATCATTTTTGTGTATGATTAAATCTGTCCAAGCTCTCAGCATCCCCCGTGAAAATACAAGTCAATATAAGGCTAATAATAATGAGGATTATGGTGACTTTAAAGTTGGCAATCATCCTAAACTAAAGAATCTATTCTTGAAACATGTTAAAATAAAGAAAAGACATGAAATAAGTCTAATGGCTGACATTGTTAGTGAAACAGCAAATAAGTGCAATTGTAGAGCTGTTCTTGATTTTGGTTCTGGTTTAGGGCATCTTGTACGGGTGCTGGGATACAAACATGATTTAATTGCAGTTGGAATTGAATGTCAATCTCAATTGACAGAAGCAGCTAGGTCTGTTCCATTGCTTTTATTGCTTAAAACTTTCCTTATGAACATTAGTTCATTCCTTTGATCAACAATACCAACTAGATATCGGGTTGGCGCAAGAAATCCATCTAAGTAAATAACAGTGCACATGAGACGTGAGCTCTTAATTCGTTTAGTTCACTTGAAACACAGCCAATGTAAATACGTTTCACAATGCTGCAATGTGTATTTAAAAGTTGCAAGAATAATGCCCGAAAAAGTTATTTAACTGCCGGAGTGTCTTACTTTCGGTAATGATATGCATAATATGTTATATTTTAAGCTCTAAGCTAACAAATAATATCATATTTGAAACAAAATTGCAGATTATAACCACCCCTACAAATGTTTTGCCAATGTTGACCAATACACGCACAAACATTTGTGAAACAGAACATAGACGCATGAAGTAGAATTGCTGTAATAATTTTTAATAATTCGTTACCAAAACTTTAAATAATGGTAATTGCTACTTTTGTCTTTATTTGTGTAATAATTCCAATAGATACTTAGCTTTTTTTTACTTTCCTAGCTTTCTTCCCCGGTCGAGCCGACCCATTTGTGCTACAACTATACTACTACAATAATTGCAGCATGCCTCTACCACCTTTTAAAAGTATGCAATGGACGCTCATATTGCTGACAGCAATTTCGTCCAGATAACCAATTAATAGACAGGATTACATGAAGATGACAGAAGTAGGTCAAATTGGTGTGATAAAAAAGAATACACATATTTATATATATACTATACATAGATACACACATACTACAAACATATATACATACAAAAACTAAAATAGATATTTATTGAATTAGTTAATAAAATGCAATCAATATACTACATACTATATTATATTTAATGGCTTGTGTGGAAAGTATGTTTACCAAAAATCATAAATGCCCAAAACATGAAAATAATTTTAATTAAACTTATGATCATAGTATAAATTATTTTAGTGTTCAACGCGACTCAATACTTCCTGGACCAAATTTTCAGAAGAAAACAGAAACATAACAAAATGACGTAGCTCGCAAGGCAATAACGGGAAAAGAACTTTATTTGTTAAAGCTTAGGGTTGATTTCACACTAAGTGTTATTTAATTTATGTCATTTCATTTCCAAGTGATAGGAGTATTGTATAGCTTTGTTCTTTTTTGTGACTAATGATTGTAAGATTTGTGACTTTATTACTAAATGCGATGGTTGTAATTAGGTTGAACTTAAAACTATTTTAATTTTTTGTCTCATTTCTTTAGTAAACAAATGTAGCTGTTTAACTTTATATTCACGCAGACAGTATTTAGCTATGATTTTGTACGTGATCCGTTATCTAGTTGGTATTTTTGATCGAAGGTTCATTCATTAAAATTTTTTTAATTTAGGACTTTTTTAATTTTTTAACAGTATTAATTGGGGAGATACATATCATATAATCTATATCATAAAATATAATATCCATTTTAGTTAACAGTTCTTAAGATTATCAATTGGTTTCTTTTTTTATAGGATAAGGGTGACAAATGAGCACACAGTCCACCTGATGATAAGTGGTTACAGCGGCCCATAGACATCTATATCTATTCTCGATTAAGAATCAAAATGCAAATGCATTGTCACCCGTGAAGACTTAGATGGAATGCCTGTTTTCCAGTAAAAAGGGTTGCATTAAGCTCCTATTTAATGCTGGTTTTCTGTGAGAGTGTGGTCCTTCCCCAGTCGAGCCAAACCACTTGTGCTACAACTATATCAGTAATATAGCTACAGTGTGGCTCTACCATATATAAAAATATAAGTTTTATTTTCCAAGTTTATTTAGATAGATGTTATCCCATAATGATTTCTTATATTTACGCGAACACTCCACATGATTAAAACTACTTTTACGGATTTTATCGCGTTTATTTTTACTTTTTATTTTTATTTTTAATTCCCGACGTTTCGGGCGCTTTCCAGCACCCATGGTCACGGGGGACTGAGATGACTGACATCCCGATGTCATTGTTAAACCCGGAGTACCTTTTACAATTATAGTATATTTATATCTAATACTGACAAAACCTTATTACATAATTAATTGACACAAATTATATTTGACTTTAACAAATTTAAAAAAAATTAATATACAAGTTAAATACACAAGATAAATACCAATTGAATTGGTCCAATCTGGCTTGCTGAGGAATTGGATGATTTACTAAAATTTGTTACTTTTAATTTAATTTTACAGGGAGTATTGTTTAAAAAGAAAGATATTCCTAAATTGATAAGATAGAATGGGGCCCTACACTCTATTGTGAAGAGTCAAAATGTGTCGAAAAAGGCACATCTGGCAATTCACAATGCTGTGTTGGTCCCTACTTTAACGTATGGTAGTGAAAGTTGGGTGTGGCAGAAGAAGCACGAGAGTAGAATGAACGCAGTAGAAATGCGGTCGTTAAGGAGTATGTTAGGGCTGAATCTGAATGACAGGGTAAGAAATTGTGAATGTTGTTATTTAAATATAAAAAATTGTGAATGTTGTTATTCAAATATAATA
Organism: Parnassius smintheus behrii; assembly: GCA_036936625.1. NCBI lineage: Eukaryota > Metazoa > Arthropoda > Insecta > Lepidoptera > Papilionidae > Parnassius > Parnassius smintheus. Next base: position 50,514,568 of record JAUPFT010000002.1, read on the forward strand.
TAGTATTGTTGAATAAGAGAAGAGTGTGGTTTGCAAGATGATGTGACCAGGATTAAGAAAGGAATACTTCGGTGGTTTGGTCATGTGGAAAGAATGAATGAGGAAAGAGTGACAAAGAAAATTTATGTTGCAGAAGTGAATGGCAGAGTCGGAAAGGGACGTCCTAGGCGAAAATTTATCGACCAAATTGGTGATTTATTGAAAACGGGCCAAATTAGGAGTACCCTTAACCGACGAGCATGTATGTGTAGGTGTATGGATGTGAAGGAGGCGAGAGAGGTGTGTCAGGATCATGCCAAATGGAAGTCTGTAGTCTCTGCCTACCCCTCTGGGTGACAGGCGTGAGTGTTTATGTATATGATAAGATAAAAGTTCTTAAAAAGTGTTATTTTTTATTTATGAGTAGATTCTTAATTAAATAAAGGGACTGCCTTTTTAATGCTTTTATTGTTACAGAGAACTAGATATGGAATTAGAATACACGGCTAAAAAGCATCTTACAGAAGAAACCATGTCTAAGCTAATAAGGCCAATGCATTTTAACATGACTTTATCATCTCATGAGCAACTACTTCAACTTCCCTTAGTAGATAATATTACAGAATATGGGTTGATCGGTCTTCATCCCTGTGGTGATTTAGCACCATTATTGCTCAAGCACTTTGTTAATTGTAACAAAGTAAAGTTTATTTGTGTCGTTGGATGTTGTTATATGAAACTGACATGCGATAATGAGCCTTATGGATACCCTATGAGTGCACACCTGAAGATGTTAGGTAGCAAACTGTCTTATACCAGCAGGGAGATAGCTTGTCATGCAATAGAGCAATACTCTGAGAGACTTCAACGTGGACAGTATGAGGATTTGAAGGTACAGTTGATTTTAAATCATTATATGTATACAATATGTAAAAAACCCTGCCCAATATGTGAGAGTGCTTTTAGGTATTGTAATATGATTCCATTCATTTTCAGAAAAAAATACCCTGCAGAAAAATTACATAAAATGGTAAACTTACATGGCATTCATAATTCATTCACAAAGAGCGGGTGCCGTCAGGTAAAATTACCACCAAGTGTGCATAATTATAATCGATCACAGTGTTGCCAGATTTTAAAATTTTGATAAATTTCAAGGAAATTGTTATATAAAAACATGTTTTTCACTACAAACATGTTATTTATATAGCTAATATTTTTCTGTTTGTTAATAATATGTTGTTATAATTTCTTTTTTGATAACAGTGTTACAAATACTTATGAGTCTTTTTTGGATCAAACAGGGATTTTTATATATTGTATATAATGTCTCATCGTGTCGTGTCACCTTCTATAGCTCTTTGTTTGCTCGTTTCTACTTCATATTGAACTGTTCTAATTAGGGCGTAATATTATTTATTTAATTTTAGATTCACGCATACAGAGCGGCGCTAGAAAAAATCTTGGTAGAGCACAATCCTGCCTTGAAGCACTCACAAATTAGAAGTATTAAACACACAAACAATATGACTTTCGAAAGGTAATAGTTCTATTTTCTTAAATTGAAAATAAATAGTTAAGTTAGTGTAGTTTTTTAGTAAACTTTGCAATTCACGAAGTTGAGGTTACTCGTAGTTGAATGTGTACGTGCACATTGCAATCAGGAGCCTACTGTCGCGAACCAAACTAACTAACCATAGCCGTAATGATTTCTTAAATTTACGCGAACACTTCACATTGAATAAAATAAAATTTACGGATTTTATCGCGTTTATTTCACTACTTTTACTTATTTTTAATTCCCGACGTTTCGGGTGCTTTACAGCAACCATGGTCACGGGGGGGACTGAGATGTTTGACGTCCCAATGTCATAGTTAGTCCGGCTACCTTCAGTTTTTGAATATTAATTTTTGGTCCGATTTACGCAAAACGAGCTTATAGTATCATGAAGTCTTGTAGTGGTATGCTTAGGTTTGGGTTTAATTTTGTTAATTATAGGATCCCAAGCAGGTGGCAGCACCCATCCATCTTCTCTATTGAAATTTGGATGTTTTTTAATTTCAATAGCCTCGCGTATCATCTTTGGTAGGAATCGGTGTTCTTTTGCGAGAATTTGTGGTTTATCAAATCGAATGTAATGGTGGGGACGATCTTGAACATGTTCGCAGACTGCAGACTTCCCGGAGCGTCGGTGCTTCACGTCAGCTATATGTTCCGCTACGCGATAAAATCCGTAAATTTAGTTTTATTTAACCATAGCCGCTTTTGGTCTCACACACACACTTTGTCACATATTTACCACAAGTTAAGCCCACTCAACTTCATCATTAAAAATTTATTTTAATTAGATGTTTCCTGATTTGATATAACTATGTCATTTTTTTTTCAATTAATGCACTTAACCTTTAACTACCGACCTATACGTCTCACAGACGTAATAACTTTTTTCGTAAATTTTTTCGAAATAATTTTGAAATATTTCTAAAATCACGCCACCTTCAGCGTCGTCCTTCCCGCTACCTTCCTACCTCCGCGTCACAAACTATCAGTCGACGCTGCGCCCGCGGCGAGTGCACACGTCTCTGTATTGAAGCGATCGACGTCTTACAGATGTAAGTGCGGTGTTTATGTACTAAATTTCGTACGTCTCTTGGTCGTCAACTCGGTATTCATGTGTCTGCTTATAGTGTCTGATCTTTCTTTAAAATTCTACTTTTAATTGTAGAATGCCTAAAAGGAGAAACACCACGTTAGTGAGCGGAAAAAACTTGCAAATGATGACGGTTCAGTTCCCGAGAAGCCTCCGAAACTGCGAAAACACACTTCGAAGAACTCTACGTTGGCCTATGACTTTGTTTTACAGGTTGATAGATATGAGCGCTGTTAATACTTATGTATTGTACAACAAGTGCACAAACAAGGTCGACATCAGTCTTGGCCGATTTTTATTCTTGTTGGTAATTGAATTGGTCCTTCCGGAAATGAAATTACGCGTCTACAATGATGGGATCCCACGAGAATTGCGGCTAAGTATCGAGCGAGTTATTGGACCCGCCGATATGCCCGAGCCTCCACCACCAAAAACTTATCAGAATCCATATTCAGGTGTTAGAAAAACATGTGCAATCTGTCCCAGTCGGTTGAAAAGGCGAACAAAGTACTGTTGCTGCAAATGCAAGAAACCAATGTGCCTTACTTGCTACCTACAAATATGCATTGACTACAAACGTAAGTAGTGGATGTACCAAATATTCGAGGGTTGTCATTATTTTTATTTTTTAACTAAGAAGTAAGATTTATGTTTTATTTTGATAATAGTTTATAGAAGATAACATATTTTAAGTTCATTTGTTGTTAATTACTTAATTTTAGAGAAAAAAGAGACTAAAGTAAGTCCTTAAAATTTAGTGCCAAATAATTGTGATCTCTCGAATAAATGGTTGATTTTACCTGAAAAATACCGTGTATTTTTTTAATTCTGTAGTTTGTCACCTCAAACACCAATATTTTTAATGTATAAAAAATGTATAATGTATAATAAATAATATAATAAAAAATTTTAATGTATAATATATAAAAAATGTAGCATGCAAATACACATTTTATTTCAGTACTTAAAGTTTGACGTCTCTCAGTCGTGACGTCGGCGTAAGTGCTACGTTTAGACCAGGTCGGCAGCTAAAGGTTAAGCCTTCTTTGTTTCTTGGGTATTTATTAAATTGAATTGGGAATGTGAAGCAACGAAATTTATATATTTTTCTTAACTTAATCATTTAGGAATTAATTTTCTTCTGTGAAAGTTAATATCGCGTATATGTTTAAGCTCACGCTAAGTAAATTTACAAGCACATTGAGATGTAAATATATCCTAACGTTATCTTTAAAGTTCAATAAAAAGTCTTTTTATTCTTTCTTAAAAGGAAAGTTCAGTGACCTCTATATGTACATATAGGAAAGTTATAAAGATAAAACATAAAATAAAATAAGTGTCAGCTTCTAACTATTCACCTATCAATATAGATTGTAGGCAACTAGATAAACGTAAAAAAAAACATTTATCTAGTTGTCTAGATTGGTCCCCATTCTGCCTCACTTACAATCCTCTAAGTAACATCTATACTGATCTATATGTTTCTTTATCTTATACAAATCATTGTAAATTGCTACTAATGACTTAAATATAATATTTAACAGTTGTATACTTGACTTAGTTGTCTAATACACCTATGTGACTGTACATAAGAAATGAGCGGCATTAGTAAAGTTGACCATCTACAACTGTTAATGCTAATAAAAAGCTTTCTATTGTAAGAGACGGCGGAGGAAACGTGAAACAGGAGATAGACACCAGCATCTTCCTGATACCAACTCAATAAAAAAACTGCGGTGGCTAACTCGCCAAACGTGGCAACTATGGCAAATATATGTTGTGGGGTAGGTTATGTTCAGCAGTGGACTTTTGATGGGCAATTATTAATGAATGAAATAAATAAACTATAAAGATGTATGAGGATGAAATATTGTATTAGAAACAACTAAGTAGCACGAATTGGTCAGCCCAACTGGGGAAGAACACGCTATTACAGAATACCAGTGTTAAATAGTAGCTTAATGCTGCTGTGTTTTGTATGGTGAGTGTAGAGATTCGGAGATCCATTTTACTAAAAAGTAGGCATTCCATTTTAATCCTCAGGGGTGACATCGTCTATGGGCCACATCATGCATTTACCATCAGTTGGACTGTGTTCGTTGGTCACCCTTCTTCTATAAAAAGATATATCCACCATTCGATTCGTCGTCGTGAAACGAACATGAACACACGCATATTAAACTTACTTAAGTGGTTAACTAATTTTTTAAAATTTATGTACCTAACGTGATCACGTGATGTGACTTCATTGTTGTTGGTTAGTTATAGTGGAAGCTTTTTACGGGAGATGACGATGGTACGACGTCAGGTATATCTCGAAACTTGAAAATGAGACTGTACAACCAGTGAGTGTTGCCCGTGATGACTTATGTATCTGACTGGAGATGTGGTCTTTACTGCTGGCCGTATGAGGATTGAGGAAGGTCAAAGTCGCTCAGTGAACTATAGATAGGGATATGTTTGGTGTTTCTCTGCATGATAAACTTAGAAATGAGAATATCCGCAGTAGAACCAACGGATTAGTAAGCTGATGTGGCAATGGGCCGAAAAGCAAGCTTCTCGAGTGGCAGCTTCGAGCCCCTCACTAGATGTTTATTAATCTCATTACCTAAAACCTTCCTTTGTACACAAGCGAGTATTGACGATACTTCTACAGTGGTGGACTTAATTAACAGGGACCTTGAGTAGTACATTAAGAACTGGTCTGACGGGTTTGGCCTAATGGTCAACCCATCGAAGTGTCAAGCCATAATAATTGGTAGTCGTCGGATGATCCAGAGATTGAAAACAATAGCTCTACTTCCTATCGTTTTTAATAGTACCGAGATTCAATTGTGTTCTACTGTGAAGGATCTAGGTTTATTAATTGATTTCACTTTGGGTTGTTGGAAAACACAAGCAACGAATGTTAGCCAGAAAGTCACCGGTATCCTGCGTTCTCTTCATCACCTAAACGTTTTTTTACGATTTAGAATCAAGACAATGCTTGTGCAAAGTTTAATTTTCCCCTAATCAACTATGGTGATGTGAGTTATTTCGACATGAATGCAGATCTTCTCAACAAATATTACCGTCTTCTGAATAACTACATTTGATTCATTTTCAGTTTTCGAAAGTATGACCATGTGTCTACGTATCGATCTCAATTAAAATGGTTATCTATTCGTCAGCGCCGTAGTTTGCGTGCACTCAATACGCTTTATTCTCCTTCCTACGAGGTCGATACTGAAAGTTTTTAGAACTGGCCAGTGGCAACTTGTAAACGATATAACCCTTTAGCCCCCAAGCGGTCTCATGAGTGTGGATGGTATCGGGACGTTTGCCGCGTAGTGCGTTCACGAAATTTGGCGGCTGGGACTCATCCGAACAATTCCTCAGAGCACTCCCCATGGTATATGCGAAAGAAAATGCAAAGAGATGCAACATCTCTTCGCAGCGCCAGTGAATCGAGCCGATCGGAAAGCACTCAGTCATCGACGATTCGAGCCGCTCTGCGCTGGATGCGGTCAAGTGGAAGGAGCTGGTACTGGGGAGCCCCAGCCCAGAGATGGGAACAGTATTCCATGTGCGGCCGAACCTGCGCCTTGTAAAGTTGCAGGCGGTGTGCCGGCATGAAATACTGTCCTGCTCTGCTGAGCACGCCAAGCTTTTTAGAGGCCAATTTGGCTTTCTCTTCCAAGTGACCACGAAACTGCACGTCACTCGATATGTCGACGCCGGGGATTCCGATACTGGCTGAGGCAACAAGGGGAGTGCCTTGAAACTGAGGAGATACGACAAAGGGGTTCTTTTTAGCGTTTAACGCGCAAACTTGTGTCTTCTGGGGGTTAAACTGGACTAGATTTAGTCGCTCCGAATCCGAGACTCTGTTCAGCAAAGACTCGACTTCAGACACAAGTTTGTCCCGGTACTCGGAGACGTTTTCCTGAGAAATATTGGCACGGCCGGTGTAAAGAGCATCACCAGTGCTGTCATCTGCATAGCAATGAATGTTACGGGTTTGCAACATATCATTGATATGCAGAAGAAACAGCGTTGGCGATAGCACGCAGCCTTGTGGAACACCAGCATTAATAGGCTTGAAGTCGGAGCTTGCACCGTCTACAACGACCTTGATGCTCTGATCTGCAAGAAAGCTGGTGCTCCAATCGCACAATTTCTCGGGAAGCCCATAGGAAGGGAGCTTCGAAAGAAGCGCTTCGTGCCAAACCCGATCGAAGGCCTTCGCAATGTCCAAACTAACGGCCAATGCCTCCCCCTTGGACTCTACTGCCTCCGCCCATCTACGAGTTAGGTAGACCAGAAGATCACCAGCTGATCTACCACGGCGAAAACCGTATTGGCGGTCACTAATCAGTTGGTAATCCTCAAGGTACCTCATGAGCTGGCAGTTTACAATGGACTCCATTGTTTTGGAGAACAAGGAGGTGATGGCGATAGGTCGGTAGTTGGACGGGTCTGAGCGGTGGCCTTTTTTAGGGATCGGGTGGACGAAAATCGTCTTCCATGATTTTGGGACTACGCCTAGGGAGTAGGAGTACCGGAAAAGATGCGTTAAAACCGGTGCCATCTCTGGAGCACACGTCCTCAGCACAATTGGGGGATTCCGTCATGCCCACTCGACTTGTGGATGTCCAGGGACAGGAGTGCTTTGCGAACCGAGCACTGTAAACTGCACTTCCGGCATGAAGCACTCACACCGCGGGATGGTAGGCGGCGTACTCCCCCCGTCATCGAGAGTCGAGTTGGACGCAAAGAAAGAGCCTAGCAGATCGGCTTTCTCCTTTGCGGTATGGGCCAGTCAGTCGTTCCCCCTGTGCAGAGATGGAAGAGATGGCTGACAGAAATTCCCTTGGACAGCCTTGGCGAGAGACCAGAATGCACGGGTTCCAAAAGGAAGGCGAACTAGTTTCTCGCCAATTCTGCCTATGTGCTCTGACTTTGCCTTGGCAATGACTCTTGAAGGACCTAGAGGCGGAATTATACTTCTTTTTTAGAGCGCTGGTGTTTACATCCCGGGATGTTGATGCGTCAGCCCAGGCTTGGTAGCACTCCTGCTTAGAGCATGATGCTATTTTACAGGAGCGACCAAACCATGGCTGAGATTTGCCTCCAATGGGCACCACAGAGGAAGGAAAAAAAGTTCCATACCCTGAAGTACCACATCAGAGATAGAATCCGCAACAACGTTGGGATCGTCCGGCGAGAAGCCCCGCCCCCAAGGGTAGGATGCAAAGAAAGACCGCATCGCATCCCAATCGGCTGACCTATAGTGCCAAACACGGCGGCAGCCTGCAGAATGCAACTGCCATATCAGCGTGAGTGGCACCACACTCCGGACAAGACAATGGTCCGAGGAGCCTAAAGGGACGTCGACGGAAATCTGATATCCGTCCGGATGAGAGGTCAGCAGAAGGTCCAACAGGGAAGGTGCATGATCCTCCACATCTGGAATCCGCGTAGGCGAAGTAACCAGTTGTGTCAGACCATATGCCAAGGCAAAATCATGAACAGATCTCCCCGCATGATCGGTTAAACGTGAACCAAGCCATTCGGCGTGATGGGCGTTAAAGTCGCCGACGATCACGATCTCTGCGGAGGGGATCTGCTGTAGCAACGAATCTGTAGCCATTTGGACGTGGTCGAAGAGTCGGTCTGTTTCGGCATTACTGCTATGGGACCTATAGAGGCAACCGTATGCGCGGATGGTCGTCGCTGTCTACGCGTAGCCAAAGGGTAGACAGGTCCGAACCTTCAAGACTGCCGAGGCGTCGAGAACAGATGTCCTCTCTGACGTAAACGCAAACTCCAGCCTGAGGCACAAAGGAGTGTTCCAGTTTGTACCCCGGGTATGAGAGATACGAGACATCAGCCGGAGAGGACCCCTGCGTCTCGGTCAGAAAGAGCAGAGCCGGCCTCGCCGTCTCGAGATGGTAGTGAACGGCGTTAGGTTAGAGTGAATTCCCCTGATATTGCAGAAATTCACGGATAGCATGGCAGGGGTCGCCTTGGTCTTGTTGCTCCATTTGCCTGAGCGGAATTTTGCCCCCCCCCCAGAATACGCGGGGCAGCCTGAGCACCTACGCTCAGGAGTGGAGAAACATGGTCGAGGATGCTCAGCGAGGGATTCTCCAGGGGTGCTGGTCCGGGTGGTGAGGGTCCTGGGGTAGTCTATCATCATTTAATTCCGCTACCTGTTGATGGGGGGGGGGGGTATTTGTTCCTCCGGCAACCTGCACTCACGAAACGCGGAAGCAGAGCTTCCATTTCACGCCGATATTCTGTGAGGTCGTGGTACCACCCCGGTTTGAGCCGGCCCATACGTGCAACAGCAAAGCAGCCGCGTGGCTCTACCACTGTTTGGCATTATATAATCAATATGAAATACTCTATCCTCTAGTGCAATAAAAAACTGTTATCTTATGAATATTTATTTATAATCTACGTTTATTTCGTACGCCATTTTTTGCGTGAATTTTATTGTGTTGATTTTTTGATTTTTCTAGTGTTTTAGTATAGTGTTTTAATATAAAATTGTAAGGATAGTTTATTAGTGAATATAATTTATTTTTTTACGTAAATAATTTCGAGTAAATTAAATAATAATAAGTAAATTGAAATAATTGTGATTTTCACGCTGCCGGCATTCGCTTGGTATGTTTTGTTTTAGTTATCAAAATACAATAGTCTTTTGTAATGAACTAAAACCTGATTTTTATATAGAGAATTTTGTATAGATTTTATAATGCCAAACTTCTTTATAGAAAAGTAGTCTTCAATTATAAGTTTTAATGGTTTTAAGTGTTGCGGGTGGGTGCCGTCGCATGCGACCGCTCGGGATTTGCCGGGCGCATGCGACTGTATGAGAATTTTAAGGGGCCTGAGGGGATAATAAAGAAATAAGTTCAAATTTTGAAAATGAAATTCTTTGCCAATATTGTTGTGTATGTATTTTATTAATTTGTCATTTGTTTACGATTTGGCGGCAAATTTAAAATTGTCTGTGTCATGTCAGCATAAATTTAACTCGAGAAAATTTTCGTACAATGATTTTTTATGACTTTCGATGTCATTAAAGTCAACGAAAAAGTTATGATAGACTTCAATTGACCTTTCACGATGAAGCCGCATCTCGTGCCACTGTTTGCATCTGGTTTAATGAGTTTTAACGTGGTCGCACTAATCTCACCGATGGTCTGCGTGAGGGACGGCCTTCTACGGCGACGACTGAAAATAACATCAGCGTTGTACGGCGTATGATAGAGACTGACAAAAGAGTGACTTATCAGCAGATTCGGACAAGCTTAGGCATCGGTATGAGTCAAGTGCACAAAATCCTTTGTGAACATTTAGCGGTCGGGAAGCTTTGTGTCCGGTGGATACCTCATAATTTGACAGAGGCCCAAAACCTCCGTCTTGTTGATTGGTGTCTTAAAATGGTTCAAAGATTTAACGGAGGTGACTAATGCTGTGTTCGACATACAGGTGACGAAAGCTGGATTTATTGTTATGATCCTGAAACTAATAGACAGTCTGCTGTCTGGGTGTTTCCTTTCAAGGAGTTGCCAACTAAAGTGAAAAGAGGTCGAAGCGTGGGAAAAAAGATGGTGGCCTCGTTCTTGGGGAGTACAGGTCATTACGCAACAATTTTAACAATTTTAAAGTTTTAGAGGATCGAAAAACAGTTACTGCAGAGTGGTACACTAACAATTGTTTGCCACTTGTCTTGAAAAAAAGTTCGGGAGAAACGACCTTGCAGTAGGATCCTCCTTCACCACGATAACGCCTCGTCGCGCACTGTCAAGCAAACAATCGACTGTTTGGCGACGTCAGACATGGAATTACTGGGTCACCCGTCCTATAGTCCCGAACTCACACCTTGCGAATGCTAATGAAAGAAAAACTTCGAGGAAAACGTTTTATGGACGCCGAGGAAGCAGTGGCTGCGGTTCAAAATACCGTCGAAGAGACCCCTAAGGACGAGTGGGCAAAGTGCTTTTCTGTGTGGTTCCATCGGATGCAGCGATGTATTGATATAAATGGACGCTATTTTGAACGTCGTCGCATGAAAACACAATGTACCTCACAAGTAATATATATTATATTAGATTGTTTAGTGTGATTGCCAAGTCAATCTATTTATTTAAAACTTAAAAGATTTTTATATTGATACTGTCACTATAAGATGTTGTTAGGTTAGCTAAGTACGTAATAAACTTAAGACAGAAGAAACCTTAGGTAGAGACTGCATAAATTAACCGACTTGGCATTACATGGATCTCACAAATTTTTACGGTAGAAGAAATGAGTTGCGAGACTTGGTTTTTTTTACAAGTTATGTTTTAGATGGCATCTCATTTCTTTTTGTAGAGAGTCGTACTTTTTTCTTTCCGGTACCTTCTAATTCTTGAATACCAACAATGTACCTATCTACACCTATTATTCCGTTATATTATACATACAGGTACACTGATTCATTCACTGCAAATGTAACTTTGTAATCCTATACATTTATATGGGATTACAAAGTTATTTATGTAGTTGGTCTATCTAGAAAACTGGACCGAAAACGCAAAATATTTTAAATTTTCCTTGATATATTCACTAAATACTATTTGTATTCTTCTTCTATTCTATTTTCTATTCTATTCTTTCTATTCTATTTGTCTTCTTCGGCTAAATTTGAAGCTTCTATGTCTGCTAGAAATGCCTTAGTTTTGATGATCGGTCAGTCAGTGAGTGACAGAATTAAGAAACTTTGACTAGTTATATTTCTTAAATTTCTTAAATTACTGGTTCAAATTAAATTAAATTTGAAATATACCGTGTCTATATAATGCCTGCTTGGTTACTGAAAATGCAGGTTTCTAGTTGTATCCACAACGAAGTTATAGGGGGTCGAAAATCGGCTGAATTGCTTCGAGAAGAGGATGGTACGGCCGTGCCGCTTCTTTGTTGCTCGACTTGGCGGGGAAACTGCCGTGCCACCAGATAATACTAATAACTTGCTAGTTTGTTTAGTTTTTGAATTTATAAGAACTTTCAGTGTCACCCTCGTACATATCTCCTTTACGTCGCCAACTTCCCCTTCCTATATATTTCCTAACTTTCACTTCCTTAGCGCGAGTCATGAGCGAAACTTTCACTCAACGAACTACTTTTTTTTCCTATGTCCGTTTATGTCTTATGTATTTTATTTTCATGTATTACAAAATTTTAGTTATTTTACTTTAGCATATTAACTTTTTACTACACATATTTCATTCTATCTCTGCATCACCCCAAGGTAGATGACAAGATGACAAGGATGCAGGTGGCTCAGGGCCGTGCTTTATGACATTCTTTGAGGGAGGCCTATGTTCAGCAGTGGACTTGTGAAAGGCCGTAATGATGATGATGATAATAATAGTAGTAGCTTTCTTCTATTATTAACTCTCTCCAAGTCCACTTTCTTCTACAAAGTGAACTTGGCTAAACTTGATGTTGACTTGAATGTGTGGCGCAGTTACTGCGCGGCCGCGTTGGAGCGTCTCGACGTGGAACTAAGCGAGAGCTGCATAAGGGCGGGGCGCGAGTGCGTGCGCGCGTGGCGGCGCGTGCTGCTCGTGTACTCGCTGCGGCTGGCGCTCGCGCCGCTCGTAGAGACGCTCGTGCTGCTTGACAGGTTGCTCTACGTGCTCGAACACGGTACGTGCCCACTAATACTTTAGTTATATATTAATACGTGATTTACGTGAAAGGAAAACTTAGTACCCCTCTTGAGGTAAAACTTCTATATCGACGTAGTGGAGAAATTTAGTACGGTATTAAAAAACAAAAACGTCACATTTTGTAGCAAAGAAAAGTTTCGCCGCCGGGGCTGCCTAAGTATACTATTATTTAACCTACTTATGTAAAATATAAAATAAAAGAAAAATATGTCGTAAAGAATTTTCACTTCGTACGTGTGTACACAAATAAGAATAGTACTGACTTGGCGTCATATTGTGACGTCATATCTATAATTTCAAACCAGTTAGGTAGGGTGAGCAAAACAGATATTTTGAAATAATATTTATTTACAATTAAATAACTAAGAACCACAAAAGAAATTTTTTTATTCGAAATCTAACACTTCAATTCCGCTCATCTCTGTATAACTTTCTGAGTAGTCATCATCACTGCTGCTTTTCTCTATAAAAAATAGAACATGCATTTTATATTTTACAGAAAAAAGCAGTTTTAAATTTATTTTGAAACTAATTAATGACTTCAATAGATTTGGCATTAAGATATAAAAGTTGAAAATTACTTTTCAAGTGACAGTTGACAAATCGCAGTCATTCGAGGCCGTTGATTCTTATTTGAATCGCATTGTACACGCACAATATTTTTAAGTATAAGTAATGTTTATATGAAGGAATGTAGAAAGCTAAAATTTATTTATAAGATGTGTTACAAGTACTACCTAAATTAAATTAAGCATACAATGTTTACGTTCTTAATATCTCATCTTATGTGACCACGACCATTATGTTTAAACACATAATAGTCTGTGGTCACATAGTAGCACAGAGTAGAGATTGAGAAAGAATTTGATATAGATAGCAGCAAATAATTTCTACATTTGTAAATGCATTAAACGTGTTACGGATATCCGGTTGTTCTTCATCCCATAAAAATACTGTTCGTCGAAATTCGTAAACTATTTGATTGTGTTAACTAAATTATTGTTTTTATTAAATCGCTTTATTTGAGATTTCACTAACTGTTAACGCCATATCACGAACCGTTTGTTGGTGCCACAGTGCTTAAAAAAAACTAAATTAAAAAGTTTTGGTCGTTTTTCATTCAGCTGCATTAAAACAGCCCAAATGTTAATTGGGCTTATGATTTCGCAAAATGTCACATATGTTTGCCTGTTTATATTTTAGGTGATTATTTATTAAGTCATCTCTCAAGTCTCTTTAATAGTTTGCAATACAAAACAATAGACCTAGATCGGGTTTTAGTTTTACATCTATGTCTACCCTCAGTTCACTCAATTCATCAGTTAAAATTGTATTTAGTAATATTGAATTTATATTTATCTATACATATCAATAAAATAGAATGTTTGTCTGTTGTAATACCGAAATGACTGCCTTATATTGAACTAAGGGGGTTATTTGCGTTCCATTAGATAAGTCCATTAGACGGGCTAATCTTGAGAATGGCTGCATCGACTGTAATGAACTTCACCAGCAGATTCCAAAAAAACTTTTGAGTTTTTAAAAAAAAAATCGGAAAATTGATAAAATATGTCACAATAATAGATGTCAGGCGAAGCCGGGGCGGGTTGGTTACTTTGTAATAATTAAACTTTATAAACGTTTGACAAATAGATTTATTAAAATAAAAATTAATACATTAATCAAATAAAATACAATAACAAATAATTATTGTATTTACAAACACAGCTTCACACAAGAAAACATTGCGTCTTATTACAATAAATAGTTTAATGATAATTAAGGCTTTAAAATCCCAAAATTTGACATAGTTCCCTACTTTATACTTTGGTTCGCTTATTTCCCCGAGATTTCTTTCGTGAAACAGATTCTAGTCTTATTTTAAACTGTTAAACTACTTTTTGTAAAAAGACGGATTGAGTTTCGTTTAACATAAGCAAAAACAGGCATATAACTTATCTACTATTAGAACTAGACTGTTATCTTTGGCACTTTGTACAATTTTTGCAATATTAGTTGTTACTCTGCAGAAAACGTTTATCTAATAAAGAAAAAGAAAAAGGACTGGGCATATCCGATCGTACACATTATCTCTTTCTATTTTTTATTCTACAAAAAAGAATTTTTAGAGATTTGTATTAGATCTGTATTTTTTATTTTAATTTTTTTCTAGTTGAAATTGAATATTAAAAGTATTGTGTAGTAATGCTATGTTTGATACCGCTGGCTCCGTATTGCCGTGTCGTGCGAAAGAGACAGTTGTCTTGCATTTCATTGTATAAACCTTTACGAATTGACAATTTTGGGCTCCTTCGATTCAGTACATGTACGAGATTTTACGTACGTTTTTCTTTATATAATAAATATTACAATATAAAAAATAAAACACTCGAGGAAGTTTTTAAGTCAAAATTATAGTAAATTGCGTACTATGTGTACGCAATATTTCTTTAAAATAAAAACGTACGGACCTAGTTTTTTAATATATCTACATTTTCAAAAATTATGAAAATTAGACTATGTTTGTATGAAAGTTTACGGCCTCACAATTCTCTTAAATGATTTTAATTTCACTTGACTTTTAATAAACTAGGTGTGTGCGATTAAGTTAATACTAGTCGAGAATGGTTTACATTCACTATTGGACCCGGAGGTGGCGCTGTTGTCGAAATCCGGAGCGAAGCCGGGGCGGATCGCTTTACAGTATTAAAAAAACCGTGAGGGTGATTTTAGGTATCGTGATATGATCTATTCGTGTACCCCCTTCACAGACAATTAATTTTAAAAAATTAGCCTATAAAAATAAAGCGGAATTTAACAGAAAAGAAAAACTTAAATGACATAAATGCGGCTAGCTGTTGGGAAACAATACAAGTTCAAAAGATACCGTCGCCGACGACGGTGTTGCCAGCTTTTAAAAAAACTGCTGAATTTTAAGCATTGGCTTAAAAACGGACTAAAAAGTATAAAATTCTTATTATTTTAAAAACGTGGTATATTATTTTTTATAAGTAAACTTGTTACATATTGTATATATCAATAGTCGTTTGTCGGTGACAAATCGAAACAGGCGACTTTATGTAATTTATTGTATCGATACAAACTGTGTTAATATCGCAAAAGTAGCTTTTTGTAGGGTGGGGTCTCAAAAGTAGCCTTCTTCCATAACTAGGCCCAGTTATTGATTTGTTTTAATCACCTCCATCCATCCAATCAAATTCTCCAATCCAATCCACCAATTAAAAACACGTTTTTGTGTTTATGATGTCTAACTTATTATTCATTTAATCTACTATTTGGTCTCGATTCGAATCCTGATTAGAATCGTTAACAAATTTATATGTTTTACTTATATTTGGCATAAATATTGGTTTTCTATTGTAAGTGATTTTGGCAGTGCGTCAGATGGTATAACAGATATTGTATAAAAGCATTATATCAAACATTTTGACACTATTTAGAATTCTGCTCAGCTAACAGTTTTTGTTTGTCGACCAGAAGATGTCGCAGTGGTCTAAATAGGTCACCATTATTAATTCAATTACTACTTTATAGCTTTATTCATTGGTTTCAGGTCTCTCCTGCGAGATTCGTCCTGTGTTCGATCCGAAAATATCTCCTCGGAATCATATAATAATCGGCAGAAGAAAGTAGTGTTTCAAGGTTAATGTAACTATTTAATAATTTCAATAAAATCGTGGATATACACGAGTGTTTTTTTTAAATATAGTTATAATACTACTTTGTGTAAAAAGTATCGGGAATATGTCAATAAAAAGACCCGCGTAAAAGAGGTCGTTCTAATTTTTTTACTGCATGTTGGTAGCACTGTACTGATTTAGCGCGCAAAGTTCGAGCGGGATCTGTCATTTAATTTGTTTTAAACTACACTTTTTGTTGGTCATAGTTTTGAGTTCTCGGCGATTTTTACAATGGAAAATATTGTTGAACAAAGAGTGTGCCTTAAATTTTGTGTTTCGAATGATATTTCATGTGGTGAATCACTAAAAATGTTGCGAAATACCTACGGCGAATCGTTTATATCGAAAACAAGGGCTTATGAATGGTATAAGGCTTTTAAAGAAGGCCGAGAAGTAGTAGTAGACTTGCCTCGTTCTGGTAGACCTTCAACCGCTACGACCAAAGAAAACATCGACAAAATCAAGAAGCTAGTGCTCAAAAATCGACGTATGAGTCTGAGAGAGTTGGCTAGTGAGGTGAACATATCTTTTAAGTCCGTCCACAACATTCTCATTGACATTTTAGGCATGAAACGCGTCGCCGCTCGACTAGTTCCAAAAGAGCTCAATTTTGTTCAAAGAGCGCAGCGAAAGCATGTCGCTGAAGACATGGTATCCCGAGCTTTTACGGATCCGACCTTTATGAAACGTATAATAACTGGCGACGAGACATGGGTTTATGAGTACGACATGCAAACAAGCCAACAGTCTTCAGAATGGCGTCTCGAAAACGAGCCGAAACCCAAAAAACCGCGGCAAAGTCGCTCCAAAATCAAGGTGATGCTGACAGTTTTTTTTGACTATCGTGGTGTGGTTCACTCCGAATTCCTTCCAAAGGGAGAAACAGTGAATAAAGAATATTATTTAGGTGTCATGAAGCGTTTGCGTGAGAGTATCAGCCGAAAACGTCCAGATTTGTGGCAACACAACTCATGGATGCTGCACCATGATAATGCACAATCACACACAGACATTATAGTGAAAAAGTTTTTAGCGAAAAATTCAACAAAAGTTCTCGACCAAGCACCGTATTCACCTGATATGGCTCCGTCTGACTTTTTTTTATTTCCCAAGTTAAAATTACCACTTCGAGGAAAACGTTTTGAGTCGATAGAAGCCATAACAAAAAATTCGCTGAATGAGCTAAAGGCCATACCGCAAATAGCCTATGAACAATGTATGGAAGACTGGGTGAAGCGTTGGAGATGTTGTATTGCAAGCGATGGGGCCTACTTTGAAAGCGATTAAATAAATTTAGATGAATAATTTGTATTTTTTGTTTTATTGACAAATTCACGATATTTAGTACACAGAAGGTATAATCAATAATATAGAAATAAATAAAATTGAAGTGTCTGTTTATAATGTCAAAATAACGGCTGTTTACTCCATTCATGTGAAGGTATATACGGTACTTATAACAAAAACACAATTTTTAAAAAATTTGTGTTTGTCTGTCAGTTTGTTCCGGCTAATCTCTGAAATGGCTGGACTGATTTTGACGGGAATTTCACTAGCACACAGCTGATGTTATAAGGAATAACTTAGATTATTAGATATTTTATTTTAGTAAAAGTAATAGGGTTCCGCGCAAAAAAAAATCCCTAAATTACACTCGGGCGAAGTCGCGGGGAACAGCTAGTATTTTAAATATAATTATTGAATAATAACTCAAAATATCAGTTTCAATAATTTAATTTTATACATCAATCAATTACATAACGGTGATGATATGGATCTGGGACGTGGTCCTTCATGGTATGAGAAAGCTCAAGGTCATTAAGTGAACTATGGAAAGGTCTATGCTCGGAATTTCTCTTCGGTGATAGACTTTGTTAAAAAAGACATCCGCAATAAAACCAGAGCGACGGATCGGTAAGCTGAATTGGCAATAATCAACTCTCTTCATGTCAGCTTCGCACAGGTAAGAAAAGTGTAAGGCGGCGTTCATTAAAAGTAGTGATGACGTGGTACCAGATGCAGGAAGTCGATGTATGCAGGTGGCTCAGAACCGTGCTTTGTGGCGTTCCTTGGAGGAACCCTATGTTCAGAAGTGGACATGGATAGATTAAAAGAAATTCTTATAGAAAGTATGTCTTAAAGAAAAGTATAGATATTTATAAGTACGTATACTATATACGTATTTTATTTACGTGGTAGACCCATGCGTAGCACGAATGGTTCGGTTTGACCGGAACAGGTCAACAACACCACACAATAACATCGTCAAATAGTAGTATAATTCTACTTTGTTGCTTATGATGAATGACGAAAACTGGACAGCTTTGTACTGGTAACGAGTTGTTCCATCTAAGCATGTTGATTCCTACTCGAGGATAGATGTAGATGTATTTCCGCCACAACATTCAGTTACCATGTGGACTGTGTGCTCATTTTTCACGCACACTTCAAAAAATATTTTGGAAGATCGAACGCATTTATAAGAAAATTGCGATAAGAAATTATAAATGGTGTATGTATGTTACACACACATTTATAGAAATATTTAAAAGTTTATATTTATTAGTTAGAGTTGTGGAATGACGGCGTATTATGTATTTTATCTAACACTAAGAAAATTGAATAATCAAACAAGATATCTCAAAAAAATCTCTATAACGGTCTCGTGACAACATGCCGTTACTCAGCAGTATTTTAAAATAAATACTTTTTGAAAGAATTTTGAAAAAATATCATGGGTATACTTAATATTTCATTTTTTGATTATATTATCCTATTCTAAAGCAATGTTCTTTTTCTTTTAATTTAAAATTTCTACAGAATCCTTCCAATCAACTCGGTCACGGGAACAACAACGAGGAAATGGACCTATAGTTCTGACATATTTCGTTCCGTATGTATTTTGTGATTCCTCCAAAGTATACATATTAATGATGCTGCTTTGACATTATTTTTTAAATCTGAATCAGCAATCTGAGAAATAAGAATATTTTAAAGAGTTGTGTACAATCAAAGTATTTAAAAGTTTTATAAAGTTTTACAAAGTATTATAAAGCGGTCATTGGGAATATTTAACATGAGAGATTTAAACTCGTATACTATAAGTATTTAAATGTCTTTTTATGCAATAGCAGAAGATTTGCAGTCTAAAAGAAGAGAATTCACCATTAGCAAATTTTTAATTATTTTATAATTTGGGAATAGATTTTTTAGGTCAGTCGTTTTAGATTGATTTTTAGGTCAGTTTTGGACTTCTTGTACTTGAATGTTGTTCTTCAACCCCTACAAATAATAAACGTTAGATACCTATATATTATTTAGTTCGATTACTACACTTGTGTCGGAAGATATTGGATTTTTTTTTATTGTACCTATGGCAAGTAGATGCGTGCCGTAACCGTATTTATAGGTGTCTTGTATAGGTGGTTGAGATCCTCTCAAAAGAGAGGTGGGGTGCCACTAGTGAGGCATTGGGTGTTATTTTGCGTATACATGCTTAAGATGTATAAAGTTGGCTTGAGACGTGACATCATGCGTTGGCGGACGGTTGCGTGGGCGGCAGCATGGGCGCCGGCTCGTCCTCAGAGTCGTCGGAGTGTACGCGCGTGAAGCGCCGTCTTTCGAGTAGCCGACGCAGTTTGAATTCACTGCGCCCGTACTCCCAGCGGCGTCGTGTCACGCATTTTCGACCTGCGAAGAGACAATCACTTTGTCGATATTTCTGCAATCTATGGACAGATTTCCGCATTTCATTATTATTTCATTTATTCATTATAACCTAAAAGTTTACTGCTGAACATGGGCCATTCTCATGATTGCCTCGTAGGGGATTTAGCCACAATTGCCACGCTGGCAACCGCAGTTTTTTTATTACGATCGGTTGATATCGGGATGGTTATACTGCCCATCTCCTGTCTCAGTTTTTCTCTGTCACCAATACATAACGAAAACACAACACTATTTGAATTTTCTGTATGCATGAAAGTCAACTTCTACCTCAAATGCTGGCGTATAAACTATAACGATTTATCAATTATCGTACATATACTGTATAGTAAAGGCATAATTTTAGGCTTCACTTAAAATGGGGCAAGACGTATAAATTATGCTATTTGTAATTAATAATCTTTTCTGTTTTATACCACTCTCATGTATAAAAAATAACATGGGACATTTTGTGTTACTAATTTTGTAAATGACTAAGATATATAATAGTATATCTCTATCTCTCAACACCAATGGGATAGTACAAGTTCTTACAACGTCACTAAGTGACTACTTTACTTTTTTATACGTGTTAGAGCCATGCTGCAGTTATATTAGATGTATAGTTCTAGCACGAATGGGTCGGCTCGACCGGGGCAGGACCACGCTCTCACAGAATACCAGCGTAGATGTCTATGGGCCACAGCAACCACATACCATCAGGTGGACTGTGTGCTCGTTTGTCACGTTATCTTATTTAAAAAAAAACTACTTAGTATCAGCTATTGTGAAGCATACACTCACATATAGTGCCGATTTCTCAGAAGGCTAGGCAAAAAGTGATTCCATTTTGTAAGTTTTTAGATACCTATACCTCAACATCTTACTAGATAGTAGGTTAGCTCTTTTACCAATTACCGCTGCTAAACGAAAATGCATATACATCTGTGTTCCAGTTTGTTGTGAAATAGTGGTAGGTAAATTAGATGATCAAGCTTGCCTAGAATTAAATTAGAGTATGAAATCTTACTGCTCGAGGGTGTAATCTACTTTTTTGGTTAAAGGTCATTTATGAGCTTGAAGGATTCTTTTGTGCCTGGAAGTCTGTACCATCCTCGTATCTATTTGCCTACACTGTAACCTCTGTTTCAATTTGGTTGGAAGTGTTTGTGAGCAGCAGTAGCCACTTACCGAATGCTCGTGATCGAATGCACATGAATAAATCGCTTCATGCCGCAGCTAGAAAGATTGGTAAAGAAAAGGGATATAAACACGTGTGGGTTAGGAACGGGCGAATTTTAAGGAGAAAAACTGATAATTCCGACTATAAGCTTATAAGAGATATGGACTCATTGAATAGTATCACAGAATAAATAATAGTATTACGTACAGAAGTTTCACTCTTTTGATGTTGACTGCTTGCCGACGTTTAATAACCTACATAATTATTATTAATAAGATAAATTGCGCACGCAAGCTAAATAAACCTTTATCGCTGCGCGCGAGAGTCCGTATTACTTTGCATCTTTTCCCGTTCCCACATCACGGCTGTTTTTTCGTGGTTACTTAGGGCTGTCAAGAATATATTAAAAACACATGTAAGTAGGTACTTATTAAGCTTATAATATTTATTAATATATGCTCATTTATCTACACTTTTATTTACGGATCTCCTTCACCAAGGCATAGAATAAATAATTTGTAGTGCTAACTGTACGTCACCAAGGTTTGTCTGGAAGAGATCACTGTTAAGCGATGAGGCCACACATAAATTTATATGTTGTGTTTTTTTTATAGGATGGGGCGACAAACGAGCACACAGTCCACCTGATGGTAAGTGGTTGCTGTGGCCCATAGACATCTACATCTATCCTGGATTACGAATCAAAATGCAGATACGTTGTCACCCGTGAGGACTAAGATGGAATGCCTCGTTTCCCATAAAAAGAGTCTCCGGTTTTCTAGTCACCATACGAAACACAGCAGCATTAAGCTACTTTTTGACGCTGGTATTCTGTGAGAGCGTAATCCTTCCCCGGTCGAGCCGATCCATTCGTGCTACAACTAAACTACTAATGTAACTGCAGCATGGCTATACCATATATATATAAAAAATGTGTGCAATAAAGAGTATAAATAAATTAATTAATTAAACGTTTCATGGATTTGGAAAAGGCTTATGACAGAATGGACAGGGATGTGTTATGGCAAACGCTAAACGCATTTACCTAGGTTGAGCGCTGGTTTGATACAGGCATTAAAGTCTCTGTATAGGGACTCGAGTGCTTGTGTTAGAATCAACGGGGTCTACTCGGACTGGTTTGGCATCCATAAAGGTGTCAGACAGGGCTGTGTAGCTTCCCCGTGGCTGTTCAACCTATTTATGGACAGCTGTTGGAAAATTTGAAAGTTGAAGAATGCGGGTTAAAAATGGGTGAGTTAACCATCAAATGCCTTTTGTACGCCGACGATCAAGTCATACTTGCGTCGTCGGCGGCCGAGTTGCAAATGATGGTTACGTTGATTAACAGGTCATTAAAAGAAAGGGGAATGAAAGTGAACGCAAGTAAGACGAAAGTGATGGTTTTTGAAAGAGAAGAAAGAAAAACGGTATGTGAAATAAGAATAGAAGGAGAGTTAATTGACCAAGTGGATGAGTTCGTATATTTGGGATGTGTATTCAGCAGGGATGGGTGATATGATAAGGATATTGAACGACGAGTGAATGTCGGAAAGAAATAAAGTAAATGGAGCTCTACACTCTATTGTAAAAAGTCAGAATGTGTCAAAAAAGGCACGTATGGCAATTCACAATGCTGTATTAGTCCCTACTTTAACGTATGGTAGTGAAAGTTGGGTGTGGCAGAAGAAGCACGAGAGTAGAATAAATGCAGTAGAAATGCGGTCGCTAAGGAGTATGTTAGGGCTGAATCTAATTGACAGGGTGAGAAACTGTGTGATAAAAGAAGAGTGTGGTTTGCAAGATGATGCGGTGACCAGGATTAAGAAAGGAATGCTTCGGTGGTTTGGTCATGTAGAAAGAATGAATGCGGAAAGACTGACAAAGCAAATATATGTTGCAGAAGTGAATGGAAGAGTCGGAAAGGGACGTCCTAGCGGAAGTTTGTCGACCAAATTGGCGATATACTAAAAATGGGCCAAATTAAGAGTACCCTTAACCGACGAGCATGTATGCGTAGGTATATGGATGTGAAAAAGGCGAGAGAGGTATGTCAGGATCGTGCTAAATGGAAGTCTGTAGTCTCTGCCTACCCCTCTGGGTGACAGGCGTGAGTGTTGTAATGATATGATATGTAAACGTTGCGAGTGGTAAGAAAAATAGGTATGGTACTGATTCTGATCAAATAAACACATTTTTGCTACTATGCGAATTATGTGCCTAAAGCATGCAACGTGCAAGGTCACTCGTCGCGAATCGCGATTTAATAAATCGCTGGGAAGAAATAGGTAGGTAGTGTAAACAACAAATGAACCTGAAATACGATTTCTGAATGAAATGTGATTGTATTCTAGTTAGTAAAAAATCTTGTAAACAAAGTTATAATTTCAGTGCTTTGTGATAACTTAAAATATTTTAATTACAAGAGACATGTTAGTTACCTACTTCAATTTACCAACGTAAATTTCGTAAGTTACCTATGTAAATTTCAACTAAGTTTTGTAATAAAGTACTTAGGTATTACTTCTGTATTTAAATTGTTACGTAATTCTTTTTTGCTATAAGTATTTATTTAACAAAAAAATGAAATAAATGTACCTTTCATTATCCTTAGGTAACTTAAAAAATGATATATCTGAATCCTTTTGTTTGCTCGTTAACTCATTATGCATCCATCCATGCAACAATTATAGTAGGTTCGAAGTTTTGTCATTATAATTTATCAAATAGATAGGTTATATACCTACACATATATTATTTTTGAATCACATTAAAATTTTTGAACTATTTTATTTTATTTCATACAATTAAAGTCTAAACTAAACAAAAATTACAACAAGTGTTTACAAAAAACTATTTACGTAAACAGCGTTAAAAATACATCAATCGCCTAGAACCATTGAGTTATACAAGACTAGAGTAGGCCTGCCATAAATTCCGAGACGCCGACCGGGACATTTAGAACAGAAATAGGGTAAATCATGGATTATACAAAAACACTGGTAATATTTAAGAAAATTTAATCAAAAAATAAGAAACTCTTACACTACGTCCTTTTTTTTTTGCCCATTCATATTTCTCTGTACTTTTAACCTTTTTCAGTAATTCCTTTTCCCCTTTGACGTAATTATAAAATTCCGTGCATGACATTTTATAATTATAAACGCATTGAATGATGCTTTCGATTGTGCTTACACTGAGTGAACTTCGTTCTTTCGTCCACTGCGCTGAAATTAACGAAAACACTCGTTCTACGTGAGCATTGTGGCCTGGGATTGCAAAAATATATTGACACATTTTAAGAAGATTTGCTTTTCTTTCCAGTTCTTCGGTTTTTTCAAAAAAGTGTTTCCATTTTGCTTCCATATTTTTAGCTTTCCATTCATCGCTGATTTCACATTCAATAAACGATTTTAAGTACATAAATTCTTCATACATTGAATCATCTATTCCTATATCCTTTTCATTTAAATATTTTGTAGTTTCTTCTACTTGTTGCCATTGAGGAATATCATTTAAAATCATCCAAGCGAAAACATCAAATTTTGTCATCGGCTCTGTCCACTGTTCGAGATAACATATAGCAGTGTTAAAGAAATCTCCTGTTTCTTTGTCAAATGTTTCGGATTGACTTGTATTAATTGTGCCTTCATTCTTTAGTTTGTTATAAAGTTGTGTTGTTTGATTGCCTAAATATTTATTTATCAATCTGTCACTCAACTGTTTTTTTGTATCCTGTAATACATTTTTCACTTCAACAATGGTAATAACTGATTTTTCAATCTTTTTAATTTGTTTTTCAATCAGAAATGCTTGACTGTGCACAAAAAGTGTGTAAACTTCTGATAAGGGATCAGCAAAAAAATCGACTACAGCTTTTGGGGCTTTTGCTTCCTTAGCGAAAAATTCTTTCAATGGCAGCCATAACTTTAGTATGCGTTCAATTGCTGGAAGTAGTGAAAGCCACCGACTTCTGGAATGTGAGAGTATATTGTTGTATTCTATTGCTGCTTGCTCACAAAAATCTTTAAGCCGTTCCACTCTTACAGTGAATATGGAAAAATACTTGAAAATTTTCAGAACAATAGACTCCACGTCAATCGACATCACATCGGCAGCAGTGGACGCTGTATTGTGCAGAATGTGCGCTGGGCAACCGATGCCTTCAATGTCTTTGGACAAAATCTCCTTTAATTTAAAAAAAACATTGTTAACTCCGTACCTATCTCTTCCGCCAAAGTTAGTGTTTGTGTTATCCCCGCTGAAAGCAACAATATTTTGTACGGGGATGTTCTGATCCTGCAACGATTTTATACAAAATGAAGTGATTGTATCAGATGTTTCATTCGGCAATGAGTCTATTTTTAGTAATTTAATTTGCAGTCCTTCTTTTTCCGTAAAGTACTGTATCAGCAGTGGAAATAACTTTTCGGCTTTGTGATTGCTAGAATCGGTTGAAATGCCGTAAAAAGGAACTTTTTCGACTTCTGTTTTAATTTGCGCGATCGAGTGTGGAGCTAAAATGTGTTTAATGATAGCAGTAGCTTTTGTTCTTGCAGTTGATTGTTTTGCTGCGATACTTGAATCAGGATACATTACGGCATTCAGTTTTGTCGTACAATCTAAAGAGCTAAACGATTGGTGGTGCTTTACGACTTTATAAGCTGTGGTCAGTTCGGCAGCGCATATTAACATGTCTTCGGCAGTACATTGCGTGATCATAAATGTCGATATATCTCTAGAAGTTGATGCAACTGATAATTTCGTCTTGTGATTTTTACTTTGGATATGGTCTTTGACACTTGACTTACCGCCGTGACTGACAGATATATGAAAGCCGCAAATTGAACAAAAGGCTTCATAATCATTTCTTCCTCTTTTAATGAATGACCACTCTTTAGTATAATCGTCCGAAAACAAACACTTTCTTTTTGGCATGACTTTTTAGCAAAATACCAGACTGGCAATAAAAAAACTAAACTACGAAATACAGGATAACGCGCAGCGCAAATTAAGTACGTTGTTCTCTAAAGCAATCAAACGAAACACTGCGACGACGCGTGACGTTCAAGGCGCGAGGGCGGAGGGGCACGCGGCGCGGGACGCGCACGTAGTGTTGCCAACTATACTTTAAAATAACGTATCTTACGGTATTTTGCTTCATTATACTTTATACTTTTGAATAAGAAAAAAGTATCTAAAATACTTTATTCTAACTTATGCGTGAAATATTGTGTGAATTGAATGAAAGCAAGAATTCTGCCAAATTTCTGAATTTAACTCAGTCCATTACTCAGAATTTCCAATCATTTTATACTTTCACACATACACAGAACAGACTGTCTGTACTGTCAGTACAGTCAAGTGTCAGTCAATGTCTCCAGTATATATTGTACTCTGTACTCTATGCTCAACGTTTGTTGTTTCGGTGGAATAGTAATAATTATAGTGTATATAACCGTCTGAAAGGAATATACGTTATTTTCCTTTGAAAAAGTTGGCAACCCTACGCGCACGTGTTAATAATCAAAGAAGGCAGCTAGGCTCGCTCGCTCGACTCCGCTCCACTTCAACCACTCGCCGATCGCAGACGCTGCACTTAACTACACAGGGGTAGCTTGCGAATTGTGTGCACACCGGGACAAATGACCTGTTGACCGGGACACCTGGACACAACGCTTCAAACCGGGACATGTCCCGGTGTACCGGGACGTATGGCAGCCCTAGACTAGAGGAGCAAACCACATTACCGCGCGTCGAAAAAAGTGTAACCACTATCCAAACGCGACGACGTAGCTTTGAAACTAATAACAATTTTAAGTAAACATATATCTATCTCACTTACACAAGTTGCGAAAACAATATCGTCGTCGTAAGATTAGAAAAAGATAGACACACAAACATGCAATGGCGGGTTGGTGTGGCTTACTATATGAAATTTTACCTAAAATACGCAATAAAAATGAGTTTTTTTTAAGCTGCAGTTAATTGTTTTTATATTAAAAAAGTATATTTTATTTTAAAATCTTTATTACGTCCCCTTAGAAAAAAAGGGATACAAAGCTTATCAGATAAATAGAAGTAAACATAATGATGAAATAAAACGTATTTTTATGGTTCTAATAAATCAAACAATAAAAATAGGTATCTAATAAAATATAATTAATATAAAATGTATACGAAATTATAAATAATATAAAATTATTAATATAAAATAGGTAATAAAATATATTTAAAAGATAATTCAAGAATAAACTAAAATAAGAATAATTAATTATATTGTATGAAAGTTAAAACGTAGTTTTTATTATAATTTCCAAAATATTTAAAATCGGAGGTAACAAATTAACTTACTCCATTAATTATATAGTCTCCCATTAATGTAGGATAATCACAAATGCGGAAAAGTGGCAACATTGAACCTAAATGGCAATATTCGATATTTTATTTAATTTTTTAGTGTTTTAAACGTTAATATGAATATATAAATTAAAACTTACGTATGGAAAGTGATTCCGCTTGATTTATTATGTTTTGTGACCTTGAAACGCATTCTTTCACTACGCATTTACCCATTTTTTGTTGTGAATCGTTCGGCTTAACTCGGACGGCGTCACCTTGAACACTGAACCGACGTTCGCTGAGTATAAGGCTGTGGCCTTATGTGAAGTGACAACGCTTTGGCGCGGAAATTACTTATCTAGTGTAACATATAAATCAATGCCTAGAACACGCTAGCCCCGACTGCGTACCTATTACACCCTGGGTGAATCGCGATTTTAGGTAATTATTTCACGCAGTAAGCAAGTGTGGCAGATGCCTGATAGTATTAAGTACATAGTTGTAAAGATAATTATTACGTTAATTTAGTACAAGCAATTGGATAAAAATCCATAAAATTCAATTCTTTAAACTCTAAATTCACTATAAAATTCGTTTAGGCACTAAAGCTCACATATTTTTACAAAACCTACTTATTTCAAATTATGATGTTATTGTGCTAACAGAGTCCTGGCTGAATAATAAAATACATGACTGAAATTTTTGATGAAGGATATGCCGTATACAGAAGGGACAGAGAAATGTCCGGCTTTAACATGAATAAAGAGGGGGGGGGGGGCACTAATTGCAATTTCTAACCGTTTAAATTCAAAATGTATGCAGAACTGGACAAGCGAATGTGAGGATGTTTGGTTTGTGATTGATGGTACTCAGCTACTAGCTCTGTGTGCAGCATATCTGCCATCATCGGTGAAAATGTCAATGCTAAAACATTTTAATGATAACTTTAACCATGTTTCCGAACTCTTTAATTCACATGTATATTACTTGGCGACTTTAATTCGCCGACCTTAGACTGGAACTTAGGGGTCCATCTTATAACTTATCACCACTATACCAGTATTTCATAGATTTCGTGAATGTAAATAATTTAATACAACATAGCTCTATAACAAACACAATGGTTAGAACTTTCGATTTGGTCTTGGCTAATGTACCATCTTGCGTGGTTGCTGAGACCGTAGAAATTTTGTGCCTGCTTGACCCGCTACATCCACCTCTCTATAGAAATCTCTCCATTAGAGAGAGTAAAGCTACAGCTTAATGATGTGAGTAGGTTTAATTTCCATAAAGCAGATTATGCTGCTATTTATGACTATTTAGCTGAAGTTGATTGGAACTCTCTTTTTTATGGACAAAGTGATGTAAATAAGAAACAAGAGTTACGTGATATTACTTCTTGTGTTCCGCAAGGTTCTCACCTAGGCCCTATTCTCGTTAAAATCTTTGTAAACTATCTACTTTATTACATAAAATACTCGTCTCCGTCAATATTTGCAGATGGCCTAAATCATAGGAAAAGCGTCCAAGATGTTGGGTTTTATTATTATAAGGAGCGTTAGAGTATTTAAACGACCTTCCATAAAAATTGCGCTATACAATAGCTTAGTCAGATCGACCCTTGAGTATGGAAGTGTGGTCTGCGTCCACATTATGCCACACACATACTTCGTATTGAACGAATTCAAAAACGATTAGTTAAACACTTTGTGTTCTCACACTTATGGCATATAAGATTGAGCCCCTACAACGTAGGGATTTACTTGACTTATTCTTCTTTTTCAAGATAATAAGATATCATTTGCGTTGTCCTGCACTCCTAATGAAATTCAATTTTAAAATCCTGTTACGAATGCCTCGTAACCCCATTAAACCTCTCTCTCGTCCATTTCGCAAAACAGTTCTGGGAGTCAATTCACCAGTCTCCAGGATTTCCCAACTATATAATAAGTGCGGTGGGTCAATAGATGTTCATGTGTTTTTTTTAATAATAAAAATAAATTATTTTTAAATAATTGATTGTGCAATTAGTATCTAAGTTGATATGTGCTTACTATTTCTACATTGTTGCAACAATCGTTTGTGTACATGAATAAATAAATATCTACGAGGGAGCGTTGGTGAACTTTACATGTCCTCGAAATATTTTATTCCTCAGACCTGCTATTTAAATTTGTCTTGTTTTGTTAATTGTAACATACATTAATATAAGCTGTTATGTTTAAGTAAAGTGTTGTTCGCGACGAACTAACAACGTTAAGAAACAAAGTTATAAAGAATATTGTATTTTGTATTAATAATGAAATTACCGACAAAACTGGATGAAAACGTGTATTAATATAGTTGGTTAGCATATTTATAACTCTTAGTATATTTGTATAGAATGTCGTTTTGATAACAAGTAATATAAACAACTTTTATTATATACCAAAAAATCGACCAATCACAGCATGTCTTATCGTGGAACTCTCTAAGTTTTTAATTAACTGCTTAATAGTTCATACTAAAAATAAGGAAAATAATTTTATGTTCTAAAAGAGTTATAAATATGACATTGAATTAACATATGGCTTATAGATTAAAGAAGTGTAGGGATATTTTTGTATAATTAAACGCATTTGGTAGATATATAAAAATCAAAGAATTAATGTACCCAAATATTATGAAAATTTGGGACATTTTTTAATAACTTTTTACAACGTTAATATTTTGAGTAAGCTTTATGATATACTAATAAAGTACCAAACTACCGATTTAATGATGTATAGCATGTTAGTGTAGCAATTAGTTTAGTATAGAAAATATTGTAATTTATGCCATTTGTACAGTGAAAAGTTTATGCAATAAAGAGGCAAAACGGAAAATGGCAAGCGGCTCACTGTAAAGTATTGCCAAAGTCTACCTTAGGGGCTCGGGACCCAGTACCCGTAGTAGTGTGAAGAACTACCAGTGACAAGTGAAGTGAAGTGAGTGGTATCCGGTGGTAGCTGAAGTCACTAGTAGCAGTATATAGTGAATAGTGAAAGTGTTAGCTAGCCGAAAAAGGTCGTAACTGATATTCGCAGTTACATATATTGAAAGTGTTAGCTAGCCTAAAAAGGTCGTAAATGATATTCGCAGTTACATATAGTGAAAGTGTTAGCTAGCCTAAAAAGGTCGTAACTGATATTCGCAGTTACATATAGTGAAAGTGTTAATTAGCCTAAAAAGGTCGTAACTGATATTCGCAGTTACATATAGTGATAAAATCAGCTAGTTTAGTTGATAATAGCTGCTAGTCAGTAGTGTTAGAAAACCAGCTACTACCAATAGATATTTGATAACATCGTACAATTTAAAGAAATCTTTTGAAATATATTATATATAGACAGTGACCAACAAATAGTGAACAACCGTAGTTGAACAACCGTGGTCAATAAATAATAGTTATAAAATTTCGCGACTAATCAATCAGTCGAACCGCTGGCCACTACCTTGCTCTTTGTATTTATTAATCGTGCATTTTGATTTGATTCTCAGTCCACAATATTTCAGCGGCACCCACAAAGACGGCAGTGAAAGTACCCACCGGAACCTATAGGTGTAGGACGTGAGCGACTCGCGAAGTATCTTCGACAACGTTTACTCCGGAGAGTTTCGCCCGTCCGGCACATTCGTTGGTCCTTCGAGCCGGATCTATCCGTTTGTATTTCGGAACCGGGTAAATAGTCACCACCGTATTAAAACCGCTGAATTTTCAGATTCAAGATGCCGATCACCCGTTCGCAAGGAAGGGAAGCCAAGGCGTGGACCGTCGGTCTGGAAAGAGGTTCGTCGGCCAGTAACGACGCCGTCCACCACCAGATGCCACCACGCTCACCGTCATCGGTAGAGGGCGCTGAGGCGCCATGCTGTCCCCCCCCCCAAGGGGGGATACCCCTGCCCGCGCTGGCCACTACGGTCCGCACAACGAAGCAGAGGGAACATATAGAAGGCAACGATGACTTTAGCCGTGCATCATCGCCAACAGCCCGGGAAGACACCCACACTGAAGAGCCACCGATGGGCCACACCAATTGCAGTACGAAGTCAAAGAAGACTGTTCGGCCCAATAGAAGAATTTTGAAGGCTCGTGAAGAAGTCTCCCTACAGATGGCTGAAGAAGAAGACGAATCAGACGACTATGATGAAGATGGTCACTCCAAAAGTGAGTACGTTCGATCTTGGCTCGAAAATTCTGTAGCAAAACAAAAGTCAAATCAAGGCGCAATCACCGGAGGGAAGGCCCCATTTAATAAAACCGTCACAAAGCCAACCCCGGACGTTGTCGACCTCAGTGAGCCCCAAAAGGAGCTCACGAACCAGGATTCCTATCCAGAAGATGTACAAAAGGATCCCATGCCACAGAAGCTCAGCCAGGAACCCACCGTTAATGAAGACAGGGGGCTCCTACCGATTGTATCAGAGCTCACAAACCAGGATTCCTATCCAGAAGATGTACAAAAGGATCCCAAGCCAAAGAAACCTAGCCAGGAACCCGTCATAAGTGAAGACAGGGGGCTCCGTCAATTTATATCGGAGCTCACATCCGCTATAGCCGCACTCGCTGACAAATCAAAGTTAGAGAGTGCGCCACTATCGTCGCATACTTTCGCAGCGTCGAAAGCTATAATGACACTGCCAAGCTTTAGCGGAGCACATACCGAGTGGCTTTCATTCCGTGCCATTTACGAAACAACCCGAGGCTACTTCAATGACATTGAAAACACTGCTAGACTAAGACGAAGTCTACAAGCCAGATGAGATTATGCGAGAACTGGAGCTACAATTTGGGCGTCCAGATTCAATCGCGCAAGCAGAAACCGAGAAGTTACGAGGATTAGCACGCTGTACAGAAGCACCCAGAGACATCTGCACATTCGCGAGTAAAGTGAGAGGAAGCGTCGTCACTCTTCGAGTCCTAAAGCGAGATCATTACCTCGTCAACGCAGAGCTGATACGACACCTCACCGACAAACTGCCAAACTCTATACCTGCCCAGTGGTATAGAATCTACACCGAAAAATATGACTAGACCAGACCTCGGCTGCTTCAGCGAGTTTATTACTGAGCAAGCTCGCTTCTGCAGTGCATTTGCGCCTCCAGAAATGATAAACGAAGCAAAAAGCAATCGTTCACTACATAGAGCACACGCGGCTACTACTAAGCCGTCTCCGAAATGCAGAGTGTGCGAAAAGGAG
Organism: Parnassius smintheus behrii; assembly: GCA_036936625.1. Taxonomy (NCBI): domain Eukaryota; kingdom Metazoa; phylum Arthropoda; class Insecta; order Lepidoptera; family Papilionidae; genus Parnassius; species Parnassius smintheus. Next base: position 50,547,055 of record JAUPFT010000002.1, read on the forward strand.
GGTCACTACGGATCCGAATGTAAAAAGTTTAAGGAAGCAGATACCAACAAAAGATGGGAACTCGCAAAGCAAAGCAATTTATGTTTGCGCTGTTTACGTTATAGAAATCAGACACACAAATGCAAAACCAATAAGTGTGGAATAAAAGGATGCACCGCGACACACAATCGACTTCTACAATACAAAGGAGAAGACTGAGGTCAAACAAAATGAACCTCAAGAAACCGTAGCTAACTCTTTCGCTGTGTCAAAGCATAAAGCCTATTTAAAAATAATTCCAGTGCGAGTAATTGGACCGGCGGGAGCTGTAAATACACACGCCCTGCTGGATGATGGATCGACAGCTTCACTAATGGATGAAGAGATCGCCAAACAAATTGGAGCTACAGGGCGGTTGGACCCGTTTAAGATCACCGCTATCGGGAACACTACCCTCGATTCGCCGGAATCCCGAAGAATCAAAGTATCGCTAAAGAGTCTCCACAGCAAAAGGGTGCCATTCAGAGCACGCACGGTTGCAAGCCTAAACTTGGGGCCACAGACTGTGCGTGCAGTGGACATAGCCAAGTGCAACCACTTGAAAGACCTAAAGTTGCAGCTAATATATGACTCCGGCAACCCAAGGATCCTAATAGGACAGGACAATTGGAGACTTCTGATAGCCACTCAAATCCGAAGAGGTCCGCCGCACCAGCCAATCGCCTCGCTCACAGAATTAGGATGGGTGCTACACGGGGCACACACTAAAGCCCCGTATCAGCGCGTCCACGCGGCCAATGCGCTGCACAAGAGCGAGGGAACTATAGATGACCAACTCCGCGAATATTTCGCGCTGGAATCTCTCATTATCAATCCGAGAAGACCAGACTCCGATCCAGAGAAGAAAGCTGAAGATATACTAAATAGCAGCACCCGTCAGTTACAAGACGGGCACATAGAAACAGCGCTTCTCTGGAAGAAAAAGGATATCGACATGCCTGGTAATTACGAAACAGCAATAAAACGGCTCGTTTCCATTGAAAGAAAATTAGATCGAGACGAAGATCTAAACAGAAAGTATGATGAACAAATGAATTCCCTAGTACAAAAAGGATACGCCGAGATAGCGCCGAAAACTAGCACACCGGGAAGAACATGGTACCCACCCCATTTCGACGTCCATAACCCAATGAAGCCAGAGAAGTTTCGAATAGTACACGATGCCGCAGCCAAAACAAAGGGGGTGTCGTTGAACGACTTGCTGCTCACCAGACCTACTGCAATCACTACCAGGGGTCATGATGCGTTTTCTCCGCCATAATATCGCTGTCTCCGCGGACATAGCCGAAATGTTCATGCAGGTCAAAGTTAGACCCGAAGACAGAGATGCCTTAAGATATCTCTGGAGAGGGGATCGACGTAATGAAGCTCCACAAGAATATAGAATGACGTCGATCATTTTCGGTGCAGCCAGTTCACCCTGCACAGCCATATTCGCGAAGAACTGTAACGCTAAAAAATACAAAGACAAGTATCCAGAAGCCGTAGAAGCTATCATTCAAAACCACTATATGGATGACTATCTCGACAGTTTCCAGTCTCTGGAAGAGGCAATGCGAATATCGAAGGAAGTACGCGACATACACAAAAACGCGCACTTCACCTTAAGAAAATGGGTTTCCAACGCACCAGAAATACCCGTTGTAAAAGAATTAGAACCTGACCATGAAGCATCTGAGTCAGTAGATCTGGGCAACAAGGGAACTGAGGAAAAGATACTCGGATTAATCTGGAAACCGGGTACGGATCAGCTGAGCTTCAACCTAAAGCTCGCTTGACTTCCAATCAATTTGCTGCATAAAACACCAACCAAAAGACACTATACACCGTCCTTCATGAGAGACATCCGCATGATGATAGGAAGTATTAGCCACGCTGCTCTGCGAGGTACACAGTAAATAGCAGACCATTGACTCACATCTCTGTAGACAGCGACAACGACGAATCCATCACTCCAAATCACTTCCTTTTAGGAGGATCTGCGAGACTACCGACACCTGGAGTATTTGATGAAAAGGATATGAATGGCAAAAGACACTGGCGACGCTCCCAGATACTCGCTGACATGTTCTGGCAGCGTTGGGTCCGTAGTAGTATTTACCGGAACTTCAAAACCGGCGGGAGGCCCATGGGCGAGGTCCCAATCTCCAGGTGGGCGATCTAGTCCTCATAGCTGACGGCCAGTTACCTCGTAACACCTGGCCACGAGGGAGGGTGGAAGCTGTTTACCCCGGGGCGGACGGACAGATCCGCACCGTGGAGGTACGCACAGCTAACGGCCTAATCAAGAGTCCAAACAGGAAACTCGTGCCGCTGCCGAAGTAGAAGCAACGTCGCTCACCGAAATGGATGCAGCGCCGCTGTGAGAAAATCGTCGCAACGCTGCACGGCGGGAGAGATGTTCGCGACGAACTAACAACGTTAAGAAACAAAGTTATAAAGAATATTGTTTTTTGTATTAATAATGAAATTACCGACAAAACTGGATGAAAACGTGTATTAATATAGTTGTTTAGCATATTTATAACTCTTAGTATATTTGTATAGAATGTCGTTTTGATAACAAGTAATATAAACAACTTTTATTATATACCAAAAAATCGACCAATCACAGCGCGTCTTATCGTGGAACTCTCTAAAAGTTTTTAATTAACTGCTTAATAGTTCATACTAAAAATAAGGAAAATAATTTTATGTTCTAAAAGAGTTATAAATATGACATCGAATTAGCATATGGCTTATAGATAAAATTTCGCGACTAATCAATCAGTCGGACCGCTGGCCACTACCTTGCTATTTGTATTTATTAATCGTGCATTTTGATTTGATCCTCAGTCCACAATATTTCAGCGGCACCCACAAAGACGGCAGTGAAAGTACCCACCGGAACCTATAGGTGTAGGACGTGAGCGACTCGCGAAGTATCTTCGACAACATTTACTCCGGAGAGTTTCGCCTGTCCGGCACAAGTGTCTTGGTTATTCTTCCCAGGAAAGAGTTTTTTCTCCGAACCAGTGGTAAATAAAAAAAAATACTTTTAAGTAATATTTGAGTCCTTGGCGATCGAACCTGACTTGCTCGAGTACCGTGAAATTTACACTCGTAACCTCCCTTCCCATACCTGTATAATACAAGTTGACTAAAATGCAAGGCAATACCAAAATAATAAAACTAAAAAGGTGCGTGTAGACTATTTCAAACTTTACGGTACAAAATGTGCTATAAAAGAGTGAAAAAAATAAAAACACAGAAAGCAGCTTTAACGAATATATTTCAATAAAATAATTCTTACAATAGTCACAATAACACAGGAACTTAAAAAAGTAGTGCAAAAAATACAAAAATAATAAATAGAATTTAGATTATACCTCACCTGCCTGTTTAAAGCTTAAAATTATGCACAGATTCATAATGTGTAATAATATTTTTTCATAATACTGTCTTAAAATTACCATATTATATTATCATAGATTCGATTCCTTTCGCTTTTGTGTTGACAATTATTTTATACAATGAAATATACTTATTTAAAACAAATACGTGGTAAAAATAAGATTTTATTTCCAGTCTTTGACCTTATCTACTAAAAAATTAATGTAATAAACAGATCTTTTGAAGATTGTAAAAATAATTAAAATAAACGAATTAATATGTTATTTGGAAAGAATCTGAATGTTATTCAGATTTTTTCAATCTGTTGTATTTAAAGTAATAATCAGAGATATTATTAATTAATTAATTGTTGTTATAGTCTAATAACGTCAAAAATATTCTTATAAATAATTAGCAATTCGTGATGCGTTTTAAAATAAGTAAGTTCGATCAACGATCATTTAAAAGTTTAATTTCTTCCGTAACCATATAAGTCTAAGTAGTTTATATAAATACTGTTATCACAAATTCGTTGTAATTTTTTCAAAAGTTATGGTTATATATTTTGTATTTTATATTATGACAAGTAGTACGTTTATAACAATATTATGTAGTTAGCAGCTACTTAAACAACATTTTTAAATTTTGCTCGTTATTACGTTTTAATATTTTTTTAATTTTTGTTTATTTCTAACTTTGAATTTTTTTAGATAAATCGCCTGTTGAAATTCTAGGATTTTATTTTTTTAATGAGGATGTTACGTTATGAAAATCTGTCGCAATCTTTCTCTGGCTACGCTATTGTCTTGCTATCTTGCTTGTGCATACACTTGGGCTAGGGTTGCCAAATGGTCGAGATTCGTCTGAATTCTCCCGACATTTTAAATGATCTCCAGACTCACGACAAAACTCAAAATATCCAGACAAACGGCTTCACTTCACATCACAGCTGACATTAATTTAATAAAAGCTTAGTTAGTAATTAGACTGAACTTTGAGGCAAATTGTTTGAGTTTTAAATCTTTTCTGAATACTAGTAAAGGATCCAAATTGGTGGACTCAGTAAAGTTCAATGCCAAATACACGTGGCAATCTAATCATTAAGTGTATTTAAATTAGTTATGTGTCAACAATGTTAAGCCTAATAATTAAAAAACAACTTTGTTTTACATTTTTATTTTTAATATTTATTTCTCCCGGCAACAACTATATATTAAATTGTTTTAAATTGTTGTCCAGATATTTTGGTTTTTAGATTTGGCATTCCTAACTTGGGCACCATAATTCTGTCCTGAACAGATGGCTAGACTCCGTTGAGACTGGTCGCTGCTCCATACCGAATTTCGGTGTGGAGGAATTCAACCCCTGACGGGGTGAAATAGGTTTCCACAGTTTATACAGGTATACGTTTGTATTGTACGAGGCGCACAGTGTAATGCTAGTGCACGAGCGGTTCGTCCTCGAAGTCCTTACCGCGGTTGCGGGCGCGCAGCAACGCCAGCGCGCCCAGCGCCAGCAGCATGGCGCCCAGCGCGCCCCACAGCGCTCCCCACGCGCCTGCCTGCACGCCCGCACCCAGTCCCACGCCCACTCCCACGGCCCCGTCCACCACCGGCCCGACCGACTCTGCTGACACCCCACACCACGGACGCTCGTTTAAAGCAAAAACTTCTATATATATTGCAAGTCGGACTCCACGGCCTTAACAAAGTGCGCACTAGTTTTATGTGGGTAGAACCATACTGAAGCTATATAGTTGTAACGAATGGGTCGACTCGACCGGGGAAGAACCATGCTCTCATAGAATACCAGCGTAAATAACAATTTAATACTACGATGTGTCGTATGATGAGTGTAGAGAACCAGAGACCCTTTTTACTGGATATTATGAAGCATTTCATCCTAGTCCTCAGTGGTACACAACACAGTTGAATTTTGATTCGTAATTGATGATAGATGTAGATGTCTATCGGCCATAGTACACGCTTATCATCAGGTGGACTCGTATGACTTTTGTGCTAGTAAATCACCCTTGTTCTTTAAAGAAAACTTCTATGTATTTCTCTGCGGCCTTAATACAATACACACTAAGTTACGTTGTTAAGCTAAATTAGTCGCATTTGCTTGAGAAGACTCGTTCTTTGATTTGTGAACCGCGAACGTTGTTTTCGACTATCATACATTGATTTTGTATAATGTGTATAAACAAACGTTATTGACAAACGAGATTTTATTTCAAATAAGTATGTAACTTTATTTCGTATTTGTCTGCTAACAGTAACTGTCGTAGTTCATAGATTTCGCAATAGAAGCAGATTGTATAATAAACTAGCTAGAAAATATAAAACTACCCTCTATGGGAAAAGTGTATTAGCTATGGCTCCAAAGATATACAATACGATATATAATACAATAAGATCGCGAATAACATAAAAGAGTGTAACGTTATTATACAGATGTTCGAAAATAAATCGTTCCCTTTCTAATTCAACATTCATTTTATTCTACTGATGAATTTTTGTCGAGCTTTCAGAGTTAAAGTCCGGTTGACTGTATTACATGACATATAATAAAATTTATAAAAAAATTTCGTCGATACGATGTTTGAGCGGTTTAGCTTCAATAACATTTTATTTTCGAAGTCCATTTCCATTTAAATAAACAAAATTGCAGATTCTGAAGTAGAGAAAACCCTAAACTAAAACATCAAAGGCGCCAACGTCTTCAAAGGTCATAATTGGCTGGTACTTCTTTGAAAATGCACGCGGTGATTCTGTGACTGTTAACTCTGCAGAACATGTGAAAATGCTACGAGATATTTTTTTCAACCACAGTTACAGCATTTCGAACGTTACAACAGTATGACATGGACGTAGCAAGATGGCGCTATCTGCCATACATTTAACGAGTTTACCTGTGGTTAAAGAACTGTTCCCTAAAAAACTGATCTCGCGCAGAGGTGATATTCCATGATCTCCCCGTAGCCCAGACTTACTTCAGCTGATTTCTTTCAATGGTGTTATCTTAAAAGTCGAGTCTAAGTGAATAAACAAAGAACAATACCCCAATTAAAGGATAATATTCGACAAGAAATGGGTAGCATCCAGCGCTCTCGCTTTGTCTAGAATTTTTCGAAAATCAAACGGTCTGGAATGCCAGCGAAGAGATAGCGCCAGGTCAAGTAGGACGATATTACTTTTAAGAAATAATTTTCCCTTTTATAATTCTTAATTTTAAATAAACATTTATTCAAATACCGAGTAAAATGTTGTAAAATTTCGTCTTGATAACTTCATTACTTCTTATGTAACCTTCAGTCGTAGACGACGGGAATGACTGACTCTAGGAGTGGTCAAGTGAATTTAAAAGAGGCAGGAAAAGCATGAACAAAGAACATGACCCCCTCTCGGGCGGGCCAATCACAACGGCTACAGAAGAAAATTGTTGAAAAACTAGTATATGAATATACATTGAAGAATAAAAAAATATTTCATATTATCTTTTTTCTAACATACCAATACCGAGAATACATTGAACGCCCCTCATACTACGAGTATATCTATGTCGAATACAAAGATTAGTTTTTTCATAGTAACTTCAAAAGTGCAAAGACTTATGGCCCACCCTGTATTTAATTATAATGAATGACCAACACAAAAATAATGAATATTTTAAAGTTAAATCGAATTTATCGAATTCTTTGTTAAATCTGGTATCATGTTATAATATAAAGTAAAAAAGTTTTTCAATACATAATTCATTTAATTCGCTGCCTCTGGCTGGTTAAACAGCCTTGAAATATAAATATATAACTTAATTAATGTATTTTATTCATGACGATTTAAAAATTAATATTCATAATTAAAATATAACACTTTTCTAAATAAAGTACCTACTAACTTTAATATGCGTAATTAGTCTCGTATGTAATACAATTTCTGTTGGTAGTAAGTTATGTAATTATTATTTATTAATATTAATGATAAAAGGAGATATTTAAATTACTCAAAATTCAAATTTTAATCTCACCAATAGTAGCCGTCGGCTTGACCGGTGTGTTTCGCTCCGTGCCATTTCTTGGTGTTTCGTCCACAAACTTGCACACCCTGTATGGATTGAGCTCGGGAACGTAGACCTTTGAACCGTCGGGGGTTACGGCGATGTCGTGCGGATTGGAGAAACCGTCGTGCGGCGCGAACGTAGCGAGCATTCGGCCCGACTCGTAATCGAGTACGTAGCCGCGTACGGGCGCTCCGTCATTCGGTCCATTAACGACGTATAAACGACCACCTGTAAGCATAATTCGATATCTAAAGAAAATATTAAATCAACATTAACTAATCATCACAGCCAGCTTTTTACATTTGTACCTATTTGAGTGACAAATGAGCTAATAGTAAATCTGATGGTGAGTAGCTACTGTAGTTTAGAACTGCAACCTTCACACACACACACACACACACACACACAGATACGCTGTTATCGCACACAAACAATAGAATAAAATTATACTACTGGTTCAAAAAGCTTCTGTATTGGGAAGAATCAGCAAGAAACCGTAACCGCATAGATGTATATATTTATCTCTTTTTAGTGTCGCTCTTTTGTTTCATGGAGTATCAAATGAGAACGGTTCGACTAACCGTGTGCGGGCGCGTACGCGAGACTGAAAAGGCGCGCACCGACGAGCCAGCTGGAGTAGGCGGCCACGTACGTGCCGTTGTCCGCGCGGAAGCACGCCGCGCGTCCGCGCTCGCGGTCCGCCACGCACACCGCGCCGCGCTCCTCCGCGAGCGCCAGTGCGTGCGGCACGTTCAGTACGAACGGCGACTCGCCGTAGCCTGTGTCATTGAGGACCAACTTGTTCAAAACATGTGCGTTTTAACCATAGAATACTATAATACACAATAGAATGGCTGTCAACCTTATTTTGTACAAGTGTCGACGTCGCCGGGAACACACATACAAGCAATTACGTCGTATTATCACTACTACAATCCCGATTCGCTCTGTTGATAGACTGAGTAAATTTAAAAATTTTAAACTTTTGACTAATGTTCAAGATCATCATTAAAGAAATCGTTTAAATTATAATACATATTTATTTATTAACAGTGTGCAATTTGGAATTTTCTAAATAAATTTCATGAGAAATTTGCAAACGATTGTAACGTCAAAACACATCTCGTGTTGACATTTATTCGTGTGAATTCGCAAGATACCGTAACCCTACGTTAATGTGGTGTACTTAAATGTTACCTAACATGTTAGTGACATTTTAGTGACTACACGGCCTCCACCCACTCCCCCGTTCTATTATGTACGTATTATAGTATTCTATGGTTTTAACGATAAGCACATAATGTAACACAAGGATTCCCAAATTGTGCGCGGCGACGCCCTAGTGCGCCGTAGACAGTAAAGAGGGGCACCGCCGTGAGGCGCTACTGTTTACCATTCTCCGCAAACTAAACTTTCGTACTCGCTGGTAAAAAAATAAACTGGATTTTCAGCTGTAGCTGTAATAAGAGCAAATATCGTTCAAAGATCAATGAGGAGCAAGATATGAGAGTAGCGGCGCCAAGCTCACACGTCACATTGATTAAGTTCCCATTGTATTTTATGTCCTATTTTTCTTAAATAATAAATATTACATTCTTGCCTGTCAATAAAAATTCAGCTTCATATTGTTGATGTTTTAATTTTTATACCTATCTAGCTACTATTAGATAGATTTGTCGTAATAGGATTACAAATGACTAGTTACTAACTAGTAACTAGTAGTTAGAGTTAGAGACAAAGTACTAAACCTGTAAGTGCCTTGTGAACAAAAAAGTTTGAGAACTCCTGATGTAACAGCACTTACCAATGTTAGCAATTTAAAAAAAATAATTTGAAAATCAATTAATGTAAATTGCTTATTTCTAAATTTAACAGTTTCGCCTGCATTTGATAAATTTTCGAAACAGCACCATCTAGGACGATTATTAATAACAATACAGGTAGACTACCGACGCCAGACATAATGACCCAATTTACTTTCAGGCAGTCCTATGCCTGTGTTAAGTACAAAGGAACATTTGTTGATATTTTTTTTATAGAAGAGGGGGCAAACGAGCAAGCGGCTCACCTGATGGTAAGTGACTACCGCCGCCCATGATCAACCGCAACACCAGGGGAATTGCAGGTGCGTTGCCGGTCCTTTAGAAAGGAGTAAGCTCTTTTCTTGAAAGTCCCCAGGTCGTATCGGTCCGGAAAAATCGCTGGTGGTAAACTATTCCACAGAGAGGTCGTACGCGGAAGAAACCTCCTACTGAAACGTAAAGTGGTGGACCGCCAAGCATCCAGATGGTGTTGATGGTGTCGGGACGTTTGCCGCGTAGTGCGTTCAAGAAATTTGGCGGCTGGGATTAATCCGAACAATTCCTCAGAGCACTACCGTTGATAGATGCGATAAAATACGCAGAGATGCAACATCCCTTCGCAACGCCAGTTAATCGAGCCGATCGAAAAGCACTCGGTCGTCGACGATTCAAGCCGCTCTGCGCTGGATGCGGTCAAGTAGAAGGAGCTGGTAGTCAGTGGCGAAGGGTCTATACAAGCCCAGAAGCCCGGCTTGCCTCATTAAGATGAATCAATCAATTATATCAAGTAATAAAATAACTCGTAAACTGTTTCAAACTATTTCAAATTTCCCGCGCACTCTGTTCGACCTCGTAGCCTTACGAATACTGACGTCATACATATAAGGAGAGTTGAATTGAGCCATTGGTTGTCTCCCTCGCACACGTGGGCTTTTTACCGGGCTTTCGAGAATTCGATCGCTCCTGTTCTAACCTGTGGCAAAATGTTCTATAATGAAACATAACTACGATCGTATAAATAGCAATTAGTATGGAGATAAGAAGCCCGGCTTTTTAGTGACCATCAATTTTTTTCCTCAGAGCGGGATGTCTTTAAAATTATTATAGTTTTTACACTATTGACTGCCTTCTTGGTCTAATGGTCGTAAACGCAATTGCCGATCATGTGGTCCCAAGTTCGAAACCTGAGTCGGGACAAGAATCATTTATTGGGTTTTTCTGTCACAAAATTCTCAGTAGCAGTAGTATTACACCGAGGCAATATAATCCATCTTTTAATGATCTAAAGTGAATTCTGAACATCAAATAAATACTAATTGGAAATAACTTACGTTATTTGATAATTTATTGTAGATTAATTAAAAATTGTCACTTCGTAACTTTAAATTCAAAAGTGTAGCTTTTCAGAATAATCACGTAACTATACAAGCCATGCTGGCAAATCTGGTACGCGCGGTGTCACAATGATGGCACGGGTGACAGAGTTTGCATGATTGTCACGCTTTTGTTTGTCAAAGCGGGACATTTTTATGTGTTTTGGGGACATCGCGACATAAACCTTGAAATCGGGAACGTCCTGCCTAAAGGGGGACGTATGGTCACGTTAGTCGAGACACGGAGGCGCGCGGGCGACGCCGTGTCGCACGTCACATTTCAATGTTTACATTGTGTGTTACTGTGTGAGCTTGAGCGAATATATTATAATGTAAAATATTGTGAGTTGAAAATTTATACTTTTTTAAAGATTTTTAGTGAAAATGGAGGAAAAAAGTGTTCTTTGTGATGAATATAAGTGTGTTAAAGTGCTAATCAGCGAGTAAAAGGTAAAAATTTTAAAAATAAAATTTTAATTCAATAAACATTTCTTCACACTTTAATAGGTACAGGGCTCTTTAGTATTAAAGTTTAATTATTCTAGGCGTATTTAAAGGTTTAATAACTCAATACTTATATTACCATATGAGTTAAAAATATCATTTTGAACTGCAGCATAAAATATGAGATATCCAGGTATAAGTTTAATTTTATAGCAAATAATGGAGAAGATAACAAGGTTACAATATTAGACTTTTAAGTACGTAGGTAAAAAGTCTAGACCAAACACATAATTCTAGTATTTATTTCACATCGATCGGTGCACTATTACCGAAGTTATAAGCGTGGAAAGTTTACGTACATTTCTAAAATCTCGCCCGTGCCCACGAGTAGCGCGTGACGTTATTCGTTCCATGCGGCCGCGCCGCCATACCGTTCCAGCGCGCCGATCATACGTTTGTAGTAATATTTCGCGGGTGAGTTGTTTGCCCTCATTCGCTCTGGTGTTTTTAAGTATTTAATGATGGAAGAAGGGTTTCAAAAGGGTCAATCTGACAACCTTCCAATAGTCCGTGACATGATGGTGGCGGAATATTTTCTAAGAAACAAAGATTTTGTCGCGGCTGAAATACGCGGAGTCAAAATGAAAAGGTAGGTATAAGAATAAGATAATATTTTTATAACCTAGGTACCCATTATTACTGTTACGAGGTCTACCTCGACACCTTTTAATATTTAATTTACTTTACACAAATTAAAGTTAAAACACTAATAATTAAACACACTAATTCACTTAATTCCGCTCCGAAGCTTCGCTTGTTTCGCCAAATCAACACTACTTCGATCGCATCTTGCAGCGCCTATTTATATAATTAGCAAAGAAGCGTCCCATAATAACGCGCCAAGCGATCCACATGGACGATCTTAGGAGTCCCTCTTGCGCCTTTCTGTAATGGCTCCGCAATGTCAAGGGATGTCCTATCCCGTGGTGCACCAACATTGTACAATGTCGATGCTCCTCTACTCCGTGTCTGAGGTTCCCTCACAGCCGCACAACTTGTACATGTACGACACCAATATTCGACATCGTCACGATAATGGACCCAGTAAAACTGTTCTCGGACCTTCAGTAGAGTTCGTTTAACTCCCAAATAGACTCTTGAACGACCATTATGGCACAGCTGTAGAACATTCGGCACTTTAGCTTTAGGGACAACCATTTGCAAACGACCGCTACCTCCTCGACCATTGTCCCATTTACGGCACAGGACTCCATCCTTAAGCAGCAAGCTGTCCCATTGGGCCCAATAGCTTTTCGTGGTTGAACTCATCGCTGAGACTTCCTTCCACTTAGGCTTGGTAGCACGGGCCTTCATCCATCCCAGAATCGGCTTGATGTCCGGATCCTCCTGCTGTGCATGTCGTAGGCTGTCCTTCCACCCGTTGCTGAGGTGGTCTGTCCTGAGCATCCTCACGGATACCACTTCCTTACCTTGCCTACTACAATGGTTGCCATCTTCAGGACAAGGTCTTCTTGACAATGCATCTGTGTTGCCGTGGGATTTCCCGCTGCAGTGTCTGATAGTAAAGTCGTATTCCTGCTGCTGCTGGGCGGTGCTGTTAGCCGCGCTTCCTTTCTGAGACCGTTCACCTTCCCTTCCTAGGGTGTGCTTAGGGCAGCTGGACCGAAGATGGCCCCTTTCCCCACAGCCATAGCACCTAGGACTGTATCCTTTATTGTGGTCTCGAACCGTAACTGCTGCAACCTCCCTAGCGTGAGGTTAACGATGATCCTGTCGCCGCCAGGCAGTGCCGCTAGCTGCACTACCCTCCTGATATCGTTCACTTTCCCTTTCTGCGGTTCGCTTAGGGCAGCTGGATCGAAGGTGGCCCTTTTCCCCACAGCCATAGCACCTTGGGCTGTATCCTTTGTTGCGGTCGCGAACTGTAGCTGCTGCAAACTCCCTGACGTGATGGGAACGATGATCCTGCCGCACGGCTTCCACTTCCAGTGCATGGGCCAAGGCGTCCTTAAGCGTCTCGTGGTGCCCGAGCCTCACAGCAGCTCTGACTTCCAGGTCACGGATGCCGTCGATGAATGTCTGCACCAGGTTCCCTTCAATGAGCGCAGGTACAGACCGGTATGCTTTTCGCACCAGCTTCTCCACTTCTAGAGCCCACTGCTGCAGGTTTTCGTTGATGCGCTGCACACGATCTTTAAGCTGCGCACGAAAGACGTGTTCCAGGTGAGCGTCGCCATATCTCGCCTCCAATGCCTTAAGGAGTTGCTCATAAGTCACTTCCTCCCCGAGAGCTTCCAGAACTGTTAAGGCCTGGTCGCGCAGGCCTAGTGTGAGAGCAGTCATGGCCTGACTTTTATTCCAGCCGTTCGCCTTCATAACAGCCTCGAACTGGATTTTGTAGGCTGACCAGGAAGAAGTCCCGTCGAACGGTGGCACCTTGAACCCACGTAGCGAAGGTGCTGTAGCTACTACGGGAGCTGTCGTTCCATCCCCAAGTTTGAGGTCCTTCAGCGTTTTCTTCACGTCAGCCATCACGTTGTCAACCCGATTGTTCACATGGTTGATTCGGGTCTCATGTTCTTCGATTCGGGTTTCAGCTTCCGACAGGCGGTTGTCATGTTGAGCAACCCTATCCTTCACCTCCCTTATCTCTTTCCCAAAGGTAGCGTGAAGGTCCTTCATGAGGAGCATCTGCTCTTCCAACCGACGAGCCTGTTCCGCCTGCTGATCTTCCTGTCGGCGGGCCCGTTCCTCCTGTCGGCGGGCCTGTTCCTCCTGTCGGCGGACCTGTTCCTCTTGTCCTCTCTGCAGCTGCTCTTTTAACCGACGGACCTGTTCCTCCTGTCGGCGAGCCTGCTCCTGCAGCATCACCATCAGAGCACCTAAGTCGGGTGCTGCAGATGTAGGAGCTACTGACGGGCCTGCAGCCGGCGACTGGCCCTCCGACGTCTGCGGCGTTGCACCACCAAATCTTCTTTGGTCCGTCTCCTGCAAGCGAAGCTTCGGAGCGGAATTAAGTGAATTAATGTGTTTAATTATTAGTGTTTTAAGTTTTAATTTGTGTAAAGTAAATTAAAGTGTAGTTTAGGTAATTTTATCGGCAATTTTTATTATCATTATCACGAACCTCAAGCTCGTAACATTACATTAATACTTCTGGGTTTCATTTGCTAATGATAAGAATAGATTCAGCCTCTCGGTCTCGTCTGTGAGGTGGTTGATTTCAGCCAGTAAAAAATTAAAATTAAATTTATTTAAACACGCCATTAAAACAAGGTCGCATTTCGTGGCTAAATTCGTTTATTTATTTATCTTTCTCTGTGGAATAAGACCGTGACTATGTTCATTATGAACTTGGCTGTATGATATATGTTACTACTAGTAACGTCTATAGAAAAAATAAAAAGAATCTTGTCATTGAAGTTCCGTTAATTTCGTTGAATAAACGTGTGATAATTTTGCTTTTAAAATTGTGAATTACATAAACATCTTTTTTAAGTTTGAGGCGACCACCAACTAGTTTGTACTTCACGTAGTTTTCCATATCGTTTTCGACCTAGAACAAAATACAAACTTATTTAAAATCTATAAAAAAAAATAAGGAACCTCGTAATTTGTATTCCATCAATATTTAAAATATGTACCAACTATGTAATACATAAATATACGACAACACGAAAAAAAATTTAAGTGCTCCACTTCATAATCAAACTTATTCCATTATTTGCGGCCCGCAAAGTATGAAAGTTGAACAGCTCTGCGTGTGTGTTTAGTTTTTGCTCGAAATATCGTAAAAATATAAAAAAGTGTGTTAACATATTCCATATTTTAATCTTTATACGCATTATAAACATTTTAAAATTTACTGCAAACATAGGTAGGTATCTAAACTTACGAACTCACGACAGGTCATTGACTTATCTACATTACATAGGTACTTTACCCAAGTTTGGATGTTTATTTACATTGAAGTAGTTTTAGTTAAATATGTAGGTATTAGGTATTGTTTCTTCTTGAAATTATAATGATCATTAAGCGTGGAAAGGTTCAATGAATCGTTAGTTACTTAAACACTGCGACTCGAGTAGGTACCTACATGCCTAATAGAAAACATTTACTATATAGCAATAACCAAGACCTATCATGTGAAGGTTATTATTATTTGAATACTTACATCGAAATGATCCTCACAAAAAAATGCTACCGTGTTCGGTCCTAAAGGATGTGCTCTTCTCATAACATTTGTCCATTTTTTTCTGATGGTAGGGTTTCTAGGCACATTAAAAAACAACTTTTCAGGTGTTTTTGTGGCCGTATTTTTACATTGAGGCACAGCACAATATTTAATAGATGGTGTCATGTTCTACTATAATGTTTTTTGTTAAAAATAGATAGATAGATCCGCATGCGACGGGCACATTCCAGTAAATGTTTTGATTTTCTAAGTGCGCGTCGGGTCGCTCGCACGAAGATGGAACTTGTGACGTCATCAACGATGTCGCGCTCGGCCCGCGGCTTAGATCGAAAATGTTAACTTTGCGCCTTTATATCTCGGTCAGTTTTGAAGACAGAAAAAATTTAAAAACACAGTTATTCTCATAATTTTTTGTAGAATTTTTTGGCATATAAAACAAAAAATGGTTATCTTCTCCATTGTTACAATCTTTATTTTAATGCGTAGCCCAAATTTTAATTTAATAAATTAAATGAATAAGTACATCATGTATTGAGGTTTTTAAAAAATATTTCCTTTAGTCTTCAGTATATAAAATTTTAATAGCCCCATCTACTTAATTCTATAGGTGAAGTCATTTTATCGGACGAAAATTGATTGATTCTACGGTCATACAACCTATCTAGCGGTAGTATGCCTTCTGTGTGCTTTGTTAAACACGTCCTCGACAGAACTGAATATGAAACTGAAGCGTGGAGACAGAACAAGATTGATGTATTTTTAAAACTGCTAAAAAAAACAAAACCATATCTTGGGCTTGCCCCAGTTTGGAGCCCTAGCTTCGCCACTGCTGGTAGTGGGGAGCTCCAGCCCAGAGATGGGAACAGTATTCCATGTGCAGCCGAACCTGCGCCTTGTAAAGTTGCAGGCGGTGTGCCGGCATGAAATACTGTCCCGCTCTGCTGATCACGCCAAGCCTTTTAGAAGCCAATTTAGCCTTCTCTTCCAGGTGGTCAACTGCATCTCAAGGGGAGTAACGACTCCGTGGCGCAGTGGCTTAAGCAATGAGTGGCTGCGCTGGGGGTCGCGGGTTCGAATCCCGCACGGAACAAGTATTTGTATGGCCTACAAATAGTTGTTTCGGGTCTGGATGTTTGTCCTTGTGCAATTTATGTTTGTAAACTGCCCCCACGATACAAGAGAAAATCTTAGTGTAGGGGTAACGTTTTTTAAAATAATGAGTAATGAGTATGAGTGCCTTGAAACTGAGGAGATACGATAAAGGGGTTCTTTTTAGCAGTTAACGCGCAAACTTGTGTCTTCTGAGGGTTAAACTGGACTAGATTTAGTCGACCCCAATCAGAGACTCTGTTCAGCAAAGACTCGACTTCAGACACAAGCTAGTCCCGGTACTCGGAGACGTTTTATAAATAAAGTGAGGTTAAAAATTTATAAACAAAGTGAGGTAAACTAACAAGTTAACAGCAGAAATCGTTTTAAGTTTTTAAAAGTCTTATAGCTAACATCAAATCATGTTTTCCTTAAAGTAATTTGTAACAACGAGTCAGTCGCGTTTAATTATAAAACGAAAAAAAGCAAATACGCAGTTATTATAGGTTGCTTACGAATAAAAATTAAGCACATAAGTTTGTTGTCCTGTCCATTTTAAGCCATTATTCTCATTTTTAGTAATAATGTCCTCGAGACCGAATTTTGGTCAATGACTCGACAGAAACCAGTTATTTGCGTAGGTCAGATAATAGTGCCTGAGTGTGCACTCTCTATTCCCTCAACCTCAGTCTGATGGGAAGGTAATCCGACATCACTGGAAAGTGGTCAGGCGCGGGGCCAAAGGCTTTTAACCTGTTCGCTTAGATACAATCGCCTTTGTGCCGCACCGCCTTGGCATGTGCCGTCAAAGGTGCCGCCGAGACATCAAAGGTCACCGCGTGAAGCATACACCCACAGGAGAGTTTGGCATTATAAAACGAAAGGTTCTTTGCTACTTAACTTATGTTTCTCTGCATAGCATAAAAGAAAGTCGCTTCCTGCCGTCTATATGCTTAGATGTTATAATTACGCAAGGATTTTGATGGAATTTTTTGTGTGCGTTTAAGTAGGTAATTGAATGTTTTGGATAAACATTTGTACCTGGACGGTTTTAGTAGGTGGCGCTGTTATCGAAATCCAAAAATCACCCGTGCAATACCGGGGCGTAGTATTATTACAATAGCCAAAATTATTTAACATTTACATTTATTTAAAAAATAATAAAAAATGGTAAAATAATAAGTGCACCCCGTACCTACACTATCTTAGTGAACAGACTATACATTCTTTCCGAGGCAAGGGTGTGAAACACCGACATCTTTTGATTCCGGGCTGCCACTGAGAATTTCTTACCAGAAAACTCAATCACTGATGTATATATAGCTAACTGATGATGTAGTAAGTACAGTCGTATAGACTGAGTGCCTCGTAGGTCTTGTGGTCGTAAACGCGATTATTGATTTTTTTTTAATGATTTTTCGAATCCTGGGTCGGGGGTTTTCTGTCGAGATATTTTAATATTTTTAGTAGCAGCCCAGAATGAGGAAGTTGGCGGTATTTCACCCCCTCAGAAAGCATGGACCGGTGAGAGATTAGGCACAGGGACAACGTAAACTCGTAGTTCATGTGCCTAATCTCTTCCGGTCGTGTCGGACTATGAGCGTGAGGGAATACAGAGTAAACCTGTGCTTGCGCATACATTTAGGCACTGTAAAACTGTCTTGTGCAGAGGGCTGACGGTGGCGCCTTTTGAGAACATTTTTAAAGAAGAGTCAAATTCTACTAAAAAACAAAAATGAAGACTAAGCTATGCAAAAGTATCCCTTAAAAACGATGGCTGGAGAGCATTATCTGGGCAATCAATATCTTGTCAATCAATATTTTATCAATATTAATGTCTTAAAATTACAGTGGAAAGTATAATATAACTGTGATAATAACATAAGATGGTGGTAAGGTATTATACACGTGGTATTCACTTACGCCTTCCCCATTGTAATATCCTGGTGCCATCTGGTGCGAACTTTATGATTCTTGTATTACAGTAACCATCCGCAACGAAGAACTCCCCACTGGACATCACCGCTATTGCACTTGGCTTGCAGAAGTGCTCTTCATCATCACCGGGGATGAATCTAGAATGACATTAATAGTGGTAATTCAATCACTACAACTTTACTATCAATCTTCAAGAAAATTAAAACAAAAACAATGAATAAGTAAATAAAAAATTGTAAGCACCTACTTGAAAAAAAAACTTAATATTTTTACGACTTACTTCTCTCCTAGCACCATTGCCGGTTTGTCTCGCTGGCCGGGGGTAAACTTAAACACCTGATGTAAGGCCACATCAGTCAGCCACACATTGCTGGAGCTGTCCACTGTGATCCCATGCGGGATGTAGAAACTGGAAAACGGAATGGAAATTCCTTAGTTTTAAAGTAGAGCAGCATTTTTAAAATTACTGACTTAGCGGTCAGTCGCCGTAGAGTCTACATTACCTGAGGATGCCTCGTGTAGAGGCAAAACACGTGTTGTATTGTCGTCGATGGTGTGTCTTATCTGGAATAGTGGTGTTGGAAGTAGTGGTGCCGGGAGTAGTGGTGTTGGGAGTAGTGGTGCTCAGACTAGTGGTGACGGAGTTAGTGCATGCAATTGAGGGAGGGCGGGAGGTGCTCTTCAGTCCAGGTAAGACACATCATTGTAATTAATTAGCGGAAGGTTGCAAAGTAATAAATTATTTATTTTTAAAAATATTTACTTTGAATCAATATTTAAAAAAAATTACTAAAATGTTATATGGGCATGTAAGAGAATCAAAATCAAATCCCAATCTGTGTAACAATCAACTTAACAAGAATCTAGAAGAACCCCTGAGAAGATAACAGATAAAATGGTAAGTATTAATTTTAAGAAAATGTCCTGATGGTTTCTTTATTTTATTTATTTAATAATATTGTTATGGTCGAACAGCTTTCGATATGATCATATCACATAGTGTTGGAATTGTTGGTCTTCACATGTTTTGTTCACTTTTTAAGCATTGTTTTAGTAATTTGTAACCAGCAGTCGAGTTTGTTTTTAAATGCATTCACAGATGTCGCCGAAACAGTATCTTTTGGTAACAGGTTTTAGTCTCATATGGCAGCCTCGAGCTTTTAAGGAAGAATTGTTAAAGCAGAGCAGCTCTTAGTACTGTGGTTATTAAATTGCTTGACAAGCCATTACGCAAGTCTTATCTTAAGAGAGACCGGTAGAGGGTCATATACTATTTAAAATCTAAATGTTAGTTAATAATTTCAATAGAGAAGGAGGCTTGGTATTACCACCTGCTTGGGATCCTATAATTAATAAAATTAAAACTAAACCCAAGCATACCACTGCAAGACTTCAAACCACAGTTAGTTCATTCTGCGTAGATCGGACCAAAGACAATAATTAAAAAAGCTGAAGGTACTCCGGGTTAACTTTGACATCGGGACGTCAGTCACCTCAGTCCCCCGTGACCATGGGTGCTGGAAAGCACCCGAAACGTCGGGTATTAAAAATAAAATAAATAAAACGCGAAAAAAAAATCCGTAAAAGTAGTTTTAATCAATGTAAGATATATCTTTGTAGAAAATTGGATATAAAGTCAGAGAAAATAAATTTGACTGATTAAGAATGCAATTGGGCATTAAGTCCACCACTTGTAACCCTTAGATGAAGGAGCGTTACCATAAAAGACAAATAAATAAATAAGTAAATGTTGATGGCTCACAATGACATTACAAGTACTCACTATTACTATATCTGGAATTCAAATTAAGCAAAAAGATTTAAAATTCCCAGACAACTTTAGGTAGCAACTTTAAGCGTGAAAGAACAGGAAATAAATTATGCGAATATATAAATTATAATAATTAATCTTCTTTCTTGTGACTTTTGGAGATACAGATGGCGGAAACTGCAATTTGAAGGATTTAAAAAAAATATTAAGTTTTATTTGATTCACTCCTAGTAAGCTTTAAATAGGCCTATGTTTAGCAGTGGACTTATGAAGAGCTGTAATAATGAATGATAATGATGAAGCTTTAAATGCTTTTGTTAGGATTAGTTAACAACAGTAGTTGAATGGCAAATTTATATTTTAGAGTTTACTGACTTTATCTAATACTTACAGATTCTGTC
The DNA here is from genome assembly GCA_036936625.1 of Parnassius smintheus behrii. Classification (NCBI taxonomy): domain Eukaryota; kingdom Metazoa; phylum Arthropoda; class Insecta; order Lepidoptera; family Papilionidae; genus Parnassius; species Parnassius smintheus. The sequence goes on from JAUPFT010000002.1 coordinate 50,567,562, forward strand.
CCCACATATCAACCAGCTCTCCAGTATCATTAAATATAAGAATTGTGGGATGTGGTATAGGTGCTTCCCCAATAGCTGAGTATACATTCCGTTCATTGAATGTACTGGCATCCCATGTGTTCGAAGCTCGATGAAATACCAAAAGAAGACCAGAGTTATCCAGGGCCACTCCAGATACTTGACCCATCTTAATAGATGGATCAGGCCAGTTCTCAACCCATTTAGGTTCTAAATATTAAATGATTTCAATTAATATATGGAATTATAAAATAATAAGTATACTAGCTACTCAGGCTGACATTAAATGGGGTAAAACTTTTTAATAGTAGTTCTATTTATTTCTTAATGCATATTTAGTTTATAGAAGAAATCATTAAAGTATGCTTCATTTAAAAATATATGTAAATTTATCATTTTCTCTTACATATTTATTTAGCCCATCATATAACACACCCCAGAGTTTAATTTTCCCCATAATAATAATATTTTTATTTTAAATGACATTGTATCTTAATCATATTTTATACGTAATATTCATGCTTTAATTGAATGCAAATAGTGTACTTGAAAATGGACCGTATATTTTCATTAAAATGACGTTGACTTCAATTGCTCCGTGTTATTATTTTTGCTAACACAAGTCCTAAATTCTCGAATACATATAATGTATAAATTTATTAATTGTTCAATTACAAACCATGTTCTAATTTTTGTAAGGCAGCATTAAATTTACTATATTGTGCTTGATTCTCATAGAAACCATTGGGAAAATAGCCTTCCACAGGGACCTGAATATCAGAAAATTAAATTTATTTTCAGAGTGTTCATACAACGTAGAATTTTTATACCAAAATTCTTTTCTTACCCTTCGTGCCGTTATATTATTTAGAATCTGCATTAAAATAAACAATACGCTTGTAATTTGTGACACTGATATTCTTAGCAGATACTTCATAGTAATAGTATGTTATAATACCAAATTTTTCCTGATATTTAAACTTTGTTTTAGTTTATTTGTCGTCATTCGTCAACATGTAGCAAGTGGAATTTCTTATCAACTTTATCAATGGGTGCGTTTGGCAGAGAAAAGCGCTAGCAAGCGCTTGTAAGCAAAATGGCGATCGTAAGCGGTAAGCTAAGCGCTGTCAAATCGTAAGTAGCTATTTTCCTCCAGAACACGATGTTAGTTTTAACTGGGGAACCTAACCTAATTTAAATATATGTTTATAAAGTATTCATATTAAAAACTTACCGATCATGAATTTTTAATAACATGTATTAGTTTATTCATGACAATATATTACTTAAAACTAATATTGCACAAAACAACTTATAAACTCTACTTCAAAACAAACAAATTAAATAAGCAAAATGGCGGATTGTGTCAGCGCTACTGAAGTAGCAATCGTGTCCTGGCCGAAAACTATTTCAGCGCTTGTAAGCGCTTGCTAGCGCTTTTTTCTGCCAAACGCACCCATTGATTGACGTTTGACGTAATATGATGACGTCGTAGATGGGTGAAGCCGTAGACAGAGAATCCATTCTCTGTCTACGGGTGAAGCTTTAAATCAGCAAATGTCTTAGACCATACAGTCTAGTCTAATGTGTATTTTATTCAAGAAATTCTTTAAAATAATGATTTTGTGAAAAATTAGTTTTCCTTTAGGTATGAAGGAAACCGTTTAACCGTATAAGTTACCGCATCCAGAGCGTCTCGAATTGTTGACGACCAAGTTCTTTCTGATCGGTTCGATTCACTGGCGTTGCGAGGGATGTTGCATCCCTTTGCATTTTCTATCGCATCTACCACGGGGAAAGCTGTAAGAAGTTGTTCAAATTAATTCCAGCCGCCAAATTTCACGAACGCACATCGCAGCAAAACTCACAATACATCACCATCTGGATGCTTAGCGGGCCTCAACTTACTTAGCGTTTTACCTGCAGTTTTCTTCCTCGCACCGCCTCTTTGTAGAATCGTTAACCACCGGCGATTTTTCGGGACCGATATGATGTAGAAAAGAGCTTTTCTTCTTCCGTTGGCGCTACAACACTTTGTGGGTCTTGGCCTCCTCCACAACCTTCCTCCAGTTGTCACGCTGCCTGGCTACCTTCTTCCAGCTGGTAAACTTTCCCATCTTCCTGAGATTTAGATAAAGAGAGAGAGAAGAGCTTACTCCTTTCTATAATGCAATGCACCTGCAATTACCCTGGTGTTACAGTTGTTCATGTACAGCGGTAGTCACCATCAAGTGAACCGCCTGCTGGTTTGCCCCTATACTAAAAAAAGTGAAAGTACTATGTACATAGTATATCTGACTTCCTTTGCCATACGGCGTCTTTCTACCAAAACTGTTAGCAACTTCTATGTTTCGAAACTGTTTGTAACTCTCCAGAAAATTGTCAACTTTTGTTTTCATTGTGTCCACACCGATTCTTTTATCATGTTAAAAACTGTCATCAAATTTTTTATCCTTTGTGTTTCAATTTCGTGTAGCCCTATAGCATCATTGGTAGCTATCAAAATTACAAAAAAAAATACTAAAACACGATAGTGATACATCGAAAACTAGTTTTCTATGCATCCTTTTCATGTTTTTATTTTTGTAATTTTCATCATTTACATTACATTTTTTAAAATAGAATAAGGGTGACAAATGAGCACATAGTCAACCTGACGGTAAGCGGAGCTGTGGCCCATAGACATCTACATTTAACCTCGATTAAGAATCAAAATGCAGATGCGTTGTCAGCCCTGAGGACTAAGATGGAATGCTTCAATTCCAGTAAAATGGGTCTCCGGTTCTCTACACTCATCGCATGAAACACATCAGCATTAAGCTGCTATTCTGCGAGAGCGTGGTACTTCACCGGTCGAGCCGACCCATAACATAGCTGCAGCGTGGCTCTACCATGTATGAACATCCCATAGGTACTTTGTGTTTGCTACAAATCAATTAAGAGGATACCTTGAAAATCAATCGAAGTTTTGGGGGCGTGGCTTATTCCTTTGTCGGTGAAGCTAACGGACGACTGCGGGAGAGTCAAAATTATGAGATAGCCATATCGAGCAAGCGCTCGGAAAAAAACTAAGTAAGCGCCAAACAACATTTTTATTTATTTTAACAAAACTTCGTTATATATTAAAAACTGGTTTATGAGAACTTAGATATGATTATTTAATATGCCTATGCATAAATAATTCCGTGAAATTATTAGTAAGAATATTGTGGTGTCATCGAGAAATGTAAATAATTAGAGCCTACTTTGCAATTTTTTTTCTATCGACAAAATTACATGATATCGTGTTTTCCTTTTATGTAATTCAAGATCATATAGTCAAAAATCATATACCAAAATTTCGGTTTGTAATCTGTAAAACTTTAAAACTTAAAATAAATATGTTAAATAGAAAAACCACCAAAGGAGACGGGCGAATTTGGGCCTAACCGTTACACAAGTGAAATATTTATCAATATTTTTTTTACAGTTTTTTTGTAGTTAATAATGAAATATTAAGCAGTTTTGTCATGGGAAAAGAAATTAAATATTAAATAAAAATAATACTGACTTCCGTTGTTTTCATTTTTAAACAATGCTGCCGGATGAAATAGGTTAGTTAATCGATTTTAATACAAAAATAGAAAAAAAAATTAAAAAGTAATTCAGTGTTTTCTTCTTTAGGTAATTAAGAAACTTATTATTTAAATAATGGTTTCCACGTGACACTTCAAGGTTTCCAAAAAGTTGTAAAATAAATTGACCGAACCGATTAATAAATCGTTTTCACAATCGATTATCAATGTTTTATACAGGCCACAAAGCGGAAATGTCAACGTTAGTTCAAAAACTCAAGCGTCAATCAAATCCATAGATTACTGTATATATACTAGATCAAATCATTTGTTACGTTTGTTTGGCTCTGATCTTACGGTGGTGGTGAATATTTTGTGTTGTTTTTGTGTGCTGTAATAATATTCCGATCTTTAACGACTCTGGCAACTTGTAAAGGATTCTGACGGTTTCTTTTCTGATTTTAAAAGAATACATGTACAAAATGATAACTTAAATGATTTTCCCCAGCTCACACATAGTGATATCTTTAGGTATTTATCAAATTAAGTAGGCTAGGTCGTCGAGAAACGGTCAGCATCCTACTAAGAGAACTGTCAATATCCAACCATCCTAGCTGGTTATTAAGTGGTGGAATAAAATCGAGACATACTAAAGCTCAAAAACATATTTTACATATATTTTAGTTGACAGCTATCAAAATGGCAGAGAGGCCATCAAACGGTATTGTTGTAATTGCTTGGTAAGAAAAAGAACTGTAGGTTGCTGTTGTCATGTAATGTCCATAATATGGTACCTAGGCTGGGCAAGGCATCAAGAGAATTAAATACCGCATGCACCGTTTTTAGACGATATTTTATTTGTTTATGATGAAGTTGACGATTAATAAATCAATAAAAGAGTTTTTAATTCATACTCCCTCAGCTTTTTTATAATTATTTCAAACCTCTAGAATTTAGTTGAACGGCGACGTCTGACTCTATGTGTGAATATCCTACAGTACATTATATTATGTTAGTCTAGTTTACAATAAAGTCTAATAAATATTTTCTTAAAGTGTAATGGGAGAGCTTGGTGTAAGAATTACATTGTAAGCATAACATAATCAATAACATTGTTTTCATACAAATCAATTACATCCTATATTTTTATTCTACCATGAAGCAGTTGTAAATATTTTAGTTTTTTTAAAATGGTATTTTACTTACGTTACTGTAACATCAGGCCCAGCTTTCTATGAACTTTCGCCCGTCTCCTTTTCGAGATATCACCTTAACGTGTCAGTTAATTAGTTCGTCCACATGATAAACATGTTGGCAACTAATGTTTCCAAATGTAAGCGTACCCACAGAGCGAATAAATATGTGTAACTAGCGTATTTTTTAAATGTTTACTGCTAAAAACGGACACACGGTTTCCGACATTTGTTAACAGTTTTTGTTGCCAACCCAACAAAAATACTTTTCTCACCATGTGTTGATAACACAAAAGTTGGCAATTTTGTTTTGGTGGAGACTGGGCACTTTGGTACGATTCACCCAAGGACTGTGTGAATCGTATCAAAGTGCCCAAAGCCCAAAAATGTGATTAAAGTGGTCTCCTACATACTTGAGTGAATAAGGTACATGCGCGGCGCGCATTTTTTGCATTGTTCCTAAGGATCAACTTCTTATTTGACCACTCTCAACATAAATAATCAAATAAATAGAATTGGCTAGTATATTAGATACTTATGTTTTGTCATGTATAAATATACAATGAATGATGGAATAGACAATAAATTTTTTGTTGTGCGAAAAAAGTATTCTCACCTGGTTTGGTTGAATAGTTATATAAAAAGAAACGATATATATATATATATATATATATATATATATATATATATATATATATATATATATATATATACACCGGCACAATTAGCGGAACAGAAAAAAAAGTGAGACTATGAGATAATAACGCATATATTTGACGAAAATGTAATTAGACACAAAACAAACTGATTAACATCTTTTAACAACGACTTTGAAAAGTCTTCGTTATTTTTTATAGAACAATAAAGAAATAAGTGAAATTTTTAGATGATTATGAACCATCACAAAAAATAAAAAAAGAAAGCATTAAATGATTTAACAATAAAATTAAAGCAAAATTAATAACGAGTGTTTCCCCCTCTTGCTCTGATTACGGTTTTCATTCGTGGGCAAGCTACAGATTATGTTATCGATGATTTTTTGAGGCAACCACTCCCACTCCTCAAATAATGCGTTTCCAAGTTCATTCAGATTGTTGGGGGGTGGCATTCTGGATTTAACCCTTCTTTGTAGCAAGTCCCAGACATGATCTATCGGATTCATATCGGGGGAATTTGCTGGCCACTGCATCACCGGTATACCTACGTGGCTCAGATATGCCTGTATCGATTGTGCACTATTGAGGCAACCACTCCCACTCCTCAAATAATGCGTTTCCAAGTTCATTCAGATTGTTGGGGGGTGGCATTCTGGATTTAACCCTTCTTTTTAGCAAGTCCCAGACATGCTCTATCGGATTCATATCGGGGGAATTTGCTGGCCACTGCATCACCGGGCATCACTGCAGCACTATGAGCACGAGCATTATCTTGCATTAGAATAAAGTCGTCACCAATAAATGGGGCAAATGGTACAACATGTTCTTCTAAAATGTCTCTGATGTATCGATCTGCTGTCATGGTCCCTCCTGTGACTATCACTAACTCCGTGCGAGCTCCCAAACATATCCCTCCCCAAACCATAATCGAGCCGCCACCATAAGCCACTGTGTGTTCAAAATTAGACTTTATGTGGCGTTCTCCTTTGCGACTCCATATTCGCTGTCTCCCATCGATGTTTTAAAAGAACTCTGCACTCATCAGTAAAGAGAACCTGCTGCCATTCGTTCAAATCCCAATGACGATGTTCTCGCGCATAGCTTAATCAGTTTACGCGGTGACGTCTCTCAAGTTTTGGGCCTTTGACAGGTATATACGACCCTAAACCAACTTCTTCAAATCTCCTGCGAACTGTACGCTCACTTACTTGTACTCCTTGAACGTCTTCCAGTTCATTTCGAGCTTTTACAGCCGTTAATCGCGTATTCCTACGAACTCCAAGTTGTAAAAAACTGTCATCTCGCCTCGATGTACATCTTTTTCTACCTTGACCCCTCCTCCTCACAAGAGAATTAGACGATCTGTACCGCTGGATGCTGCGATGAATCGTTGATACTGGTCGACGAAGCCTTGAGGCAATCGATCTGTAGGTATGGCCATTTCTTCTCATTTCATCAGCCCTAATGATTTCCAGTGATGTTAAGTCAGGTATAATAAAGAGCTTTTAATAAACAAAATTGCCTATAGAATAACAAATTTATAAAAAACCATTAAGTGCAATTTTTCAAAAAAATTACAATTACGTAGTTATTACTCGAACAAGTTGACAAAACGTATTGTTCGGGAAAATAAAACAAATGAATGAAAAAAGTGTATGTCATCTAATTTTCTATTTTCAAATTTGGCCAGTTCCTCAAGTAAAAGATTTTAAAATCCTGCTTTTTTTTGTGTTCCGCTAATTGTGCCGGTGTGCATATATATATATATATATATATATATATATATATATATATATATATATATATATATATATATATATATATGGGTGGTCCAAAAGGTGACGGCCAAAAATTTTTTTGGAATGCTCACCTTTCGAGCTACATGAAAATACCCCATGTATGTTCCGCGATTTTTCTTAGTTCACGAGATATGATTTTTTTGTATTATTTTGAAAAATGTCGACTTAGCGATTCAAAATTTTTTTTCTTGAAAATTCTGCTCTCTTTTCTACTTTTTTTTATTCTTAGCGTAGTTTTCATGAGTTGGACTCTTTGACATAAAAAATAAGCTGCCTACCAATAATACAAATTGCAAAAATGCAGATATGATTGAATCAAAGTTTAATTTTGAAATTGAAACTAAAAATTAAATGATGAGTTCCATGACTTTAAAGTAATTTTAAAAACTTAGCAAGACCCTAAGCTTTAATTATAATCTAAAAAAAGTGGTGGTTAGTGGGCCTTGTTTAGCCGTAATCAGCCTCTAATTGCACAGAGGTGAAAATTTTCAACATTATTATTTAAACACCTTATTTCTAAAAATAATTAGGTTCGCCATAGAATCTAATCAAATGAAATAAAATAAAATGAAATGTAAATCTTCGGGTTAGGGATAGTACCACAGTAAGTAGCACAGATGGGTCACAAAAAACAACGAATTTCCCCTCAATGTTAATGAGATAATGAATAATAATAGTAATAGGCAGGTAGACCGTTGCAGATCACAAAAAATACCACGTGTCGAACAAAGGAAGCAGGAGTGAGAAATACTGTGTCGTGTGTAGCGCGCTCTCTCGCTCTGGCCATAGCTCGCGCGCATAAGGCGACAGGCGTAGCTTCAGTCATAGAGTGCCTCAGTTGTTCACAGCTATCGCTCGCGTAACTACTACTCCTGTTTTTGTTTTCGATACTTCCTAATTTACCACGACTGCTTGCTAACTGGATTCTGTTTCGCCTTATAACTGATTTGACTGTGCTTGTGTTTCGGACTTTGATTGATTACCTTGTGATTTGGATTTTTGTGTTGCAAAATGAATTATTCTTTGAAGGAATATGCAGAAATGCATTATTTTTACGGCGTTGCCCAAGGCAATGGCCATTTAGCGGCAAGGCTTTACCGAGAGAAACTAGAACGGCGAGGAGAAGAACGGGAACTTTATCCCGATCACAGAGTGTTCATAAATACACATAATACATTTATGGACGGACGAATTCCGGGACGCAGTTCCCACGAAGGAGTACCAAGAGTGGATCCAGATGTCAGAGATGAAGTCGTGGAACAAGTGCAAAGATATCCTTTTACTAGCACCAGAGCTATTACGAGAACGACTGGTGTACCACGAACCTCAGTTATAAGGATACTTAAGTCAGGTAAGTTCATTTTGTCTTTAAAACTTTTACTTTGACACTGTATTAAAGCGCACCTTTGAATAGCGACGAGCGATCAATTAATTTTAATTATTTATGTCGGGCAAAAACCAGATTTAATGGAATAAAAACAGTGATTCCTGGAAGTACAATTTCGTTTTTTTTTTCAGAGGGATACCACGCTTATCATATTCAACGCGTCCAAAAATTGCATCCTGCAGATTATTCAAGACGGGTGACTTTTTGTCGAACAATGCTGGAAAGAACTGCGGAGGATCCAGGTTTTTTTTGATAAAATTCTGTGGACAGACGAGTCTAGATTTGAAAGAACAGGAGTCTTCAATATTCACAATTACCATAGTTGGGCTGTTGAAAACCCACACAAGGCAAGGCCTTCAAAGGGGAATGCCCAGTCTTCATAGACACTTCGGCCATGAGTGCCCACATATAAAAGCATATAGATATAATAATATGCAATTAAAACAATGAAATGGTAAAGGAATTGCTTTAAAAAAAGTCGGGGTTTTGAAAATATTTGAAGTTTTTATTTTCACAAATGCAGTTTTTTTAACAACTATTTTTATCGATTTTATCGCGTTTTATTTCTTTGATTTTTAATTCCAGACATTTCGGGTGCTTTCCAGCACCCATGGTTACGGCAGACTGAGGTGACCGACGTCCCAATGTCAGTGTTAACCCGGAGTACCTTCAGATTTTTAATTTTTATTTATTGTCCGATCTACAGAATGAACTTACTGTGTCTAGAAATCTTGCAGTGGTATGCTTGGGTTTTTAATTTCATTAATTACAGGGTCCTAAGCAGGTGGTAGTACCAAGCATCCTTCCTAAAAAAGAATTTATATATTAGATATTATATAGAATTTATATAATAAAATACACTTTACGACTAATAGTGATGACTTGCAATTCTAGCCCTAAGTAAAGATCAGCTAGGGCTTAACTTTATTCCTTCCATAATGCTGCTCCTCTGGTTATTACAGAGTTCTATCCGGTAGCAACCATTAAATCTTATATGCTCACCATAATAGTAGCGAGCTTGCTTTAATTGGTATGTGACACAAGCAATTAATATTAAGTCGCTGTAAGTTAAAACAGGAAATTCCCTAACATTTTAAAGTCTACATTTATATTTCTAAAGTCTGCCTGCCCTAGCTCTATTTAGATTGTTTTCCCTAGCATACTCAGAAAAATCATTATTTGTCTCCATATTTTGATGAACTATTTCAAGTATTTGAGCCGCATCATCCCTGTCCCTTATTTTTGTGTGGAATTTATTAACTATAGCAGAAGCCACAGCAGTCTATCATCAAATGTGTAGAAGCCCTGTTAAAGTAATTTTGATGAAATATTTTAAATTCAGTTTTAAAAATGACATTCACCACCTCTACTACCCATATCGACACATAGTCACGGCTCTGGATTTATTAGCATATCTTGTCATTAACTGAGATTCACCATCTGCTGGAGACATTTCTGCGACCCTTAGACATCCACATCTATCCTCGATTACAAATCAAAATGCAGATGCGTTGTCACCCGTGAGGACTAAGATCATTTTCTCGTTTCCAGTAAAAAGGGTCTCCGGTTCTCTACACTCACCATACAAAACACAGCAGCATTAAGCTGCTATTTCACGCTGGTATTCTGTGAGAGGGTGCTCCTTCCCCGGTCGAGCCGACCCATTCATGCTACAACTATACTTCTAATATAACTGCAGCATGGCTCTACCAAGTATAACACACATACATAGTACTTGTCACTATGTATGTTTGTTATCGCAAAATGTAGTTAATCACAAAAGAGACATACTTGCAATGCTGATGGAACTGTTACAACCTGGTAAAAAACATTGTGCTTTTATATAATTAGTTAGCAGTACACTGTGTGATGTATGATCTAAGCTTTGTTGTTCTGGGTGCAATACATTACTCACTTCAGATTGCAACGAGGACAGACTAGATGATTCAGATGGTTCCCGTTCTGCAGTTGAACATGATGCTGTTCTATCAGTTCATTGCCAGCAATTATGATATACACGGCATGACAACTGAAACAATGTAAAATACAAAAAATGAAGTCAAAGTGAAAAAATAAAAATAAAATAGATATATTTCAAACTCAAATATAAATAAAATATTTATGAAGTTAAATGTTACTGCACAAGGACGGATTTAATGCCCTATATTATTTAATAATTAAGGACTGACAGACTACCAGCAGTCCAAAAACAATGAAAAATCAACTGTCTCCTTTCTTGGTAGTTGATAAAACTGGTTAATCTCATAAATAAGCTAGTATGTTTGTCAGATATAGCTAGGGCAGATGTGAAAAAATAAAACAAGTTCTTGAGTTGATATACAATCAGTGTAAAAACATGTATAATTATCAGATATATGGATCACATTTAATAAATTGAAATGTTAAACATGTTAAACACTTACCTCACGTAGCGCAAATAATTCCTCACGTGGAAAATCGAAGACAAACAATGTGTGTGATCTTATTCTCATAAGTGTCAGTGCCACAGCTGATGTATAGATGTTCAAGACGAACTATTGGTGCATTTTGCGAGTGCCACACTACACGTTCACTGTACTCGAAACTTGTACCTAATAAAGAAGCTACAATTATTATATTGATATTATTCAAGTAAACTCAGTTATAAAGCATTTCTTAGAGGAAGACATACCACATCGTGATATGTACCAACTATTTACCTGCTGTGTTCGAACCAATTGTTGAGAGATCAACAATTGCATTTTACTTTTACAACAAAACAATAACACGATAACAACGCGTAATTTAATTCTTGTGACGTAACAGTGACAGCGGCCTACCTACCACAACTTTATAATTTGTGGGCCTACCTGTCGGATACGATGTTGCCACTTAACGGTCATAAAATCTATGGAATGATATCGATTTTTATTCGATTAATAATATCATAAAAAGAAACGCGTTTTAAGTTCTGCACGCTTTTTAAAATATAATTTCCTTTATTTATTGAAACTCTATTTCAAATGTATTTTTAAGAACAGTTAGCTTGTGCTGTATTGTTTTGTTATGCTTTAGAGAATTCGTGGTAAATCAGCTGGAAATTAACTTCTTGAATTATCATAACATGATTCCATTTTAAATGTTATGTTAAAAACAGATAAGAATAACAGTTAACTTGTGCAGTAGCGTTTTGTTATACTCTAAAGAATTCTTGGTAAATCAGCTAGTAATTCGCTTGTTTAATTATCATAACTATAAATGTGAAGGTTGTCAATGAATTCAACCGAGCCTATAACAACGGTTGTTTTAGTTTTTAATGGTTGACTGCCGCTTTTGATGACTTGAAATTAATAAAAACCTATTTTGCGCAATAAGTTTTTTCTCTTTGGTAATGAATAAACCACAGAAACCCCTTTAATGTATAATAGTCCTTTTTTTGATACAAGTAGCACATTTTAAGGAACCGCAAAAACAACTTTGTTATTTATACAAACACTATGAAAAACAAAATAATTTGTTGCTGGCGATAATGATAGTGGTATTTTGACTCGATTTAAAATATATGCTTGTTACTACTGAACTCTTCATGGGCCTGCGAGTCCGACTCGCACTGAACCACTTTTTTTCAACATTTAGTTTTATTCTAATAAATAGTTTTTTCGTTTAAGCGGAGCTCTTTTACTTTAGGTTTATTACCTCTTTATCTACAATAATCAATCTGAGTAAGTAAAGTGTGTAAATACGATTCTTAAATTGTAAAAATAATAATTGGATTTGAACATCTTAGGTAGGTATTTAGTTTTATTTATTTAGAAAATATTAATCTCACAATTATTTATTGTAATAATATAATTTATCACACAGCTAACGCCCTCATTAGCAATGTAATGGTGAAAGAATTTTCAAAATCGGTCTAGTAATTTTTGAGATTAGCCAAAAAACGTATTCATTGAAAGTAGCGCCCTCTATAATAAAATTAACCCTATATTAGATATCTAAAATTATACATAACAATCTAGTGGTGAAAGAATTCTTAAAGTTGGTCAAGTACTTTACGAGTTAAGCGAATAAAATATTCTTTGATAGTAGCTCCCTCAATAATAAAATGCATCCTACGTTTTAAGCACCATAGCAAAAAACGATTCAACATAGCCTAATCCGCACACACAGTAAAAACATAACCATCCTTTTTCGTCTGTAGTCGGTAAACATTTGGTTAATAACGGTTGCGTATCGACTGCTTTGGATAAATATCCATTGTCAACGGTTATTTTAAACCTATATCATAACATCGTAATAATTATCGAAAGATCATATAAGCATTGTAATAATGACACCATAAGTAATCGATCGAAAAGGGGAATCGATTTTTTAATGATTTTTGTGATTGGCAACATTTTTTATTTTATTCACAGACTAATGAATTACGTATTTACCTAATTTTATTTTTATCTTTTCGGTACTTTTAATTTGTGCAAAAATATTCCCATTGTTTTAGGATAAATGAATACCGCGATTAATAACCATAAATAAAGATATATTTTTTTAACAAATGCACATTGTTGGGCGTTCCATGGCCTAATATGGGCATCCCCCTTTCAAACACATTATAGTGTAAACTTGTGGTCAGGAATTTTGAACGGGGAACTTATAGGACCTTTTGAATTGCCTGCTAGGTTAAACGGAGCCCAATATTTAGACTTTTTACAAAACAATTTAAACGGCTTATTAGGCGATGTAAACTTATTGACAAGAAGGGATATGATTTACCAAAATGATGGTGCTTCTTGCCGCTATGCAAGAGAGGTACGGGAGCACCTTAATCAAAGATCCCCCAATAGATGGATTGAGCGTGGCGGACCGATTCATTGGCCTGCACGTTCACCAGATTTGAACCCCATAGATTTCTTTCTCTGGGGATATTACAAAGAGATGGCGTACGCAAGCGAAACAAACACCGAAGCAGAACTGCGAGATAAATTAACGGAGGCGGAAACAAAAATCAGACAAAATTCAAATGCTTTTAGAAGACTGAAACAAAATTTTCTAAGGCGTTGTAGACTGTGTATTGAAGTGGACGGGGTGGGGGTACTTTGAGAATTGGTTGTAAAATAAAATAAGTATTAAAAAAACCAAATTGTTTTATTTATTATGAAAGATTATGACATACCATGAAAATCTAATTATCCTTAGTAATAAACAATAGGTGCATAATGAAACGATTATTTTTGAACTTTTTGGCTCTGTGCAATTTTTGGACGTCACCTTTTGGACCAACCTGTATATATATAAATAAACGCCCAACCAGATGGAAGCCTTCGGCACTAATCGGTAATACGGTACTAAACGGCCAAGGATTTGGGAGAAAGGGGAAGAAACCATTTATTTTTATGTTGGGGTACAAATTTATTTTATTTATCATTTAGTTGGGCTGCATAAATATGTTATTACTGAGTTGCGTAATTTTCTACGATTACGCAATAAAACTTATGTAAGGTCAACTAGGCCAAGACTGTCTATCGGGAACGATGGTACAACAAGAATTACAACGAATTCAGTAGAACTACGAAGATAGCAATACAATCAGCGGAACAATAAAACCATTATAGTTTATAATATATAGTAATATTTAGTACAGTGAACACCTTTTATTGGAAATTTACCACGTTCTAACAAAAAAGTTATGTGTTTAAATCTCAATTATTTCACAGATCTATGCAAATAAGTATATTCTTCATTAATATAATATAACCTCATAATTATGTTGCGGGGAAGTCCGTCTGGGTCTTGGAGGGTAATAAACGTCATATGCCGATCTTCGCTTTTTACAGAAATCGTCATCCTTTGGTGTCTTATTAAGCCCTTCTAAAAATATCTATATGTATGTTTATAAAGTGTATGTGTAGGTTTTGAGTTCCGTACTCAAAGGATACCAGTGAGACTTATTATTTATTACTGAAATTCTGCTGTGTTCATTCGTTTGTCACAGGGTCAGCACCGTGAGCACATTCTCGTGAGTGACTACGAGCGATTGTTTCAACCAATCGTATTTATCGTTATGGTCACGTGACCGATTTTCCAAAGGTTTTGCACTCCTGGAGCTGCAAATTCAGCATCTCGCGAAGTAAAACCTTATTCGTGAGAGCTAGGGCGCAAATATTAAGTTGTTACAGGAACTGGTATTCGTACACATTCATTCACACAGGCATTCGTATCTATAACTACGCTCTACCACTAATTGGGGAAAATCGCCACTAGACGGTCTTAACCGACATGGGAGCCAAATCCATTTGAACCGATAGTATCTTCATCGTTTTGACACAAGTTGATCATACTTCTGAAAAATAAGTCTTTTTCTTTCTTTGCAACCTTGGTTACGCTCTTACAAATATATGTCTTTAAGAATATTAATGAAGTTGTAATTGATGGCGTTAAACCTCTATTTCGTTTGATTTTATTTTAAATTATCTTTCACAACATGAAAGATGTACCAAATACCAAACACTCTGACAATAATAAAATGTCATTTGGAGTCATAAAATGGTCGGAAAGGCATTTCGATTATTACTTTTAATGAGCTAAGTATTTTGTGACTTACCACGTGCTCTTCTTCTTCTTTGACCTCGCCTCTTGCCGTTACGCGGGGTCGACTTTCTTAATCCTTCGCCGCCATTCAATTCGCTGGTAAGCATTATCTTCTGTAAGGCCGAGCTTTAGCATGTCCTTCCGGACATTTGTCAACCAGGTAGTTTGCGGTCTACCTCTCCCTCTCCTTTTTGTAGCCATGGAAAGGCACTTTTTCACGACGTGGTCATCGGGTCTACGCATAACATGTCCGTACCACCTTAGCCTGGACTCTGTAATCTTATCAGTGATAGGCGTTACTTTGAAACTCTCCCTTACGTGTTCGTTACGCACTTTGTCTTTGAGAGTGACTCCACCCGCCAAACGTAACATGCGCATTTCATTGGCATGAAGTTTTCGCTCATGAATTTTTGTCGAAGCCCACGTTTCGCTACCATAGAGTAAAACAGGCCTCACAGCTGTTTTATAGACCTTGCCTTTGGTTCTTATCGGCATTTTTGGATCGCAGAGGACTCCCGTTAATGTACGCCACTTATTCCACCCAGACATCGTTCTGTGCGTTATGTCTGCTGTTATCGATCCATCTTCCGCGATTATTGATCCGAGGTATTTAAATTTATTTACTCTAGGTAAGGCTACGCCATCCAATTTGACTTCCGCACTTGATGGTATAATTTCGTCGGGGTTGAAGTTGCATACCATGCACTCTGTCTTGGTTCTGCTCATGCGTAATCCGTTTAACTCTAGAGATTTCCTACATTGCTCTCTCTCGATTACACTGCCTGAGATGAGCGCAACATCATCCGCATATAAAAGGTTCCATGGTGTGGATTTCTGGATTTTCTGGGTTAGGTAGTTCATGGTGATATTGAATAAAAAAAAGGTTTTGGCATGCTCTGATCAAGAATCTGCGGTCCATTTTTGCATAGGATGCACGGTTCCGGAGATGTGCAGATCAATTAACTCTTATCTAATTGATATCCGCTACGAGCCTCCACCGTCATTAGCGCTCCATTGTTCTTATCTACTTATCTATTGTTCATTCAATACCGTCATTATCTATCCTTCCTCAGCGTGGTGCTATTATATTATACTCCTTTGTTCCTATCTACACTAATCTGGCTCATTAATAAAACACATTACCCAATTTTGTTAAAATTTTTATTTATAAAATACAAAATCTTATTACTTATTATCTATAAAATAGGAGCGAAACATCTCATCCACTAAAATATCGTTGTACAATGTGTTCCCTGTAAATATACTCGTAAAACTATGCATTGAACATCCCTGAAACTTATATAGCAAATACATTAAGCAATATTCGCCACAAACTGAAGTTCACTCATTCTGAATCCTATCAACATTCCAGTTCCATCTTTTACAATTTCTTTTAAAAAACTAGATGATATCGTACAGGTGCCCGTCCGAATGAATCAAAATATTGACCGACGTCATTCGTATCGATATATAAAGCTACCCAATGTGACCCTGGTTTATCATCTGTATCCAAATTGCATATTATATACGTTGGTACGTGGGTGTACATGGGTAGTTTATTGGCAGCATAAACATTATTTTCTAGAGTGGGGTGAATCTTTTTCAGATGTTGTTGTACATCTAGTGTATCCATAATATTACTGCTATTAGTAGATTATTACAGTACCAATCTACTCAATGACTAATATAGGAGTGATCAATTATAGTGATATCTAAATATTAAATTACATTCTTTGTGTTATACAAATCGTATTTGAGTCACCAATACACTGAACAAGACACGACAGGAAGGACGTAGGAATGTAGAGATAAGCAACAGAATGTAAGGTAAGCTTGTTGACGCATAAAGATACTATCAATTCTACTGCAGAAATTCTTTAGATTAGAATTATTACTCACTGGTACTATATAAGACCAAGCAACTGCAGTCATGGAGTTAGTGTATGGTCGTTTGACCGCAGTGGATCTATCAATACTACGTTTGTGTTACTTCAACGCATCAAAGGCCATGGATGTAAGTGTTTATTCTATCGACAAACTTACTTTTCTTTCTGTTATTTTCTTACGTGTGTATGATTTAGTGTTAACAAATTATATTTAAATATTATGTGTGTGTATATGGTTAAGCCGTGGTAGCTCAGATGGTTAGCGCAAAATGTAAAATTCACAGTACGCGACCCGGGTTCGATCCCCGCCGGCACCAATTAAATTGTTAATTACAATTTTAAGTGCTGATTTACCACGTGCTCAGCGGTGAAGGAAAACATCGTGAGGAATGCATGTCTGAGAAAATTTCGAAGGCATGTGAAGTTTGCCAACACGCATTGAGGTATCGCAGCGAACATTTCCTAGCCCTAAAACCCTCTCAGAAATGAGAGGAGGCCTATGTTCAGCAGTGGACTTTAATAGGTTGTAACTTTAGCTTTTTTAACTTTTATGATTAAGTGTTAACAAATTGATATTAACATGATAACTGTGTTGTTGCAGAAATCATTGAGCTTCGATGAAAATACCTATAAACAGTATTACTACTCGCCACTCTCCCCTCAAGAAGAGAGTGATGACATCGTCATTAATAATAACACATGCGATGGTGGAAAAAGAAAATCGCAATCGATTGATCATTTTTTTGAAGCTGAATCAAAAATAAAAAGAGGAAGCTGTTATCATCAACCGTAGCACGAGCCGCTAGAGATGGTGTATCATACATTTCTACTAATTCTGGCGACGCATCTCATCAAAATTGAAATGTACGATATGAAGAAGCTATCCAAGATTTCAACTACTGATCATTGGAAACATGCTTCCACGAGGATTAAATATTACGTAAAGACTAATAAGGATAGCATCTACGACAACACAAACGCCCTCGTATACAATATTACAAAGACAATAGCAGAAAGTGAAAAAGTTAAAAAAATACTTTTTTAACAATGACAGTCATTAGCTGATCATTAGTGAATGTGATTCTGTTTACTTAAATTACTTCCGTGTACTCATTATATTCTATTTCTAATCCTTTGTTAGACTTAAATATCGGACATTATTTGAAATTTGGGTATCAGTTGGTCTACCAACACTGAACTGTTACTTACTCTGCTACCTATTTTCTTCTTTACTATAAGGATAGCAAACTTCAGTGAAGAGTGCACCAGTGCTTTCTTCTCCACAACCATGGAAGAGAATACGGAACTATTCAACAGCGAATTAAATCAGGAGTTGTCTAAGGTTTGTGATGAAATGGAGAAGGATCATCTGTTCGATTCATCGTATGATGATGAGTTGTATAATCACTGTGCGATGGTTGAAACACAGTTTAAGTAAGTAAAATAAACATTCATTTCGATCATAATTTACACAATGTCTTGTACAGTTTTTAATAAATTTAAACATTTTAGTAGTCAACCACTACAACTTGGAAGAGGAACGAAGCGAACGAGCAGCAAAGAACCCAAGGTCATCAAAAAACCAACAACGGAAGCAGAAGCGCCTACCTCTGCAGGGAACAGTATCAGTAACGATAATCAAGTGGAATGTCTAACGTGTCATATATTTATCAAGAAACGGTATTTAGCTAATCATTTTAAAAGTAATGTTCACAAAAATAATCTTTTAAATTCACATAATTCTTTATCAAACGTTAGTGTTATTGAATCTGCTTTTGGAAATAGGATTTTAACTTATAAAATCAAGAGTAGGGTAGATAGTTCGACATTGGTAAATTTTGAAACTCCTGAACTATTTTTAAATTCTATTAAAGATGATATTTTATTTTTAATACAAGAGTGTATTCATCAACACATAATTTTTAAAGTAAACTTCATATTGCATGCTGATTTTGTTCAACAAACTAAAGATATTCATGATACGTTCGATTTTCAAACGCTTAACTATATTATTTGTCAAGGAGATGACTTAAATATTTTTTTTTCATCTTTAAATGATACAATTACTACTAAAATTAGTGCATTTGAAAAAAAAAGATAGTGGATGGAGTCTAAAAAACATAAAATCTATAGACATGAATGTTAATAAATTTAACCCCCTACGCGGTACTTCATACATAGATCTTCCTCGTGACATAAAATTAAAAAAGGCTGTTATAAATGTAAAAAGCAAGGATTATTTTTGTTTTATATGGGCGTTACTCTCGGCGTTATATCCCGTAAACAAAAACGCGGATCGTGTATCATCGTACGTTAAACATGCAAATAAACTTAAATTTGATGGTATTTCCTTTCCAGTTAAAATTTCTGACATAGCAAAAGTAGAGAAATTAAATGATATTAGTATTAATGTTTTTGGGTTAGAATATAATAAAGAAAAACGATGTAATTCTATAGTAGGTCCATTATTTTTAACAAAGTGTCGTAAAGATAGACATATCAATTTATTATTTTTTTCCAAGGATACAAAAAATCATTATTGTTACATAAAAAATTTATCGCGGTTACTTAGTAAACAAATTTCAAAAGACGGTCACATCATGTACATTTGCGAAGCATGTCTACTTCACTTTCCATCTAAGGAAAGTTTAAATAACCATGAACAATACGATTGTGCCCACATTTGTACAGAATTACCAAACAGTGAAACTTTTAAAAAAAAGAATTGGTTTGGTCAACCTATTTCAAATGATAAAATTAAATTTGATAGTTATGAAAAAAAGTTGAAGATACCATTCGTAGTTTATGCTGATTTTGAAGCATTTTTAAAACCAATAGAATCATGTTCTAACGATCCTTCCAAACCTTTCACACACAATATTCAGAAACATGAAGTACATAGTTTTGGTTATTATATAAAATGTTCATATGATGATAAATTATCAAAATATGTAACGTATTGCGGACCCAACTGTGCACAAGTGTTTATGGAAAGTTTATCTAACAATCTCAAAGAAATAAATAGAATTCAAAAATATCCTCCACTTCCGCTAACAAATGAAGACAAAAACCAAATTTTAAATGCAACCTTTTGTCATATTTGTGAAACAGAGTTAGCAGAACATTTTTATGATTTTGATTGGTACACCGGTAGTTTTATAGGTGTTGCTCACGGATCATGTAGCTCGAAGTTCAGAAAACCTCGTTATATACCAATATTTTTACACAACCTTAGTCGCTATGATGCTCATTTTATTGTTCACGCGTTAAACTTTTGTGATGGTGAAGTCGAAGTTATCCCTCAAAATAAAGAAAAATATATATCCTTTTCCAAAAAATTAAAAATGAATAACCACGAAATTATATTAAGATTCATAGATTCATTTAAGTTTTTATCATGTAAATTAGAAGAATTGGCCAAAAATCTCAGTAATGATCAATTTCAACAATTACGTAGAAATTATCCTAATGATGAAGATTTCTTTCGTTTAAAACGGAAAGGCGTTTATCCATATGAACTTATGACTAATTATGATAGTTTAAGCCTAACATCGCTCCCCGAACAAAAATTTTTTTATAGCTCGCTCACAGATTCCCATATTTCAAATGATGATTACAATCATGCTAAAGATGTTTGGGAACACTTTGGGTGTTGTAATATGCTAGATTATTCAAACCTGTATTTAAAAACAGACGTTTTACTTTTAACCGATGTATTTGAAAACTTTAGAAAGTTATGTATTAATACTTATGATTTAGACCCTGCCCATTATTACACAGCACCCGGTTTAAGTTGGGATGCAATGTTAAAATATACAAAAATAGAATTAGAACTTTTAACAGATTATGAGAAAATTGCATTTATTAGATCAGGTATCAGGGGTGGTGTATCTCAATGTAGTAATCGTTATGCTAGAGCTAATAACAAATATATGGGGGATTATGATGCAGGGAAACCAAATTCATATATCACATATTTTGATGCCAACAATTTATATGGTTGGGCTATGTCTCAATGCCTTCCTACTGGTGGATTCGAATGGGTAAATCCGAATACAGAATTTAATGTGTCTGGGACATCGAACTTCGGTTTTATTTTAGAAGTTGATTTGGAATATCCAGATGAACTTCATGATTTACATTCGGACTTTCCTTTATGCCCCGAAAACATTTCTGCAGGCAATATTAATGAAAATAAACTAGTCCCAAATTTAAATAATAAAGATAAATATGTAATTCATTACAGAAATTTAAAGCAGTGCATAGAAATGGGGGTTAAATTAACTAAAATTCATAGAGTTTTAAAATTTAAACAGTCTCGCTGGTTGAAGATGTACATAGATCTAAACACAAAATTAAGAACGTTAGCAAAATCAGATTTCGGAAAAGATTTTTATAAATTAATGAATAATTCAGTCTTCGGAAAGACTATGGAGAATATTGAAAAAAGGGTTAACATAAAATTAGTTACACACTGGGAGAACCAGGGCAAAGCTTTAGGTGCTCAAGATCTAATCGCTAAACCACAATTTCATAGTCTTTCAGTATTTTCGGAGTTTCGGATTTAGTTGCAGTTCAGTTGCGAAAAACAAAGTTAATATATAACAAACCAATTTATTTGGGGTTTTGCATTTTAGATATTTCAAAAACATTGGTGTATGATTTTCATTATAACTATATGGTTAAAAAGTTTAGTAAAATCAAATTATTGTATACAGATACGGATAGTTTAATATATCATATATTTACAGATGATTTTTACTCTGATATAAAACCTGACCTTTCATCATACTTTGATACCTCAGCTTATGATGCAAATAATATTTTTGAATATCCAAAATTAAATAAAAAGAAATTAGGTTTTTTTAAAGATGAAAATAATGGTAAAATCATGAAAGAATTTGTGGGTTTACGATCCAAAATGTACGCTTTTAACTTAGAGAATAAGACTATAGCCAAGGCAAAAGGGGTAAATAAATGTATCACTAAAAAGATGACCATGGATAATTATAAGTCTTCTCTATTTAATAAAAAAGTGCAATATTATAGTATGCTTAGATTTAAATCAATTAAACACACAATTTTTACACAAAAATTAAATAAGATTGGTTTATCATATAATGACACAAAGAGGCATATTTTAGATAATAATATTGAAACATTAGCTTGGGGTCATTATAAACTGCGTTAAGTGTTGATAGTTTTTAATTTTATGTCTGCATGTAAATAAAATTTGTATTGATTGTAAAATAATGATAATAGTATAATATGACGTAGAGTTTATTACATATTTAATCGTTTGTTTTATTGTAAATAATTTAAGTTAATTGTTGTTTATATTTGCGTGTGTGTGTGTGCATTTATTTGAGGTTGAGTTGATTGTAAAATTATGATGTACTAATTGTGTTAGAAATAGTATACAGATCATTCTGTTTTATATAATGTTTGCAATATATATTAATTGTTAACACCAACACTTTCATTTTTTATTTCACCCCTTAGAACTTTAGACGTGTGTAATGTTTCACTTTATCCATCCGTTTACTGCTATTGTGGCGGGGCCAAGTGGATGTGGGAAGTCAAATTTTGTAACAAATTTCATAAAATCAGTTACAGAAATATGTAATTGTGATTTTAATCAGATCACATGGTGCTTTGATGAAATGCAACCTTTATATAATTTACCAAATGTTAACTACCATCAAGGAATTCCAAATGTTAATATGTTTGACGGTGAAAACCCACATCTTGTTATTATTGATGATCTAATGAGAGAGTCCGATGGAAGAATTGTGGATATATTTACAAAAGGTAGTCATCACAGGAATCTTAGTGTATTTTATTTAACACAAAATTTATTTCATCAGGGTAAAGGGCAAAGAGACATATCCTTAAACTCAAGTTATATAATATATTTTAAAAACCCTCGAGATAAAACTCAAATAAGATATTTAGCACGACAAGTGTCACCAGATAACCCAAAATTTATTGAAGATGCCTACAGGGATGCAACTCTAGAGGCCCATGGATATTTAATGGTAGATTTAAAACAGAATACCAATGATTTTTGTCGTATCAAGACAAATGTCTTCCCATTTAATGGTTTCTGCACAGTCTACGTCCCCACAAAAGAGTTTAAATACTCCAAGAATCAAACATTTCAAATCATTGCTAAATGATGCATCGTCGACTCACAACGCATAAACATTTGCTAAACGCTTTGCATACGCTTAAACCAAAATATCAAAGAGCATTACTTAAAACGTGTGATGAAGAAGAAATTAACTGTATTTGTGAGTGTATTCATAACGTTTTACAAGGAAAAGTACCTCTTAAAGATCAAGATAAACAAAAATTGAATAAACACAAAAATATACTCCGTCAACTAGTGCGTAAGTGTAAACATAAACTAAGAAAAAATATAATTATACAAAAAGGAGGGGCTTTCTTACCAATAATATTAGGTGCAATATTGAGTGGATTAGTGAGTGGACTAGCCAGTTAACATGGAAAATGCAAAGAAAATGATACTTATCGAACCTGGATTGATTGAAAAATTAAAACAAGAAAATAAGGTTAATACGAGTAGTAGTTTATCTCGATTAGATATTGAAATGCAAAATATTATGAATAGTAAGACGGAAGACCGAAAGAAATGGATGTTATATTTACAAACACTGCAAAGATACCTTCATTTTACCGAAGAGGATCGTCAACCACTCAGATTACCAATTTATTCTGATACATCTAATGAAGATTCAAACGCGTCTAAAATTGGTTTTAAAAATAAAGATAGAGATCTAAAAACTTCAGTTGATGCTGAATCATTGTTGGAGGAGAATCGATCCATCAAAAGTAAAGAAAATGTTGAAAATCCACTTTACACACCAGCTCCAATACTCAGTTTAATACCAAAAACTTATAATAAAAAAGGACAGTTATTATTAAACTTAGTTGAAACAAGTAAAGGTAAAATACATTGGGATAATGAAGGTACAGTCATAATTGATAATGAAAAAATTCCTGGAAGTAATATTGTTGATTTAATAAATGATTCACTAAGACCCTTAAAAAGAAGTGATCCAGTAGGGTGGGATAGATTTGCTGAAGCATTAAAAGATATTAAAGTACCACTTACTTATATTGGAAATCCAAAGAGATGTGAGTTTATTAACCAACTTCAAGCAAAAGATCTGAACAAACCCTCTGAGATTGAATTTCAAGAGTTTTCTACACCGAGCAGTAGAGATAAAAAGTCTACAACTAAAATACGTAAAAGGCTTGAGTGGGAAAAATGGACCCCGTACTAGAAGAAATTAACAGGATTTATTATGATCCATCTAATCCCGCTGGTTTTGGTAGTATTGATAAATTATCAAAAGCCATGAAGGGTAAAATGAATAAAAAGCAAGTAAAGGAATGGTTAAAATCACAAGAAACATACACATTACATAAACCCATTCGAAAAAAATTCCCGCGTAATAGGTACATTCTATCAAATATTAATGAACTGTGGCAAGCTGATTTAAGTGATATGCGAACTTATTCTCAATATAATGATGGTTTCAAGTATATACTTTGTGTTATTGATGAATTTAGTAAATATGCTTTTGCAAGACCAATGAAAAAGAAAAACTCAGAAACAACTAAAGAATGTTTTGAAAGTATATTTACTGAAAGTAATTTAACACCTACTCACATACAATCTGATAAAGGTACAGAATTTGTTTCAAAAGATGTACAAAAATACTTTAAATCCAAAAAGATTAATTACTATACCACTAACAATCCTGACATTAAGGCCAGTATTGTTGAACGATTTCAAAGAACACTAAAAATGAAAATGTGGCGTTATTTCACTCATAATAATACTTATAGATATATAGATGTTTTACAAGATTTAATATACTCTTACAATCACAGCTTTCACTCTAGTATTAAGATGTGCCCATGTGATGTAAATTCCAACAATATTATGACAGTTTGGACTAATCTTTATGATAGATGGTCAAACAAACTTTCTTTAGAAAATCCTAAACCAAATTTCAATGTGGGTGATTATGTTCGAATAACTAAATATAAACATGCTTTCCAAAAAGGATATGAATCAAATTGGAGTGATGAAATATTTATTATATCTTCAATAATTGATAGATCTCCATGGGTTGTTTATACAATAACAGATTTACAAAATGAACCAATAGTTGGTACTTTTTATGAAAGAGAATTACAGAAAATCACTTACAACCCCACCTCACAATATAAAATAGATAAAATAATTGACACTCGTTACTCAGGTAACAGAAAAGAAGTATTAGTGAAGTGGAAAGGTTATCCAGATAAATTTAACAGTTGGATTTTAGCTTCTAGTTTAAAAGAAATATGAATAAAGAAAAAGTTTTTATTTAACTTTGCTCAGCAATAGTTCAATGGAATACTTTCCTGATAACAAGACCACAAATTTTTCAACGAAATTACCGAAAGCTATTAAATTAGAAGGTGAATGGTCGGTTGGAGTTGTAGAGTTTCAATATCCATGTACCATGTTTACTGTTCAAGATCATGAAATTGTTATATACATTACAAAATCTATGTTAATGCCTAATGAAGATAAACCATCCACAGTGTACTACAAAAATCCAGCTACCAACTATGATAACGTTGAGCATATTTTAAGAGTGTTAAATGGTATCGGAGAGAACTTGAAATTTCGCTATGATGAAGTAACAAAATTTGTGTCTATTTCTGTTTTGGATAAAAATATAACATCCGTAACATTATCACCCAAATTAAGTTTACAACTAGGTTATGAACCAAATAAAAATCTCCTAGAGAGAAATTTTGAAAAGTGTCCTGCTAATTTACACTTAGGGTTACCATCTCAACTCTTTCTATATTGTGACATTATCGATCCTCAGATTGTGGGTGATGTTATGACTCCTTTACTAAGAGTCATTTCATTAGATCCTACAAAATACATTTATGGTGCAAATAAAATGCACGTTTTCTCTCAACCTCACTACTTACCTGTTATGCGAAGAGAGTTCGATACGCTGGAAATAGTTATAAGATCGAGCACAGGACAAAAAATACCATTCCAGTTTGGAACCGTGTGTATTAAACTACATTTCCGAAAATTATAATAATGAATTCTCTTCGTGATCATCATAAATGTCCATATGAAAATTATTATACACATCAAGCTGGGTCAGGAGTTGGAGTAATTTATAAGGGTGCACCATACCAACGCAGTCATGGTATTGGGAGCTTCTTAGGGGGGTTATTTAGATCAGTTTTACCTTTACTTTCAAGTGGTGCTCGAGTGATTGGTAAGGAGGCATTAAGCGCTGGAGTAGGACTTTTATCGGATATGGTTCAAGCGCGTCCTATGGAAGCCTCAATAAAAGATCGTCTAAAGCAAGTTAGTACGAATTTAAAACGAAAGGCTGATGAGAAAATTGATCAATTTAACATGACAGGATCTGGGTATAAAACTAAAAGAAAACGATTGACCTCGTTCATTCCACCATTAACTGCTAAAGTGAAAGCTGCGAAAAAACTTGGTCTAAAACCAAAAAATAACAAAGATATATTTTCAAATTAAATATGTCTTTCCTTCATAATCATTCTTGCGAGTGCGTTAAGTCAGAATTGGATTTGTTTGCACTACCGTCTACACAAACTAGCATTGAAAATGGATTGTGGATTCATTATAAACCAATTTCATCTCTTGGTGATGATGGACCTATCGAGTTTCAAGTTCCTGGGACAGGCGATGACTACATAGATTTGTCTCATACATTACTCCACATAAAGGCAAAAGTATTAAATTAAGATTCAACTAACTTGATATCTACTACAATAGTAGCACCTGTAAATAATTGGCTGCATTCACTTTTTAGTCAACTTGATGTTTATTTAAACCAAAAACTTGTATCACCAGCTAATAATACCTATGCATATCGAGCATACATGGAAACCCTTTTAAACTATGCTCCTGCTGCTAAACAATCTCATCTTACTTGTAGTCTTTGGTATGATGATACAGCAGGAAAAATGGATTCTACGGATGGTAAAAACATAGGATTTGTTAAAAGACAGGAATTGATTAGTGAAAGTAAGGAAATAGAAATGATTGGTCATCTTCACGGTGACATTTTCAACCAAGATAAATTTTTAATTAATGGTGTTGAAATGAGTGTTAAATTGGTTCGATCGAGAGAGAGCTTTAGTTTAATTGCTGGGTCAAACGATGTAAAGTTTAAAGTTTGCATTACGGACGCAACTCTTATTGTTCGACGAGCACGAATTAATCCAAGTGTATTACTCGCACATCATAAAGTTTTAGCTTCTACCACTGCTAAATATCCTATTACTCGAGCTGAAGTAAAAGTTTTAACAATTCCATCGGGTGTTCAAGGAAAAACTCTTGATAATATATTTTTAGGGCAGGTACCCAAAAGATGTATAATTGGGTTTGTGAACAATTCTGCATTTAATGGTTCCCTTACTAAAAATCCATTTAACTTTGAAAACTATGGTACCGTGAAACCTTACAACTTTGCCCTTGGGGGACATCTTTGCCCAAACACGAAAATTAACTAAAACTACCGATAGAAATTTTATTTTAACAAATGGTAACTTTGTATGGTGTCTAGGAAAAACTAGAATATCTGTTTGGCAACTCTGACTACTGCAATCGCAGCTAAGTTTATTCAGTCATCCGTCATCAACCGTCAAAGTGACAGTGTCGAAGGTGGTGCAAAAACATTGTTGCAGTTTTACATCCCGCATTGACAAGAAACGCTGCGCAGGTAAGATTCATTATTATTTACGTGTAGGGCATTAATTGTTGCTGCTTTTAATCATGGTCTTTTTCTTACACTTGTCTTAGTTAGCGAGAAAATTGTGTGGGCAATGTTGTAAGCAATTTTATAGACTTAGGTCGACAACATTGCCCAGCTCAAAAATGTTATTAGGGTTGACACTATTGACAAAAAAAAACAAGGAAACATGTACCTAGACCTAGGTACATGTTTCCTTGTTTTTTTCTTGTCTATTATTTTTGTAATTCATTATATTTAATATATATATATAAAACAGTATCTATTTACCTATACTGTTATCTATATATTTACCTATACAGTAGTTTAGTTTGCAGTTAACAGTAGTTATTGTTAATAGTTTTTTTTATATACCTATATACATTTATGTATTTTATTAAGTATACCTATATATTTACAATTTATTATATATAATTTTATTTAATATACTATATTAATATTTATATAAACATAATATATATATATATATATATATATATATATATATATTAGTATATAAAAAAACTATTAACATTAACTACTGTTAACTGCAAAGTAAACTACTTTTCTGATAACTATATAGGTATCAGAACAGTAGTTTACTTTAGAGAGCTTAAATATTCTCAGCTTCAAACTAAAGTTTTAAATAAGATTTATGCGGCAATTCGTTTGCAAAAAAAAAAGTCTAAAAGACAATTTTCTCCTCAACGACAGACATTAACGATCGCAGGCAAAAATGGCCGGCAAAATGGATTGGTACGCACAATAGGTGAGCCACGCACATCAGTGGTAACAAAATCAGTATAAGCTGGCCTCATATTATATTAAATAAGTATCGTCGGCGTCTACTTTTCCTTACCTCTCTTATCAGGGTTGATTTCTGAGATAATTTTCTAGAAGTACTTACCTAGTACTATTCTATTTATTTGCAGGATGGTGAAACCTAAAAAGCAAAGCCGAAGACGCCTCGGTGCCAGGTATTACAAAAATTATAATGACGACATGTTAGATCTCGCAGTTGGGTACGTTAAAAATAAAAAAATGTCATCGAGAGAGGCTGAAAAACATTTTGGTATACCGAGACGGACCCTTCTGAACAAAGTTCAAGAGCTGCACCAAAAAAAAATAGGAGCTCCAACGCGACTTACTGAGGAAGAAGAGAAGAATATAGTAAAAGTGGCAGTTGCAACTGGTGATTTTGGTTGTCCATTATCAAAGCTTGACTTACGAATAATCGTATACGAATATTTGAAAAAAAATGGGCGTGAGGCAATTTTTCATGGAAATCTACCAGGAAAACAATGGATTTCGAGTTTTTTAGAACGAAATGCTTCAGAACTAACAGTAAGATCTTGCCAAAATATAAAAAAAGCAAGAGCCGAAAAAAGTGTTGAAGAATTTTTAGATTATTTCAAAAATTTAGAAGAAACTATGAAAGACGTTCCCCCGTCAAACATATTAAACTTGGATGAAACAAATTTAAGTGATGATCCCGGATCATCGAAATGCATTTTTCGTAGAGGGGTAAAGTACCCTGAAAGGGTATTAAATTCAACGAAAGGAGCCATTTCATTGATGTTTTCGGCAAGCGCAGACGGAACGAACCTACCACCATATGTTGTGTATAAATGTATAACATATCTTTTGTTTTCATTCCTGCCAACTCCACGCATCTTACCCAACCCTTAGACGTGGCTTTCTTTGCTCCGCTTAAGAAAGCGTGGCGGAAAATTTTGCTGCAGTACAAAATGGAAAATCCCAATCAAACATCTTTAAATAAAAATCATTTCCCGAAGTTGTTGACGTCTTTGATTAACGCAATAGACTTTACCAGAACCAACAATATCAAAAGTGGATTCAAAGCTAGCGGAATTTGTCCTTTAAATCCACGTGAAGTGCTCAAACGGCTGCCGGAATATGCTGAAGAACTTGGAAATTACACAGTTGATAACGCCTTATTAAATTACTTGCAAAAGTGTAGACAACCGAAAGCAGTGAGTGTAAAACGCAATAAAAAAGTTTCAGTAGAGCCTGGCAAGTCTGTTTCAATAAGCGATTTCGGTTTGTTGAGTTGTTCAAATCAAGAAGTTACAGAGACTCAGACCTCTAAAAAAAACAATGGAGTTGGAGCGAAAAAATCAAAAACAACAAAAAAAAAAGACTTCTATTACAAATCAAGATAATCCAGAAAATAATGATCCCGTATTTGACCTCTTTTTAGACAATACAGCTATTGGACAGCCAATAAACGATAAAGATGAAACCGCTGATATCTATAATTATTTGGAAGAAGATATTTTGAATGATAGCAATATACTGTTAAATCTGACATGTGACTTTTATAAAATTGATAAACTTGAGGTATCGGACAGCAAAAAGGGTGAAACTGTAACAAAGTGCATCTTAGATGAAAAAACTGTGATAATAGACACTAATAACTTTGACGAAATTAATGAAATTAATGATGAGCCAGTACACAATGAAAACAAAGTCGGAACAAGTTGCACTTTGGATAAAAATGGTAAGATAATAGCCATCAATGACAATGACGACATATTCAATGATAACACCCATAAATTTACTGTTGAGTCTGAATACCAAGAGCAAGAGAATGTATCAAGATGCATTCTAAATGAGAAAACTGGAGTTCTTCAATATACAATAGCCACCCGAGTGAAGCAAGTTATAAACAACAAACCAGTATTGCGAGATAAAATAAAGTTAACCTCATCTAAAGGCATGTACACTGAAACTGTGACAGGACCTAAAAAAACAAGAACATTTAAAAATGACACCAAGATTGCATCTGACAACATTTGCCCTAACATTGTAAATATTTTACCACGTCGCAGCACATCTGATTATGGTAGCACACAACAAATTATAGACTTAAATGAGAAGAGAGAAGAATTAAATGCAAACAATTTAAATATAAAAAAGTACAAAAATACTAAACATCACGAAAAGCTACAAGACTCAAAACAAAATATTTTAACCGAAATAAATACTTCTACGAATGAAACTAAAGTTATTTTGGAGACTGGCAAAAATAATGGCAAAGAAAACAAAACTTTTAAACATTCTGATTTAAATAAAGAAACAAATAAATGTGCAGATACAAAACAAAACACCAATCGAAAGTCCGGAAAGAAAATAACTAATCAACCAAAGAAAAAAAGAAAAAGCAACAAATCAACCATTGAACCAAAGACAAAACCAGCCCGCAGAACATACAAGAGAAATATAAGTGAAACAAGTAATAGTGATATCAACATTAGTACTCACAGTGATTCAGATATCTGTGATATAGAATCTGATAAGTCCGACAAAGACATTCAAAGTTTAAATACAAAACAGCCTAAAACAGAGTCAATGAAAGATAATAAAACAACAATAGCAACGGAAACAGAAAAACCTTCATCGAGCTACGACGACCATTTAAGTGAAGCTTGTTCTAATATCAATTATGCTGTTGGGGATATTATATTAGTCAGATACTTTTTTAAGAAAAAGGTTGATTATTTTGTCGGTAAAGTCATAGCAAAAGTAGGAAATGATAGAGTAAATGCATCATTTTTCAGACGAACCGGTAGAAACGACAATACCAAGTTTATAAAAACCAAAAAACAAGAAGTAGAAATAATTGATTGTAAGAATATTGTCAAAACCGTGAATTTACTTACAATTAATACCAATGAAACAGAGTTTGTTCTAGATGATGATGATGACTACTTATATTTTGATTATTAGATCTCACTTATCTTATCACAATATAATGTAGGTACGTAGGTAAAGTAAAAGGTACAAACCTTATTTTTAAATATTTTTATTACGTACACCTAAAATTTATTTACAATAGGTACAACAATGTTGATTTCGAATAAGATTTATTTCTAATTATGTGCAAATGTGTATTATATTAATCTGTGATTCTTGTGCCATAGTTCTAGTGCTGGAACTAAGTTCCATCGTGTTTAATTTTTTAAACTTCTCATCATAAAAATCGGAACACCCCACGAGTTTATGCCTTGTAATGATTATCTGAAAAATGTGTATATTTAGGAATAAATAATAAATCTTTGTATTTTTTAAATAAGCAGAATGTGAACATTAATTTTATTATAATAAAATGATATTATACGTTAAAACTATTTTTTGATAATCTTTAAAAACAAACTCGTGAGGTGTATCGATTTTTCTGATGAGAAGTGTAATGTGTAGCTAGTAATTATAGGTATAAGTATATATACTTATACCTATAATTATTAGCTAGAATCGTAAGGGTAACATCAAAGACTGTTAGTAATTTTTGTTTAATTTTTCAATTTCAGAAGATATTTCTTGAAATTTAGCACTATAAGGATAATGTTTTAGGCTGCTATTGTTAATTTTTTGTTCTAGAAGAAATATTTTGTTATTTTTTTTTTTTGTATGAGGAACGGTAATCTCCCTTGCGTGCGTGTGATAAAAAATTTCTGCGCTGCTTACCTATCTTTTCTTAAAAACTAATACTCACGAAGGTAACTAATAGGCACGCTTGCGTTAGCGGACACCTATTTGTTTCTTTTTATTAATATTTAATAGGTACGTTACCTACCTAAACATTGATTTTCTTGATTTTTGTTGTTGTTCAGTTAGTTGTTGTTTTTAATTTAAAAAAAAATACATTATTGCCTAAATATCAGTTTATTATTTTCCTTTCATCTGATGTACAGCCCTAGCACCTCAAATCTCTTAGTATGAAAGCGTGACTAAATGTGGTGATAACATTGCCCACCTCCATTAAAACCTAAAATGGACTTCTATTTATTTGAAAATGTAATAGTATACAATTTTGCCGGTTTGCTAACAATATATCTTAAAATCAAAATCATAGAGCTTATAGTTGGTGAGAAATTTAGGTTGAGCAAAGATGTAAGAAAGTGGAGATAACTTTGCCCGCGTCTGTTTTTGTTTTTTTCTCAGCATCTGTTAGGAATTAGGTCACCTGGATTTGACAGGTTATTTGTTGCATAGAGTGTCGTTTAAAGCTTCAGCAACCATCAAAATAAAGTGGATATTTTTTGAAAAAAGTAATAAAAACCGAAATATGTGGGCAAAGATGTAAGGTTTCACCGTATTAATTCTTTCAGCTTATATATTGATGGTCAACAAATACCTTCAAAAGCTTTGCAACCATCTTTTAATAATAGCATATTTACATCAGCATATCATACTCTATTCTCGGGAACTGGTATTCACTTTCTTAATGAAGGAAATGGAATCTCTTGTGAACAGTATGCCAGAGGTTACTGTCTATTAGCATTTGACTTAACTCCTGATTTATCAGCCAACTCATCAGCTCATTGGAATCTCATAAAGTGTGGTAGTGTAAGATTAGAAGTACGATTTGAATCCTCACTAATACAAACAATTAACTGTATAGTTTATGCTGAGTTTGATAATATTATTGAGATAGATAAAAACAGAAATGTTACTGTAGACTATAGTAGTTAAGGTTATAATATGTGTTGTGTGTTAGATTTTATGAGTTATGTGTAATGCATTTTGTGTGTATGTAACTATGTGAAACATTATAAAATTAAATAAAACAAATTGTATGCAATATATTATTTTTTATTTCTTTATAAATATTCTATTTAATTTAATACAAAACTCTGTTCGAGTTTAAATTTTACATAAGCACACTGACTAAACCACTGAACATGCTGCTGCCAAGGATCATCATCGTCTTCCCAATCTTTTAAGCCACCACCACAATGGAAACACTTGGTCCTGTCTGCATGGCCAGTATAAAAGAAACCGGCTTCTGCAAGATCTTCAGGTTTCTGTCGCATAACGAGAGGCCAGTTTTCGAAACTGAGCAACCGGCTAGATTTTGAACTGAAGAATGGATATTCAGCTCTTGAGTACTGCATATTCTTCTCGTTTTCATCTCCACTCAGTGTTGTAGTTTTGTTCTTCAATGATGTGTTCTGTACACGTATGCCACACTCATCTCTTTCTTCTGCTCTTGTCTTCCTGTAATTTAAGTAAACAGAATCACATTCACTAATGATCAGCTAATGACTGTCATTGTTAAAAAAGTATTTTTTAACTTTTTCACTTTCTGCTATTGTCTTTGTAATATTGTATACGAGGGCGTTTGTGTTGTCGTAGATGCTATCCTTATTAGTCTTTACGTAATATTTAATCCTCGTGGAAACATGTTTCCAATGATCAGTAGTTGGAATCTTGGATAGCTTCTTCATATCGTACATTTCAATTTTGATGAGATGCGTCGCTTGGTCTCCGTCGTCAGAATTAGTAGAAATGTATGATACACCATCTCTAGCGGCTCGTGCTACGGTTGATGATAACAGCTTCCTCTTTTTTATTTTTGATTCAGCTTCAAAAAAATGATCAATCGATTGCGATTTTCTTTTTCCACCATCGCATGTGTTATTATTAATGACGATGTCATCACTCTCTTCTTGAGGGGAGAGTGGCGAGTAGTAATACTGTTTATAGGTATTTTCATCGAAGCTCAATGATTTCTGCAACAACACAGTTATCATGTTAATATCAATTTGTTAACACTTAATCATAAAAGTTAAAAAAGCTAAAGTTACAACCTATTAAAGTCCACTGCTGAACATAGGCCTCCTCTCATTTCTGAGAGGGTTTTAGGGCTAGGAAATGTTCGCTGCGATACCTCAATGCGTGTTGGCAAACTTCACATGCCTTCGAAATTTTCTCAGACATGCATTCCTCACGATGTTTTCCTTCACCGCTGAGCACGTGGTAAATCAGCACTTAAAATTGTAATTAACAATTTAATTGGTGCCGGCGGGGATCGAACCCGGGTCGCGTACTGTGAATTTTACATTTTGCGCTAACCATCT
Organism: Parnassius smintheus behrii; assembly: GCA_036936625.1. Taxonomy (NCBI): domain Eukaryota; kingdom Metazoa; phylum Arthropoda; class Insecta; order Lepidoptera; family Papilionidae; genus Parnassius; species Parnassius smintheus. Next base: position 50,602,326 of record JAUPFT010000002.1, read on the forward strand.
GAGCTACCACGGCTTAACCATATACACACACATAATATTTAAATATAATTTGTTAACACTAAATCATACACACGTAAGAAAATAACAGAAAGAAAAGTAAGTTTGTCAATAGAATAAACACTTACATCCATGGCCTTTGATGCGTTGAAGTAACACAAACGTAGTATTGATAGATCCACTGCGGTCAAACGACCATACACTAACTCCATGACTGCAGTTGCTTGGTCTTATATAGTACCAGTGAGTAATAATTCTAATCTAAAGAATTTCTGCAGTAGAATTGATAGTATCTTTATGCGTCAACAAGCTTACCTTACATTCTGTTGCTTATCTCTACATTCCTACGTCCTTCCTGTCGTGTCTTGTTCAGTGTATTGGTGACTCAAATACGATTTGTATAACACAAAGAATGTAATTTAATATTTAGATATCACTATAATTGATCACTCCTATATTAGTCATTGAGTAGATTGGTACTGTAATAATCTACTAATAGCAGTAATATTATGGATACACTAGATGTACAACAACATCTGAAAAAGATTCACCCCACTCTAGAAAATAATGTTTATGCTGCCAATAAACTACCCATGTACACCCACGTACCAACGTATATAATATGCAATTTGGATACAGATGATAAACCAGGGTCACATTGGGTAGCTTTATATATCGATACGAATGACGTCGGTCAATATTTTGATTCATTCGGACGGGCACCTGTACGATATCATCTAGTTTTTTAAAAGAAATTGTAAAAGATGGAACTGGAATGTTGATAGGATTCAGAATGAGTGAACTTCAGTTTGTGGCGAATATTGCTTAATGTATTTGCTATATAAGTTTCAGGGATGTTCAATGCATAGTTTTACGAGTATATTTACAGGGAACACATTGTACAGCGATATTTTAGTGGATGAGATGTTTCGCTCCTATTTTATAGATAATAAGTAATAAGATTTTGTATTTTATAAATAAAAATTTTAACAAAATTGGGTAATGTGTTTTATTAATGAGCCAGATTAGTGTAGATAGGAACAAAGGAGTATAATATAATAGCACCACGCTGAGGAAGGATAGATAATGACGGTATTGAATGAACAATAGATAAGTAGATAAGAACAATGGAGCGCTAATGACGGTGGAGGCTCGTAGCGGATATCAATTAGATAAGAGTTAATTGATCTGCACATCTCCGGAACCGTGCGTCCTACGCAACCGCAGGACCGCAGATTCGTGATCAGAGCATGCCAAAACCTTTTTTTTTTTTTTTTTAGGATCGTGAGTCGACGAACGTCGTACTTGTACCACTTCTGACTCAGTGCGCCAGAACTGGTACAACCTTTCTACAAGTGCGCCAGAACTGGTACAACCTAACTACTCACTCTTTCTCCAGGCATCTGGCATTTTTTCGCTTTTCATGATGTTATTAAATAGCTCACAGAGCCATGCCTCTCCTACCCCTTTTAGAAATTTCCAGAGCTCAACAGGAATGTTATCTGGGCCTACACTTTTATGGTTCTTCATTTTAGATATGGTGCTACCAACTTCTGTAACAGTTATTCTATATACAGGTCCTTGCGTCGGAGGTTTGCGTGTTTCTGATTGTCTAGGGAATTCTTCATTGAGCAGCTCCTGGTACTACTCAAACCATCTTTTACATATATCCTTATCGTTTGTAAGTAGTGTGCCTTCTTCATTTTTAATATATTTTGTACTTTTAAAGTCTTTACAATCATTATATCTATATTTAGCTATTTTATATATGTCATTATCGGTGGCTAGTTCTAAGCGATGGTAAAGATTTAGATCAGCTTTTTCCTTTTCAATAGCTACTGTTCTTCTTGCAGTCTTCTTTGCCTCTTTGTATATTTCTTTATATTCATCGGAGCATGTTTCTTGCCAAATTTTAAACAAACGTTTCTTTTCAGCAACACTGTGTTTGGTGTAGTCGTTCCACCATTTTGTATCTTTTGCATTGTGCAGTGGTCCTTTGCTTATGCCTAGCTCACGTTTTGATGTAGTGATACGTAATTTCTCAAAGTTTGTCCATGTTTCTGTAGGAGTCTGATCTCGAAGGGGGTTTTTGCTCATATAATCCAAAACATGCTTTCCTAGGTTACTCCCTTTATCCGTTTTTAGTTCATGCCATTTAATTCTCTCCACTTTAACTCTTTTTATCTTAAGGCCGAATACGAAGAGAACTGGCGAAAATTAATGTATTTCTCTTGACTAGAACTTTGACCTGAAGTAATTCTAAGCTTTAAAACATTTTTGTAGGTTTGTTCGGGTCCTTCACAAGGTCACAGTCATTTTAAAATAAATGAATATACCAACAAATAAAAAAATGTTAAGAAATGATATATAAAATTATTGTTCTTCCAAAACTCTGTGAATATTAATTCAGGAAAAATTCTTTTACGTAAAAATGTTTGTATTGTGATTCCGAAGGTACCTGCTATCTTTATTTTCGATACAAAATATTATTTATTAACATAATTCGTTTTAATTAAAAACAGCTAATAATAATATCGTATATTGCCAGATAAAAGTTTGCCGTAATAAATTACCAGGCGCTTCGACGTGTGACGTAAGGTAACAACAGTCGATGTGTCTGCAGCGAAAATCGTTAATTTATTGTTTTATACGCGTTTAAGTGTCTATAAATGTAAATATGAGTAGGAAAAGTAATAAATGTTACCTAAGTGGTAAAACAAAGAGAGTTTATCGCACGAACGCTGCTAGAATGTTGTATTTTGAGGTTAATACTTATATTTTTGTAAGGTAATTTTTTGTTTGAGGCTGCCTAATAGGTTGCATTTTTACTCATTTACATTAGCCAACTGATCATTTATACTTTTCTAGTTTCAAGTGAGAAACACTAAAAATGTAAAATATCAAGACCCAGTCGGAAAAGAATGTACCGAATAGTTCAAGCACAGAGACCGCAAATAATGTCAGTCAATGTTTTGTCCGAAAGCATGGGGTAAAAGTACATAATTAAGAAAAACCGAAATACTTCGGATGTGAAGTGATTGACCAGTCGGAGTAGTCTCGTGAGAATTTACATACACAGTACATATCCTCACTATGGGGCAATTACCGACTTTTTAGTTTTTTTTTTCTTTATTATTTATGCAATTTGCATTACGGCATCTTGTAAGACTCACAAGAACAAATATTTATTGAAACATCAGTTATATGAGGTTCTTTACGTACGATGCACCAATTAAGAGAAAAAAATCGTTTATCAATCCAATAACTTTTCGAACAATATTTTATAACGAATAAAGTACAGAATTTATAATCTATACGAACTAATATTATAAATAAGAAAAATTTATTTAAGAAGTAAGCAATGCTCTCTGTGTTGTTCATTACTCTGCATCTGAGCTAGCTCCGTCAAATATAATCAAAGCCCGTACGGCTTTGATTATAGGTATTATACATGTCTATATAAACAAAGCGTAGGTACTGGCGGCGCGTGGTTTGCTGCGAAACAAGCAAGGTCATTCGCGTCGTATTCGGCCTTAATGGCTGTTTTAAGTTTCAGGGCTGTTAGTAGAAGCCTATGTTGGGACGTGAGGGATTCCCCAGGAATAACCTTGCAGTCCTTAATTTGTTTCAAGTATTTTTTATCTATTAGGATATAGTCTATCTGCGTCTTCGATTGTCCACTCTTATAGGTTATTAGATGTTCGTCCTTCTTTTGAAAGAACGTATTTGCTACTGCAAGATTTTGAGAAGCTGCGAATTCCAAAATTGTTTCACCTTCACTGTTTTGCTTTCCATATCCGAAACCACCATGATAACCCTCAAAACCGTCCCTGTTTATCCGTTGACATGACCGTTCAGGTCTCCACATACGATTCTTTGTTCACTTCGGGGTACTGTTGTTAGATGATTCTGCAGGTCTTCCCAGAATTCTTGTTTTTCTGAATCAGAGCAATTTACTTGTGGTGCGTAGACTGAGAAGACATTTAGGCATGGTTGCTTTTCGAGAGCCAGCTTCACAGACATGATGCGGTCGTTGATTCTGTTTATTTCGATAAGTTTTTCGCTTAGATGTTGATCCAGGATAACTCCAATACCATTTTTAGACTTGTCTGTGCCATTGTATATGAGTTTAAACCCGTTCCCGATCTGACGTGATTTGGCGCCTTTCCATTTTGTTTCTTGCACACAGCAAATGTTTATGCGTCGTCTAAATAGAATACCGCTAAGTTCAGCACTTCTTCCAGTCATTGTGCCAATGTTCCACGTTCCTATACGTATTTGAGACATTGGTACAGCGTTTTGTTGTTTTGATCTTCCGTCGCCGTCTTCCGGGGGACGCCCTAGTATTCGTCGCATTCGCATCGCCGTCGCTTGAGGGGGACGCCCTAGCCTTAGAACTCTTTCCTTTCTTGATGTGCCTCATGAGTAATATAAAAATTGGCTATTAGATTTTACGGTCGGTTGCCACCTGACACCAAGGTCTTAATCTTCCTGGAAGACTTGAGAGCCGCCGTTGACCAGAATAGGATCATCCGTAGCCTTCTTTAATGAACTCTCAGACCTAAGAGTCCATCACAAACGAGGACCTCTACTCCGCATATGTCGGAAAAGCTCCTCTATTGGGTTTGATAACGGAGTTTTCTCTCCGGCCTTTTTGGTCCGCGGGAGGTATTTTATTTCCCTCCTACCCTTCAACAACTGGAGGCTGTTGACGGGCATTCCTCGATCCGCCGCCTGAGGACGCGCTCTCTAGGGTTAAGGCTCCCCCGAGATTACCGAGTGACTTACCACGTGCTTGGCGGAAGGAAAACATCGTGAGGAAACCTGCATGTCTGAGAAATAAGAAACAAAAAAAAATATTTCGAAGACATGTGAAGTTCCCTGTCTCGTACGTTGGGGCAGCGCGGCGGAAATTAATCTCTCAGAAATTTTTCTGTGCCCAGCAGTGGGATGTATTTAGGCTATAACTTTTTAAGTATTTTATCACCAGCTTATGTGATTACAAGACAATAGCGCAGACCGCAACTGAAAGTATATTAATATACCACATTGAGCAATATAATACGCCGCAACTTATAGTGCGTACACGCTAGACGTAGATTACGTGGTTTATTTTTTATGGATACATACCGTATCTGACCAATTTTAGTGCTATGATAATTTTTAAAGTTAGAAAAATTAAATATAATGTAACCAAGACTTTTCCCGTCAACCAGTTAAATCAATAACATGAAATCGGTATTATAAAAATTAAACCGTAACCTTCAAGTAACATATTCTTTTTTAAGTATATAAGGGGCTTTATGAGTAAAAACAAAAAAATTATATGCTTTACACTAAGTTTATTTCACATGCACAATAAATGTGCCAATACACCTGACCGGAAAAGAGACATTTACTGTAAACCTATTTTAAAATAGGATCATACATTGTCTACTGATCCAGTATTTCCCTGTGCACTAGCTGGGTCAATGACGTTAGTACGCCTGACTTAAGTGCTTAAGACATAATTATTTATACATTTGTCAAGAACAATTGTGCTTGCTCTTGTGTTATCTTCATCTTTTTCCTCATTTTCCGCATGGCGTTAGGCGACATATTATTTTTTTGCCCCAATGAAGAAATATGTGAATTGAGTTTATTTACTAATTCGACGCGTGTTTTGTTCAGAACGTTATCGTGCGGCTTAGCGCGCATAAGTCTTCGGTGATAAAAAACTAACCTATTTATCGTTTGCTCAACGAAAGGATTCTTAGCGGCGGCATTACTATCCTCAATTATTTCATTACTTCCGTCATTTCTTTTTTTTTGCCAATTCTTGGCAAACTTCTTTTTTGCATGGACTGCTGGACTAAGTCTTATAGATTTATCGTTCTTTTTCTTTCTAAGCAAGACTGGCTTTGATTTAGTCACATAATATTTTTTGAGCAACTCTTGATAGTCCTTTCGGGGGATTGCAGTAAATATACAATGATAATGTTGCCCTATTTCTTCTCGCATTTGAGGAGGTATATACTTTTGTCTGAAGTTCGTAAGTTTTTCTTGAAGAGAATATAATTCGCTTAAATGCTTTGAACCATCTGCAAGACCAGCTTGACCAATAAGCACCATATTTAATTTCTTTAACATATCATTAATGTTGTCACGATTATTTGACAACTGCTTCGGACTGACCTCTTTTTGTTTAAGAAGTTGTTGATGATGATTTTGAAGATAAGTTAACTCTTTATAAATGTCTTTAGGATCACCTAAATCTTCTTTTAACAATTCTAATGCCTTGTTAATTTTTCTCAAAACATTGCATCTATTCCGTGGTATGTTATTGCACAGTACAGCTTCTTCATTTGTCATTTCTTTCGTGATTTCTAAATCATTACTAGATTTAATATTACCAGTATTTTCTTTACTCTTAATCCAATCTCTAAGTTCAGCCTGAAAAGCCTCTTGGTCAGCAACTTTTCCTAAAATGCCTATAAACAAATTGAAATCTGTAGTTTGTAGAGTTACATTGTTTTTCTGTGTAGATTTCTTTAACCACTCTTCTCCATCTTTTGTTTTAAGTTTTTCGATAATATCGTTAGTAATGTAAATTCTTGCAGATGTTACAATGTCACTTGTATCTGAGACTTCATTATCTTGAATAATTTGTCCCTTTTTGTCATGGTTAGTGGATGATAGTGGAATGAAATCTGGTGCTTTTTCTACTTCAGTATTAGTTGTTTTAGGCGGTTCACTATTGTTATTTAATAATTTATTAGTTTCTTTTGCAATTTTGTTTGTATCTTCATTATGATCAAAGTTCTGTGACGTTTTTCTTTCAGAACCATGATTTTTTGGACTTTTTGTGTTACGCCGTAAGTCAGTTTCTTCGGAATTAGATGTGTTTCTCTTTTTATTAACATGGCTTTCGTGACAAATTGGCGAATTTGACTGTCGTTTGTTTCTATCATTTCGATGTTGTATTGTTGCCGAAGAAATGGTTGAATCTTGTGTATTATAACGATTAAATTGTCGGTTTCTTTGAGGTGTACTGTTATCAAATTGATTGGTATTTTCATTTGTTGAAAAGTATATGGGATGATATAAAGAAACATAGGGGGAATTTATCGGTAGACCCGAAAATGGTAGGGACAGGCGGCAAGTGTGTACCAGGTGACCACGTCGAGCGCAGCCACTACAAAACATTTGGTAATGTTTTTTCGTTTGACGATTCTCCTCTAATGGCGTATTACAGGTGATCTGTAAATAAAAATATAACAAATTTATTGCATCAGATATAAATGATAAAGCCAACCGGAAAATTTTCTTTTCTAGTTTGTATTTTCTTTTCCAAGGAAAATTAAACTATCTCACCGTATTATGATAGCGGCGCCACAAATCGGGACAATGGCTTGAAGGGTGGCCAATCTGTCCGCATTCGGCGCATCTTATATTGTTCCAATTCGAGCAATTTCGGCACATTGTGGTATACATGTGGTTTGGAGATCCACACTGAAATAATAATAATAATTTGTTACTGCATAACAATGAATTTACATAAATATTAAAATACATTCCTAATTTTAACATAACATCTAAGATTATATTAGAACCTCTCTAACTTCTAAACTGGTCAGGGCCTGTATCATAGAAGTCAGCGCTCTTCACAAAATCAGTGTCGGCTAGACAAGTATAGGTTAGCAACAAGTAAAAATAAAGTACAAATGAAAAAATAATTAATTTCTTAACATAAAAACGAAACGAAATAAAAAGGGGAAAATTAATTAAAACCAAATGTAATGTGTATGTTGGGTGTTATTAATTAAATGCTTAAATTAAATTAGGCGTCGTCCCAATTGGCTATCGATCGTACGAGTAAACAATGCGATTTCATTGCACGATGACAAAGATCGTGCGATGGTCCAACAGGTATTCTAATAGCTCGCCCGATAACGTCACGCGATACCGCTTCGCCTTAACCGAAACGGCGCCTTTTTAACAATGGCTGTTTACAGACATGCAGTTTTTATTATCAGGCAATATTGCTTTGAAAAATGGCATTGAAAAAGCCCTCGTCCCTCATCACCTGCGTAGCTGCTCTCGCGCGATGACGCGTGACCAATTATGACACTCAAAAGAAATTTGTATCTTTGATTACACGATCGTACGATCAAACCCATCGTACGGTCGTTATTAAGCCTTTCTTGAGCTCGCGTGATGACTTGCAAGCGTCAATTAGGACATTCTAAAGAAATATGTGTGTTTAATCTCGTGTACGACGAAATAGCATCGTATGCTCGTTGCAAATTTGGACGACTCCTTAGAATTATAATTGCCTGCTTTCATGAAAAGAAAATGCGTACATATATATAACGGGTGTTTGTAAAACGCTCAAGAAAACGAAGGATCCATTATCTTTTAGTCCCAAGTCCAAAGGTATCGTTGGTACTATCGTCTGTCTTCGTTTTCGTGAGCGTTTCAAAAATACCCTGATATGTACGCATTTTCTTGTTTGGTTTTACTTTTAAGGTAATTTTTCAAATCAAGTTCAAAATTATACATACTATAAAACTAATAAATGATGACTTTGTGCCTTAATTCAAAGCCGTAAAGTCGTCATTTATGTGTAATTTAATTAAGTCTTTCAAATAAGCTTGAAGGTTAAAATTTTACTGTAGTGATTTCACTAGCCCATATCATCCCGTGGGTGTTGCGATAGGTGACAGAGGGAAATTGAAGGAGGTGGGCAGCACCATTGGCATCTTCTAGATAACAATTGAAAATAATGTTGCGTGAATAAGTCAACGTCATACACTAGCGCCATCTAGTGTCAGGAACGAGAGCGAGGGCAGCTTTGCAGAAAATGACATCACAAATCTTTCAACCGACAGCGCCATCCGAAGAACTAAGTTTCTAGAAAATCTACACTCGAACACTCGTCGCTTTGCGCGCATTTACTTGAATATTCCGGATGCTTCATTGCTAATTTGTATATATAGGCGCTGCAAGATGCGATCGGGGCAGTATTGGATTTGGCGAGACAAGCGAAGCGGAGCGGAATAAAGTGAATTAGTGTGTTTAATTATTAGTGTTTTAAGTTTTAATTTGTGTAAAGTAAATTAAAGTGTTAATTTAGGTAATTTTATCGGCAATTTTTATTGTCACGAACCTCAAGCTCGTAAAAATAATATAAAAACTGTGGTTTCCAATCTGCCTGCCTAGTATGTAGCCTGTAATGAATTATGATGTAAGAATGAATGCAGACATAAAATTTCATAAATTTCTGGATAGAATTACATACTTTTATTTTCAATGTTAATTGTAAGGGCTATAAGGTCGGAATTGTTTTGCTGATTCAATGCATAATTATTGGAAACGAAAGTATCAGTTAAGATAAAAAGTAACTTCTACTTCATCATCAGCCTGTAAGTCTACAGCTCGATGTAGGCATCTGTTTAGGGAGATTTTACCTAAATCGTCACACTTGGCTGGCTTAGTAATACCAGAATGTCTCGCACTAATAAGGTTGTGGTATTTTAGGTCCAGTGCAAAGGCAACTTACATTAACACAAATTTTTCTTGGACAGCGCGGTTCATAATGGCCTGTAGAGCCACACATGTAACAAACAGGCGGTTTCATTCGACACATATCATCTCGATGCCCAGGACGATTGCAGTAGTTACAGCTGAAACAATACAGAAATTTTATGTTTTCGTTGCTATAAATTACGCAATCACTGTTTACAGCCTATAATAATTATTGTATGCAATAAATAAATAAATAAAAATAAAGGCATTATATAGTCTGTTCTTTTAGATATGGTCGCCTTTGTATAGTCTCGGCTAGACACATGCCGCATCTTGTTTCTTGTCAACGGCGCCGTCGCGACATTATAGATCACGGCGTGCGGCGTACACCCATATGAGAATTTGGCATTCAGGATGTCGATTCTTTCCCAAAATTTGCTATCAAAGTTTATATTTACAATATCAAAATATACTACAAAGTACAGATACAAAAAACTTGTTTTTATTTCTTTAATCCATTAAGATGAGACGAAAGAAACTGAGTACACAGCAGTTTTGAGAGTTTTTGAAAAGAAAAACTGTCATTCTTTACGAGTTTGATTACATTTAACTAATACTAAATAATTTTATAGTTCTTATAAAAACAGAAAAAGATTCGATCTCGATTTTTAGGATGAAATATCGATTCACTGGATCGATTAAGTACTATTATATATCGATTTAAAACATCGTTCTTTTTGGCGCAAGAAATCGATCTTCGATTAATCGATCTCAAATCGACATGCGGCATGCCTATTTGGCATTTTAAAATGAAGCGCCGTAGTGAACGGTTCTTTCCTACCTAACTCGTGTTTATAGTTTACATTCGTATTTTATTACAGTAACCATTAGAATAAAATAGTATTATATTTAATTCTTAGAATGGAAAAACATTTATTTAACAAACATAGTAATAAATAATAAAATCGGTACAAAACCTGATGCCTTAACTGAAAATGTATTAAAAAGTTGTGTTCTCAATCAAGACTGGTTTGTCAGACAAAATTATTATTTGTGTTGGTGAAAACGATAAAAATCCTCTAGCTGTTTCATCAGAATTATATATAACATTAAAACAACTAAGAAAACATACTGTAATTATTTTAAATGTTTTAAATAGTAGATATTTAAATACGGGGATGATAAATTCCAATATTATAAAAGTATGTAGTCAATATAAAAACTGTAATTTTATAAAAGAAAATTTCTATTATAAAAATATATTCAACACTTGTAAAAAAATTAACTATATAATTGATTGTATAGATTATAATCAACAATTTTTAGATTATTCCCAACTAAAAAATATTATTAAAATTAATGAAAGTACATAAGAAAAGTACAATTCCTTACTATTTCGCAAATATAAAAAACAAAACAAAACATAATATTTTAAATGAAAAATCTTGGGTTAAATTGGATAGAATAGAGAGTGTGAGTGACATTAAGGAACCTATAAAGTTCAAAAAAGGAACTATCCCATTTTATTTTTCAATCAAAGAAAAAAATAGTTTATTTCGAAATTAAGGCATTAGACATCAGTAGAAACAGTATTTTAATAAATTATAAAATACATAAAATAGGAAATTCCTATATGCGAGTTTTTCACCAAAACATAGCAGGATCACTAGGAAATTAGACTTACTTGAGGCGTGCATCGCAGAATTTAATTACTCTGAAGAACCAATAGACGTGATTTGTCTAACAGAAACATTCGTAAAAAAGGGAGATGAAGAAAACGTAATTTTTAAAAACTTTAAACTGGCTGCCAATTTCTCAAGAAAACAATCAAAACGTGGTGGTGTGTGTATTCTTGTAAAACAAAATTTCAAGTATCGTATCTTAGATTTTTTACAACTGTTTTCAAAGGAAATTGAGTTTGAATGTTGCGGTATAGAATTGACTGAACAAAAATGTATTATTATTTGTATTTATAGAAAGCCAAACTCGGAATTAGTATATTTTTTACTAAACTTGATGCTTTATTACATAAGCTACGTGAAAAAATAAACAAAAAAATTATAATTGCTGGCGATTTTAACGTAAATATGTTAATGTTGAATAATAAGTCTAATAGATTAAGAAGTATATTAAAAAGCTATGGGTTTCAAATGCATATAACGGAAACAACGAGACAACATACATGTGTAGATCAAATGGCAAGTAATATACAAGGAGCTATCGGAAAAGTCCATGAATTAGGTCTATCAGATCACACGGGGCAAACATTAAGTTTTTTATTAAAAGATACAACAAAGTCTTCTGGGCATTATTATATATTTAGAAGGCAATACACGGAAAGTAATATTAGCTATTTCTGCAATCACTTAAAATCATTATCATTCTTGGACGTATATGAGGAGGATAACGTAGAAAAAGCATTTACTAAATTTTATGACACGTTTGTATTAATTTATAAGCCGTGCTTTCCCATAAATAGAGTCAAAGTAAATAATTTCGATCAAAAATTAAAATGGCTTACAACCGGTATAAAAATTTCCTGTAGAACCAAACGTGTACTTCGCTATAAATATTATAAAAATAAAACTCACGAGAACAAAAATACACTTTATAAAAATATCCTAAAAAAAAAACTATTTTACTGGCACAAAAGCAGATGAATCACAAATACGTACTTAACTCAAAAAATAAAACTAAAGCCACTTGGAACCTAATAAAAGATAATAGTCACACATCCAAATCTCATTGATAGACTCACAGTCAATAATCAAAATATACTAAATCCCATGGAACTAGCTACAACATTTAATCAGCATTTCATCTATTCCATTAAATAATGATTTCTTATATTTACGCGAACACTACACATGATTAAAACTACTTTTACGGATTTATCACGTTTATTTTACTTTTTATTTACTTTTATTTTTAATTCCCGACGTTTCGGGCGCTTTCCAGCACCCATGGTCACGGGGGACTGAGATGACTGACGTCCCGATGTCATTGTTAAACCCGGTGTACCTTCAGCATTTTTAATTATTGTTTATGGTCCGATCTATGCAAAATGAACTGACTATGTCCTGAGGTCTTACAGTGGTATGCTTGGGTTTAGTTTTAATTTTATTGATTATAGGATCCCAAGCAGGTGGTAGTACCCAGCCTCCTTCTCTATTGAAATTAGGATGTTTTTTAATTTCAATAGCCTCACATATCATCCTTGGTAGGAATCGATGTTCTTTCGCGAGGATTTGTGGTCTATCAAATCTGATGTAATGGTTGGGGCCGTCTAGGATATGATCACAAACTGCAGACTTCCCGGAACGTTGATGCTTCACATCAGCTATATGTTCTTTTACGCTGGTCCTAATTGATCTTTGATATATAGGACAAACCAAAAGATCAATTAGGACCCGCGTAAAAGAACATATAGCTGATGTGAAGCATCAACGTTCCGGGAAGTCTATCTGCAATTTGTGGTGTCGGGCCACTAGTTTCTTGCAAACCAGTATTTAAAGAATTGGGTGTTCTTACGCTACCATCCATGTACATTTTTGAACTTTCAATATTCGTAAAAAAGTATCCTCATTTTTTTTTACTAGGTTAAAAGGTACAGTAACATATAGTACCAGATACTTAGATAAAATTATTTTACCTTCATTAAAAACAAGCCTGTACTCAAAAAATGGCTATGTGATGGCTATTCAAGTATTTAATAAAATTCCAAATGAAATAAGGCAACTAGATTATAGTCGATTTAGACGTAATTTATTAAAGTGGCTTCTAGAAAAAACAATTTTATTCGGTAAATGAACTGCTAAAAATAAAAGAACGTTTCTATTGACTGTTAAACGCTGTTTCTTTTTTGATTGTGTTTTAAAGGATTAATATTAAATATTGTAAAGTGAGATATGTGTAAATTTTGTATATTCTAACAATTCTAAGTTCATTAGTAAATAAGTTTTCATGTACCAAAATTGGTGAAATATGTGATACATTATTATTTTATAAGAACATCCTTGTACCAAATTTCTTGTGAATAAATTTATTTATTTATTTATTTAAAATAAAAGCAAATTAGTAAGTGCGCCTGCGGGTGTACCGACACTATCTTAGCGAGCAGACAATACACCGCTAACCCTACGCCAAAAACTGTTTACGATTTTAATATATGAATAAGTCTCATGCTTATTTACTGTGTAATACGCATTTACTGTATAATACACAGGTAAGAAGGAATCTAGAGTGTAACGCCGTAACATAGTTGCCACACAAAAATAGGTATAGTACAATGCTAGAACGCGTCCAAAATAAATTTATTAGATATCTTTATATGAGCTATTATGGGGTTTACCCTATGTACCCATTAATGTACCCAACTTTATTCTGAGTATGGTTGGCTACAACGAGTTGTGGGTAAGAATGAACCTCTCATTTGCCCTATACATTTTTAAAATGCATAGAGGAAAAATATATAACAGTGACATATTGGTGCGGATTGATCCGTATTCCAGACGGATATGTATGTAAATGGCACGTCAGAGGCTGCGGCTGCTCTTACGTGTCACGCGCCCGCACAAATATACTGGAACAGTTTTATATGCGGTAGAGCCATGCTGCAGTTATATTAGTAGTATAGTTGTAGTATGAATGGGTCGGCTCGACCGGGGAAGGACCACGCTCTCACAGAATACCAGCGTAAATAGTAGCTTAATCCTGCTGTGTTACGTATGGTGAGTGTAGAGAACCGGATACCCTTTTTACTAGAAATGAGGCATTCCATCTTTGTCCTCATGGGTGACAAAGCATCTGCATTTTCATTTGTAATCAAGGATACATGTAGGTGCCTATGGGCCACAGCAACCACTTACCATCAGGTAGACTGTGTTGCTCGTTTGTCACCCTATCCTGTAAAAAGGAAAGTTTTGTTTTGTACTTTTCACTAGTGTTATTGACAGATTGTCCTGGCCTTCTTTTGATATATAATAACACTATCTTATTGATTTCAATAAAGCCTAAATCCTTTTTTAAATTGTTCTTCTAAGATAAAAAATTAACTTACGTTGGCTTCCTTTTTGATAATCCTGGCATTCTATCTTTGGGATCAATAACCCATAAACTTTTGTCACCTAGAAAGAAATTTAATTTTAGTAAGATCTCCATGAAACTTTTTTTTTTCACAAATATTTATTACACTTTATTATTTAAAACAAAGTAACAATCTCCATGCATACTATTACTGAGTATGTTTATACTGTTCTTAGTAAACAAAATTTTTTGGATGTGGTAGAGCCATGCTGCAATTATATTAGTAGTATAGTTGTAGCACAAATGGGTCGGCTCGACCGGGGAGGGACCACGCTCTCACAGAATACCAGCGTAAAATAGTAGCTTAATGCTTCTGTGTTTTGTATGGTGAGTGTAGAGAACCGGAGACCTTTTTAACTGGAAATGAGGCATTCCATCTTAGTTCTCACGGGTGACAACGCATCTGCGTTTTGATTCTTAATCGAGGATAAATGTAGATGTTTATAGGCCACAGCATCCACTTACCATCAGGTGGACTGTGTGCTCGTTTGTCACCCTATCATATAAAAATACACCCATTTTCAAAAAGTTCTTTAAATGAATCCTTGAGAACCATAAATGAACAATTATAATTTTTATATATTTTTTAAAACCAAATAGTGCCATAAAAATTACTCTTAATCTATCATTTAAAATATTTGCGTGAATACGCTAGCCGCGCCATGTTGTTCGTGACGTCACTGTCCCAGAATTTTGTCTATTTTGCAAAGGAATAAAATACTTTACATTAAATTAAAAATTAATATAAGATACTTTTTAATGTTTAATAATGAGTTATCATTTATCATTGTTGTGTTGTGCCTGAATGCAAAAATACGAGCATAAGTACACCAGGAAAGTTATGGATTCAAGTGCCAACTGGTAAATACTTGGTTAAAACTGACAAGAAGATATCCCAATACATTGTCTAAAACTAGACTATTCTTCTGTGAAGATCATTTTGATGTAAGTATGAGTTATATTGAACCATTGAGCTATTATGTACTATGTACTAGAGGCGACACTGCATTCAGCAACTCTGTTCCACTCAACTGCGGTGCATACACCGCACTTTAATCAGTCACTCGCTAGGCGCTTATAGAGTTGTCACGTGTTGTGTTGATTTTAAAAAAATCTATTGATAAAAATATGCCGTCGTGTGTACTTAGATATTGCACAAATAATTCAAGAAATGTCAGCAAAAACCAAGAAATTACTTTTCATCGGTTAATAAGATACTTAATCAATAAAAAAGTATTATAGATTAATAATAAAACAAATTATTCCTAAGACGCCATCTCGTGTCATGAAATATAGATTATGAAATTAATATGTTCAGATGCGACATTTCTGTGGGTACAGTATAAGACGAATATATTATTATACAATTTTTTTGTAGAAACATATATAAGTCATTATAATTGCTAAATTTTTCATGTTTAAATCTGTTTACTATTCTTTTATTTTATTTTTAGGTTTCCACATCAAAGTCAAAGTGATATAAATTCGTCCATTTTTAACTCTCGCGTGCCCAGCATTTATAAACGACTCTTATTCTAACTTAAATAAATATATTTGTAATTTAAATATTATGTTAATAAGGTTTGTTAAACATACATTTAGTATGTTTTTTTCATATTTGATATTTTAAAATATTCAGATAAAAATATCATTAAAATGTATAACAATATGTAATATTATATATATATATATATATATATATATATATATATATATATATATATATATATATATATATATATATATATATATATATATATATATGGGGGATGAGTCGCTTGCGTCCGTAGGCTTCGACCTAACCTTAAAACCTAAACCTAACCTTAGGCCCACCCTACACGTGTCCCCCGGGTGGTGCTAAACGAGCGACAAAGCCGAAAAAATAGACTCGGACCCTCGCCGTATGGTAGCGGCGTAAAATCTACCACCACCCCTTGTTCGCACCATGACTCAGCAAATAAAAGAAATGGCCCCGAGTTCCCGGCGCCCCTTAAAAGGGGCAGAGGTGCGAAGAATCTCCGGGAGAAAAACCGGCGACGAGGTTCGCCACCCGTCACGTTCTGTCTCCCGGAGGGGCGAAAAGTGGATTGCGGAAACCCGTCTGGCTACGCTGAATGTATGTGGAGGAATGAACAATAAGATGGATGAAGTATGCGAAATGATGAATGACAGAGGAATAGATGTGTTATGTGTGAATGAGACGAAACGAAAGGGAAAGGATGCCACTGCACATGGTACGTATACCGCGTATTGGTCTGATGTAGGCGAGACCGAACGGGCATGCCAGGAAGTCGGTCTCATCCTTTCAGAAAGAATGGGTCAATGTGTGAAAGAGTATGAATGTGTAAGCCCGAGACTGCTATGGTTACGAATGAAAGTGGGCTTAAAGAAGCTGTTCCTGCTAGGGGTGTACGCCCCAGACATGTCTAAGCCCACTTACATCCGAGAGCAGTTTTGGGACACGGTAAGGATGGTGTTGACAAAATGTAAGGAAAATGAAAATATTATTATGTTAGGAGACTTTAATGGAAGGGTTGGGGTGAAGAGGTCTGGTTATGAAAGGATATTGGGAACGTTTGGTGATGAAAGTATAAATGAGAATGGTGAAGACCTCCTCACCGTATGTGCGGAAAAGAATCTTTTTGTGACGAATACTTTTTTTCGTCATAAGAAGATTCACATCTATACATGGGAAAGAGGTGATGATAGAAGCATGATAGATTTCGTAATTGTGGATGAAAGAATGAGGAGCGCAGTCGTAGATACAAGGGTTTACCGGGGGTCCAACGTAGGGACGGATCATTACTTGGTCTTATGTCGAATTAATGGTCTTTTCAAGCGTTGGCGGCATCGGACATCTGTGTCTACCACTGCGTTACAGCGTATAAGAATAGAGAAGTTACAAGATGAAGATGTGAAAGAGAAGTATAAATGTAGACTGAGAGAAAATATTAGATGTTTGAATGAGTTGTGTATGAATGATTTAGACTTGAATACTGTGTGGGATAATATTAAGAAAGGTTTGGTGGATACCGCCACCGAAGTATGTGGTGTAAGTAAGAGAACAAATGAAAGGAAAAGTAATACGTTATGGTGGGATGATGAGGTGTACGGGTGGAAGTTGAATCAAAGAAGAAAGCATGGTTAGATTTACTAGCAACCAAAGCTGGTAATTCTTCTGGTTTGAATGATAAGATTGAAAGAAAAAAAGCAGAATTTAGACGTCTAAATAAGAGAGTAAAAGAAGTTGTTGAAAGGAAAAAGAAAGAAAGAACGGATAAGAATGATAGAAGGATATCTGATAATTTCCAGGCTAACATAAAAATGTTCTGGAAACTCGTAAGAACTGCCAGGGGAAATACAAAACAGCCTATAATAAATGCTATAAGAGACGAGAATGGATGTATTCTGAATGATGAAGTTTCGAATTTAAACAGATGGAAGGAATACTTTGAAAGCGTATTTATGAGTGAAGAGTCGTCTGAATTAAATGAACTAGAAATTCCGAAAGAAGTGGAAAGGGGTATGGAGATAAGTGTAGATGAAATAATGAAAGCAATGAAAAGCATGAAAGCAGGTAAGGCAGCTGGATAAGATAGAGTATCACTCGAGATTCTAAGGGCTGGAGAGGGAGTAGTGGCAGGCCTGCTGTACACCTTGTTTAATTTATGTTGGGAATTAAAACGGGTACCGGATGACTGGTGTAAAGCAGTTATAGTACCAATATATAAAGGAAAAGGGTCACAGCAGGACTGCAAAAACTACCGCGGTATCAGCTTGCTTAGTATTGTGGGTAAACTGTATGCTAAGGTGTTAATTGAAAGAGTTATGAAAGAAACTGATGGAAAAATTTGGGATGTGCAAGCGGGTTTTAGAAAGGGAATGGGGTGTACAGATCAAGTCTTTTCCATGCGCATGGTTGCGGAGAAGTTTTTGGCCAAAACCAGAAAGTTTTTTGTGCATTCATGGACTTGGAAAAGGCTTATGACAGAGTGGACAGGAATGTGTTATGGCAAACACTGAACTCATATGGGTTGAGCGATGGTTTGATACAGGCATTAAGGTCTCTTTATAGGGACTCTAGTGCTTGTGTCAGGATCAATGGGGTCTACTCGGACTGGTTTGGCATCCAAAAAGGTGTCAGACAGGGCTGTGTAGCTTCCCCTTGGCTGTTCAACCTATTTATGGACCGGTGTTTGCAAACTTTGAAAGATGAAGAATGTGGGTTAAGAATGGGCGAGTTAACCGTCAAATGCCTTTTGTATGCCGATGATCAAGTCATATTTGCGTCATCGGCGGCTGAGTTGCAAATGATGGTTACATTAATGAACTGGGAATTAAAAGAAAGGGGAATGAAAGTGAACGCATGTAAGACGAAAGTGATGGTTTTTGAAAGAGAAGAAAGCAAAACGGTATGTGAAATAAGAATAGAAGGAGAGTTAATTGAGCAAGTGGATGAGTTTGTGTATTTGGGATGTGTATTTAGCAGGGATGGTGGATATGATAGGGATATAGAACGACGAGTAAATGCAGGGAATAGAGTGAATGGGGCACTACACTCTATTATGAAGAACCAGAATGTGTCAAAACAGGCACGTATGGTAATTCATAATGCTGTGTTAGTCCCTACTTTAATGTATGGTAGTGAAAGCTGGGTGTGGCAGAAGAAGCACGAAAGTAGAATAAATGCTGTAGAAATGCGGTCTTTAAGGAATATGCTAGGGTTGAATCTGAATGACAGGTTGAGAAATTGCGTGATAAGAGATAAATGTGGTATGCAAGATGATGTTGTGACCAGGATTAAGAAAGGAATGCTTCGGTGGTTTGGTCATGTGGAAAGAATGAATGAGGAAAGAGTGACAAAGCAAATTTATATGGCAGATGTGAACGGCCGAGTCGGGAAGAGACTTAACTTAGTAACTTACTTCTAAGTTAAGACTTAATACTTCAATGTATTTAACTAATGTTTATACAAAACAAAATATCACAAGGTGAAGTGTATCACAAGTCAAATTTTGTAATAAATTATGTTAACGTCGCTGTAGAATGAATACCTCGTATGTCAAAAAAGTATATTTCTTTATTTTTGTAAAAATCAAATGAAAACCACGTATTTTATAATACAGCAAAATCGTGAACCCGATATGCCTAACTATTAGTGCCATATATGGAGTTAAACGAAAACCTCTTATTTATTACTCGTTGGCAATTTTGTCTTCACAAGTGAGAAAACCTCGTAAAAATTGCATGGTGTGGGCGTTACTCTCTATTTTTGAGATTTTTAGTGAAAAATTGTGGATAAATCGGTGTGAAGTAAGTTTATTTGTTGATAGAATCAGGCGTTACTTTGCGGAAATCCATTATAATAAAAAATAAAAATATAAATTTCTTTGCAACTTTCCGCTAAACATATAAAATGATGTGTCTTACCTGGATTGAAGCGCACCTCCCGCCCTCCCTCAATTGCATACACTAACTCCGTCACCACTAGACCAAGCACCACTACTCTCAACACCACTATTCCAGGCAAGACACACCATCGACGATAATACGACACGTGTTTCGCCTCTACACGAGGCATCCTCAGGTAATATAGACTCTACGGCGGCTGACCGCTAAGTGAGCATTCTATACATATTATTCTTAGCGGTCAGCCGCCGTAGAACGAAATTAACTATTTTTTTCGTTTCCTGTAAAGTTTAGATCTCTGGACATACGAGGTTATCATTCTACAGTGACGTTAACTTAGATATTATAACAAATGATTGATAATGATTGTAATTATAGATAAAATAAACTATGATTTATTAAAAATACACTCTGACCTGGTATTGTGTTTTTGTATAAACAAAAGTTGGTAATAGGTACTTACATTGATGTTTTAACATTCCTCAACTCAGTAGAACAAAAATTGGGATTGCATGCAAAAAATTTTGTCACCATCAATTTATTTATCCTTGGTACATTAGTACTTTCTGCTTTGACGAATTCATCTTCCATGATGCCTTTTCAATAAAATTCGGAATAAAACTCAATAAACATAATGATAATTGAAATTTTTTTAAATAACATAGCACATTAGCTAGTTCTCTTAATCAGTGACACAGAACACTAATACCCTTAGGTGGGATCAGTGACGTCACAACAGTATCTAATATGGCGGACAGCGTTTTGATGACTTGTGATGAGGCTCAGACGAAAAAAAATATTCTTAAAATTAAAATATAAAATTTATAATGCAATTTTATAAATAGAAATCAATATTTCTCGATAACTTTTTACAAAATCTAACATAAATGCATACTTTTTGATTTTTCTTATGCATAGTGTAAAATACTCTATTATTTAAAAATGATTATGGTGTTAATATGTAATATTTAGATTGTTTATTTATTAGCAGTTGTAATGTTTGTCAACAGTAACGTATCCATTCATATATCAAATTGAAAAAAAATTACTTGCACTTACTTTTACACTTGCATTAATAATATTCTAGTTAATATAATATATAATTTAAGTTGTGTGTACACTCATAGATTAGCAAGCCTTTTTGCTTACTTATTTGACATCATAATGGTAGTCACTTTATAGTATGTCACATTGTACTTACGCTATAAAGCTTTTCTATGAAAGCTACCATAACTTTTAAAACATATGCAATGCACTTATGTCTTTGCGTTGTAGCATGGTGCGAATGACAGCTCACGTCTATGAAGTTTCGTATTTTTTTTATATAAACTGTCACATAGATATTGTTGTACTTCATGGATGGGTACCTACCGCCTACTTAAGAGAGTGATGTTGCACGCTAAACTATGCCATGAATAACGAACAACCACAGACTATCAAGAATCGATTTTAAAATAAATCGAATACAGTGAATTTCATTAATTACGACCTTGGTTGTAGCGACCATTTGCCTATAGCGACGTTAAATCTAAGTCCCTTGAATTTAAAGCATACTTTAGTACAAAATTCATGTGGCTATAGCGACTCTGGATGTAACGCTGAATTCGGTAATAGCGACTGTTTTTGATGAATAATTTGTAACAAATTCTTAGAAATCGTTGTGTTGGTGTTTTCTCCTACTCTAAATTTCGATTAAAAATCAATATTCACTGTGTATTTACATTCAAACTTCGCAAACATGTCTATTACGAAATGTTATCAGTGTGTGAAAAGCGTAAATATGGAGGATGCAGTGCAATGTGATGGGTGTAAACGACACTTGTGTTTTACTTGTAGTGGACTTACTAACAGTGAAACCAAACGTACAATGCTGTTCCTATGCATACCATGTCGCGAGGGGCTGTTTCAAGTACCGATTTTGATAAAAGCTGTTGATGCATTGCGGGATGAAATACAGCAGTTGCTATCGGAATTGGCATCGAAATCTGGCCTAACTGATGCCACTTCTGCTTCAAAAACCGTCACGTCTGATGTTGATGAAATACGTGAGCGGGAGCGCCGAGCGTGCAATATTTTGATCGCAGACACCACGGAATCTGAGGGGGAAGATGTGCAAATACGCCAGAAACATGATGAAAATGTGGTGAACAATATTATTAGTAATCTAAACGACGAAATATCCCCAAGTGATGTGCTTAAATTATAAGGCTAGGAAAAAGAGAAACAGGCAAGACTCGTTTGCTCAAAGTAGTGTTTAAGTCTCGCTGGGTAGCTTTCAAGGCACTTCAAAACAAACAAAAGTTGAGCAAACCGTTGCAAATCTACTGTGACCAAACACCAAAACAAAGAGAGGCCCTACAGGCTCTGCGTACCGAACTGCTGGCTAGGCAAGAGGAGGGTGAAACGGACATCACAATCAAATATGTCAAAGGAGAACCCAAAATTATAAAACAAAAAAACTAATCACTAACAACCCGTACGCTACACTCACATTTTTATACACTAACATCTGGTCTCTGAATACTAAGTTTGATTTACTGCTTCTTGAAATACAAACAAAAAACCCTACATTTGTTTTACTTACAGAGACTTGGCTCAAAAGCATAGACACGGGAGCCAGCATTTCGATTCCAGGTTACACACTATACAGATTAGACAGAAAAATAATTCCTGGAGGAAAATCAAGAGGTGGTGGTGTAGCAGTTTATGTACGGAAATTCATTAATAATGTACCAATAGTTGTAAAAACAGAAGCATTATATCTTGATATTCAACTAAAATCACATCACTTTCTGTTAGTGGTTATATACAGAGCGGACAATGACAAGGAATGGAATATTAAGGACAAAATACTATATGAAAACTTAAGTACTGCATCTGCACACAACACCATGGTCATAGTTGGGGATTTTAACTACAGGGACATTGTTTAGCCTCTTTCTCATAATCAGAGCTTGCATGACTCAGCTCAGCTCTTTCAAAAATTCTACTTTGACTCAGCTCTATGCCAACTTGTCACCGAGCGAACCCGCTATCAATCCGGAAATATTCCCTCACTACTGGATTTGGTAATGACAAATGAGGAAGATCTTATCTCAGGCATTACCAACTCAGCTCCAATTAGTAAAAGTGACCACTGTTTAACCTTTCAGCTGCGGAGACTCTAACCGTAATACTCCGTTGACTGCGGAGCTGTTTAATAAAATGGACGGCTGATTGCGCCCAATCCGTTTAAACGCAAATATCTTTATTTTGGTATTTCGAATACCATAATATGTATACATTTCTGAATTCTCTATGAAATTTCCTATAAACGAGTACATATATTTAATAAAGTTTTAAAGTGATTAGTATAACTAAATATTGAATAAAGTCAAAATTATCATATTTCTCAATGACACAAAGTTTTTTAATAGTTCAATTTTATTTTATTTTAATCTTGCGTCTATTGTTTGCAATATTTTATGTGCAAAATCATAGGCTACAATACAATTTTTTATCATAACACGCATTAATAATAAGCTTACAAGAACCCACAATCAACATACACCGATTATTGCGCGTCAATCATACTAATGGCTGACTCAAGGAACGGACGACATTTAAGAATGATTTAAATAAAATATACTACTAAAGTGTATAAGCTGTGGGGTTTTTATGCTAGCCTTTTTTATCCTGTACACATTGACATATGGTAGAATGAGTTAGAAATAGCGCATCATGCTTTGTTTTTTCATTAAAAGAGCGGGTAAAAAATGTCTAACACTTGGACGCCCGCAGTCAACGGAGATATTTTCGTGTCCAAGTCTTAGACATCCGCAGTTGAGAGGGTAATTGAATTTCAAACTCAATACCTCATCTCAAGCCCTTCAGCGCAAGGATTATTTAGACGTGCTTTACATAAAATAAACTATGAGATTGTTAATGCAGAGCTCAAAAAGACGCTATGTAATCATGACTGGAGTAAATCAGTAGATGAACAGTGGATGGCCCTGAAGGATGAAGTGGAAATTGTTTTAGACCGACATGCTCCTCTCAATATGGTTAAAAAAAAGAAAAATCTAAATAAACCCTGGATAGATGCTTCCATTGTTGAATTGACAAAACAGAAAAAGATTTTATGGGACTCATATGTAGCAGACAAGAAATGCGATACAAAATATAAGGCCGACAGAGACTGCAATAACAGGTGTGTTAGTGAAGCAAGAAGACTTAGAAGTCTTTACGAAGCTAAGATTGTCGAGAGCGGAAACAAACCCTTCTATGCTCACCTACGCAGTTGCATGGCTTCTAAAGTTGGTCTGCCCCCTGTGATATGTGATGAACTTGGCAATCGTGTGGTTGAAGGGTCTAAAATTGCCGAAGCATTTGCTTGTGAATTTGAGAAAGCATATTCATTGGAACCTGACCTTAATAATATTTCCATACCTAGAGTTAAAAACTCCATAGATGACATCCATTTCATATCACAGGATGTGCTTATGGTTCTCAAGTCCCTAAATATAAACTCTGCTGCCTGATAATGTCCCTGGAGTATTTCTCCAATCATGCGCTGAAACCATCACACCTGTCTTGGTCAATATTATGAATGAATCATATGCTTCAGGTGAGGTATCAAAAGACTGGAGACATGCTATAGTAACACCTGTTTTTAAAAAGGGTGATAAATTAGATCCAGCTAACTACAGGCCAATCAGCTTAACTAGTATTGTTTGCAAATGTATAGAGAAGATTATATGTAAAAAAGTTCCTAGCAGATGAGAAAATTATTCCGGATAACCAGCATGGCTTTGTGGAACGGCGCTCGACTACAACTAACCTTCTTTCTTGCTACCACAGATGGACTGAGGAATTTGATAAACATAATCCTTTGGATATATTCTACCTGGACTTTGAATGGGCCTTTGACAAGGTACCACACAGACGTCTTTTGGATAAATTGGAACATCTGGGTATCCGAGGAAATCTTCTGAAATGGATCATAAATTATCTGAGTGGAAGAACCTTTCAAGTAAGAGTTGGAAATGTATATTCGCAACCTAAAGACGTCTTCAGTGGAGTGCCACAAGGATCTGTGCTCGCGCCTACCCTATTTGGTATTTTTGTTGCTGATCTGAGTTCTATAATACACTCAGAAGCCTGTTTCTTTGCTGATCATGTGAAATACTTCGGAAATCCTCTATTGAACCAGGGAACCTTAAGAGTAGACTTAGAGCGTATACAGGACTGGACAAAAAAATTGGGTTATAAGACTTAATGCTTCTAAGTGCACAGTTCTGCATCTAGGCCGAAACAATCCCAGAGAAATGTATAACATTGGAAATTCAATAGTACAGTCAGTTAACTCACACAAGGATTTAGGTGTCTTAATATCATCCAACCTCAAGTGGGCTGACCATATCCATAGTATTGTCAAAAAGGCAAACAGCATTTTGTATGCAATCAGACGATCGTTTCAGCATCTGACTCCAGATAAGGAACTGACTCCACTTAAGGTTTATAAAACATACGTCCGACCGCTGATAGAGTATGGATTTCAAATTTGGAACCCCTATTTTCTTAAGGATGTGGATTTGCTGGAGAGTGTACAGAGAAATGCCACAAAAATTCCATTATGCCTTTGCAAAAAGCCATATGAAGAGAGATTAAAAATATTGAATCTAACAAAGCTGAAATCTCGCCGTACCAGAGGAGACCTTATTGAAACCTACAAAATATTGACAAATAAATATAATTGCAAAGAGTTGACACATATTTTTAACATCAGCAGTATCCACCGACCTAGATATCCTAACTATATGAGATTGGCCCACACCCACTCATACACTAATGTGGGACATCACACACTAAACAACAGAATCATAAACATATGGAACAAGTTGCCTCAAGATGTGGTAGATGCTCCCTCTGTGATTAGTTTTAAAAACAAATTGGACAAATGGTGTAAAGATAATCCAATTTAGTGTATTCTTAGTGTGAACTTGGACTAATATAAAACACCAACACAGATATAGGCATATCAGCTATAAGCTGCTCGCCTATTACCAGATAATAATAATAATAATAAATTTATGGTTCAGTTACAAAGTGATATTCTGAGTAGCATTGTACCAGTGAATAACTATGTGTGGAAATATTTTCAATAATAAATGAATATAAACCATACACCTACTTTACCTTTGCCTGTAACGACTTCCGGATATAACGACGAAAATAGAATAGTCCCTTCATCGTCATTATACCCGAAATCCACTGTATATACAAATCACGTAAATATTTGTTGAAATTGTAGCTAATCGTTTAACAAATTTTGATTTAAAAAAAATGCACATGGGACGAATATGCAGTGTTTCCAAAACATGGACGATAAATTATTCGTTGGTCAGCACAGGCGATAAGAATAATTATAAATGTGTCAAAAAGACTTGGCTACGAAAATGCATTTTGTATTTTTATAACGTTAGATTTGAAAACCAAATTCTCGATAATTTTTACCTTCTGTCCCGATATTTAGCCCACCTTGAAAAGCTACGGGTGCAGTCAACGCCGTACTGAAAATTACGGATGCTGGCAGCCATTTTATTTGTTTAAATGTTAATATGAATGTTGCAATTAACATGAATATAAGTTGATTTTTATTTTCAAACTAATACATATCTATACATTGATGTGTTTGTTTGTAAATTCCAAATACCAGCCTTTTACTAAATGCATATGAAAATTTATACAGTATTTATAACAAAAGACAAATACAATTTTTAAAATAAATTGTCAGTCTGTTTGTTCCAGCTTATAGTTTACACTAGCAGATAGCGGATGTTATAAGGAGTAACACAGGCTTCTTTTATTTTAGAAAATTAATTAGGATTCCACGCAAAAAAAATAGAAACCTACAAAATCCAATTGTACTAAACAACATGCGAGCGAAGTCAGGGGAACAGCTATTATTTAACTATTATGTCATAATTTGTATTAAACTCTAACTTAATTTAAAATGCATTATAGTTTATAAAGAAATATGTTTCGGTTTTAATTTTATATCGATAGCTAATCGATAATTTTTGCTTTGCTTTGTGTATTAATCGCCTTTTTAAAATCCATATAACATTGTTCCATCTCTAGACATGCCTAACTGTAAGCTGTCACCCACACCATGCTATAACGCAAAGACTATAGTGACTATCCTATATGCTATAAGCTAATAGGCCTGCAGATCTATGTTTCAAAGCTGTGGAGACATTGGCATAATCACAGATGAATAAAAAACTGAAAACCTTTATTACACTATGGAGCTGTTGTTATTTTACTAAATTAACATGAAAGCTAACGGGTTAGTAAGCTGAAGTGGCAAAGGGCTGGCAATATAGCTTGAAGAACTGACAACCAATGGGGAAGAAAGATTTTTATGTGGCAACCTCCTACAGGTAAACAATGTGTAGAGATGCCCCCTCAATAGATGGGAGTGAGTAATGGTAATTAATTCAGGAAGTCAATGGATGGAGGTGGCTCATGGCCGTGCTTTGTGCCAATTCTTGGGGGAGGCCTGTGTTCAGTAATGGACTTGTGAAGGGATGTAATGAATAAATGAATGAGAACTAGTTAGCTCTGAACCTAGGCTAAATGTTAGCCTAGATGTTTAGTTCCTTTAGCATGGGGCCAGATTATAAGTGATACAAAAAGTACTGTAGTAGCTACAACTTATCATCAGAGTTGTAAGCGGCACATTTATATTATAAATGTATATCTTATCTTACCCACTACAAGTTTACATACTTTGTTGAACATATTCATACTTACGGGACATATTTTTTTGTATCTCACGATGATTGAAATTTTCTCCACCCCAACTCTCATTATAGAATTTCTCCATTTCGGCACGAAGAGTTGTCAAAGAATATCTGCGTTTTTTACACACTTTATCTTTGCCCTTCAAATTATCAAAATCAAGATTTTCATACAAAATGGCAGGTACTTTTGTGGAACCAAACCTAGTTGCATCACCTTCAGGTGTAATGTCAATGACCCCTGATTCTTCTGGTTCTGGAAAACCCGTTACATTTGCCATAACAATGTTTTCATTGATAACAGTCTGGTCTAAAGTAGTGTCTGTCAAATCTACAGTTGGTAAATTTTGTTGTTGTGTTAAAGTGCTATTTTGTTTTGGTGCCTTAGGCAACTGTTCGATACTGTCATGTTTTTCTAAACAAATGCTACTATCAGAAGTTGTACAAATATCAGATTCCATTCCTTTTTGGTTTTGTTTGGCAGGGCTTGTTTTTTCCGATTGATTGGAATCAGATTCATAGACATCTGTGCTTGGAAAACTCTTCTCTGTTACACTATAAGAACCACGATTTTTATCTAGGTCAATTATAGATTGATTACTATCCGAATCATAAACATCGGCATTTGGAATACTCTTTTCAGATACTGAATAATTTTTTTTCTGTTTCTTTTTTCTGGCTTTACTTTTGGGTGTTGCAAAGTATTCTCCTTCTTTAGGCACAGTAGCTACAGATGCTTGCGTGCTTGTTACTGGGGTAGATGTTGCAGCCTCTTTGTTTTTCTTCTTTTTTTTCTTTTTAGGGGGAGTACTTTTGTCCATGATGTCAGAGCCATGAAGGCTGAAGTCAAAACTATGATTATTTGGACGTTTGGAGGAGATGTTAAGTGCAATACAGTCACCACGTATAAATTCATCGGAAACCGATGAGACAATTGAAGGAACAGGACTTGCTGAAACCTCTCTATCACCCCTATTTGTGCTTATTTTATTTTCTGGGGCTCTGTTACTATTTTTGTCTTTGAGCTCGGTGATCTTAGATATTTCAGAAATTTCATCCTCATCTGAACTATCTATGGTAATGGTAGGCTTTGGTGGCAATTGAACCTCAATAACTTCATCTTCATCACTTGTTTCCAGTTCCACAACATGAGAGGGTTCATCATTTTCTAATATCTCTATGCTTTTCTTTATGTACTGTGGCACTGGTGATTGGAATATTGACAAATCTGCAGATAACGGAGGTGTAGGTTGACGTTTCTCCTCTTTGGTCTTTGCATTCTCCGAAACTGAGGATTTGTTTATAGACAGATTGGAATCTTTAGCAGCGTTAACTTTCTGTAATGCCTGATCACCACTTGTACGCCAGTAACGGCGCACAGTGCTTTGAGGTATGTTGTCCACAATGTGGTTAACATCCTTATGGTTGGTGGCCACATTCGCTTGTGATTCGTCTACATAATGTAGCATAGAGTAAAACCGTTCTTCTAACTCATTCTCATTAAGATCCTGAAAGTTAAAAGGATTGCAAAATCATCACGTATTATTGTGTCACAACAAAAATATGGTAACCTCCGAACTCACCTCCTCCATATTTCAGCGGTGAATTTAGATTAAACAAAATATCACACGAAATTAACATAATCGAAAATTGTAATGAAACAACTATAAAAGTGCTGAAAGCATTACGAATAACTAAAAGAAGATTTGTATTTATTATGGACACGTCTGACACTTCATTGCGAGTCTTAGAACTAAGCACAGACTACTAAGAGGAGAACTAAAAAAAACAACTAATCCAAAGAGTAAAGAATATAGGTAAAATAGAAATTGGTCTTTTTTGACAAAAATCAAAGAGTATATATATTCACTGCTATGGAGGTTAGAGAGAAGGAGAACGATCGCTACGTGCTAAAGCTTAGCCCGCCTGTCCCTGAAAATTTGTAGAATTTATAGCCGCGTTGCCGTCGGTACGTTGTATCTGCGAAGCTAGCTGTTTATGAGTACAAATAGATGAAGTTAGTTGAATAATGTTTAAATTTAATCGTAAAAATATAATATAATAATAAAGTAAAAATTTAATCGAAAATAAACGTGCTCCGTTATTTTTTATTTTATTTCATTTTAGAAAATAAATATAATAAATCAATAATAATTTATATTTGTAATAATTACAAAAAACATGACTTAAAATTTATTTATTAATAAATAATAATAATTTCGTTATTTTCTTTTTTCTTTGAATCATATTAGATACACGTATATTAAACGTTGATAGATCATTTCAAACTAGCGCACAACAGCCCGCTTTTATTGAGACAACTTAGCAATCGCAGCGCCTCACTTAATTTGTCCATATTTCTGGAACACTTTTCTACAGCGATCGTTCTCCTTCTCTCTAACCTCCATGTTAACTACGTTGATACAAATGTTCATGGACAGATTGGTAAGAACTCATGGTTCTGATCATAGAATACTATAAAACATATCTACATAATAGAACAGGGGAGTGGGCGGAACCCGTGTAGCCACTAAAATGCCACTAACACGTCAATTCACACGTATAAGTGTCAACACGAGATGTGTTTGACGTTACAATCATTTCCAAATTTCGCATGCAAATTATTTAGAAAATGCCGAATTGCACGCTATTTACAAATAAATATGTATTAAAATCCGTCTGTCAACACAGCGAATTGGGTTTATAGCAGTAATTAACTGAAAATACGACGTAATTTCTTGTATGTGTGCTCCTGCGACTGCTATCCTTGTACAAAATAAGGTATTAGTAAGAATTATTCACATACTATAATCGTTAAAATAAACATCTTGGACAGTTCTTGAAAAAATTTTTAGCGCGCGGTATGTCCTCGGGTCTGTGGTATCCGGGTCTTTAGGAACCAAGTGATTCCGGTAGTGAAGAGGCTCGTGAGCGACTTGTTGAGAGCCTCTTGGAACTGTCGGGCGAGCACAGTGTGACACACCACAAACCCCTTCAGCCAGTATTGATGCAGCCCGTCGAGTCTCGGACTTTTCCAGTTCGGGGCCTTACGGACCGCCTCAGGCTACGTCATCTGGCGTTATAATGACGGGGTCCATGGGCGTTATACTCGCACACTAACTCGCCACAACTTCGGTCACAGAGCCCTCGCTGTCGTTTACGGGCTCTGACCACAGTTCGCGCCAGAATGTTACAGTGTCGGCCTGATTCGGTGCTGGACCGGTTCCACTTACCATTGGTCGTTCTAATGATTCATAGAGCCCTCTGATTCTGGTTGAACCGACTCAACCTCTCGGTATAACGCCGAATCCGCTCTTCCCAAGCAGCGATTCTCTGCTTCAGATCATCTATGTGCTCCGTCAGTTTTTGCATTATATCCGGCTGGGCCAAACAGACATTTGTCCCAGTACATATTAAGCCCCCACATTGCTCTTATTCTTTTAAAATATTGTTTTCTTGTACCTAGATTTACATACTTATTCCGCTCAAGTCCAGTATGGAAATATTCGGATATTTTAAACTCAAGTCCAGTATGGAAATATTCGGATATTTTAAAAGATATTGATAATAATCTTAAAATAGCTATAGAAAAATTCTAAATTTAACGTTAAATACAACATCCTGGACTCAAGATACCTTATCTGCAAAATTTGGTGGTAGTGGTGTGAGAAATCTTTCTAACGATGCATTACCTGCTTTCCTTGCCTCCGTGGAAGTGTCAGTGATTTGTGTGAAATCATTTTAAATAATAAATTAGATCTGTGCTTACCTACGGAAGCAGGGAAGACATGGTGAACGCTCTGTTCCAGCGGGAATGTTCTACTGGAAGTTAAGCCACAAAAACAGTGGGATATTACATTGATACGAAGTGTGCAGAAAGATTTGTTTCATAATTTGAAGCTCTAGCTGTTTCGATTAAGGACTCTAGTAACTGGTTATACGATTTAATCTCGGTCACAATTCTTGATGGTAGGCTTTCACGGCACGGTTCTTTGAACGATGTCATCCGAAAAGCTCTTGTCTATATAAATATTCCCTTGGTTTTAGAGCCTAGTGGAATATTTAGAGACGATGCCAGGTGACCCGACGGTATGACATTGGTCCCTTGGGAGAGATGAAAAGTACTAGCGTGATATGCTACTTGCGTAGACATTTTGGCGGCCTCTCATCTCAGAGGTACCTCGTTT
The DNA here is from genome assembly GCA_036936625.1 of Parnassius smintheus behrii. NCBI lineage: Eukaryota > Metazoa > Arthropoda > Insecta > Lepidoptera > Papilionidae > Parnassius > Parnassius smintheus. Next base: position 50,634,295 of record JAUPFT010000002.1, read on the forward strand.
AGGCATCAGGCAGCTGAACTGAGTAAGTGGCGCAAATATGAGTCTCTGAGAGGTGACTCACATTTGTGATATTTGCTGTAGGCCGTACGGTACGGCCGGGCCCGGAGGGAGTCAGATGGTATCTGTATTTAGTAAAATATATTATTAAAAGGCTGCTCAAACATCGGAATTTCTTAGCCTCAAAAATAATCATAACTAACAAAACAAAATTAAACATCCATTTACATTCCATGGCTTCCCACATGGTAGATGAAGAGATTAAAAATTGATTTTGTTGAACAATTGATATTTTCAAAAGTTATCGTGTTTACTCCTCCATGCGGACGTGATAAATCTACACCATAAGCCACTGAAACCACTTTTTTAATGTAAAAATAGCAATTAATCGATTTAAAAAATATAATAATAAGTTCAACAATCATTTATCTTTCAGACAGGGTGCTTTTTATATCATTTAAAATTATAATGTTGAATATGATTGTTAGATACGATTTCATGCGACAAAATATTGGATTCTCTATTTTTAGGACCTATTAGAACATACCTACGCGCTTTGCGCTTAAGGCAGCAATAATGCTGGATGTACACGGTCGTCGAGACACCACGAGACAGGCCTAGAGGTGAGCGTTATTTAACATTGTTCTTAAAAACTTTTTGCGTTTTTTAAAAAAAATATTATAACATGTATAGTTTTCTTTGTGAATAAACATTTAAAGTGTATATAAATATTAAGTGTACACAAATAGACATATAATTAGTGTAAATAAATTATAAATATTTTTTGTATTAAGTAAATTTTTGTGTATTACGTATGTTGATCATAAAAATTATGTGATGTGATGGACAATAATACTTAAATACTTACATATTTTGTGACTGAATAAATTGTACAAAGGTACTAATATTGACAATGTCGCGCACATGTTATAATACCTATAAACTGTTACATATTCGTAATCATAACATAACACGGTGAAACTAATATTATAATACCTATAACCTGATAATATTTTCGTAATCATAACATAACACGAACGCAAAACTAACCTACGGTTTACTGTATACAGCTGTAACTAATTACAAAAATAAGCAGTTTTGAAACTAGTTACTCATATCCACGAAACTACGTACAACCGATTACGTCCAAAAGACGTTACGACCCATGTCTAGACAGGCCGAGTACGAGTGTGTACAGGGTGCTCTCGTCGCGTCGTGTCACGTCTCGTGGCCCTCGTGCGCTCCCCGAAGCGTGTCGGTTTTTTGCGCTCGAGTCAAAAGGTCTCGTAGGTATCGCGATGAAAACGAGAGCGAATGATGATATTACTTAGCGTCCACTGCGCATGTATAATAAAGCAGAAAAATACAAATTATATTATGACATTTTAATATGTAAAGTCAAAGGTCGACATTAAAACTACACATCAAAGTGTCCACGAAAATGCACTTATATATAATCGTTAGGTTTTAATTGCTCCTAAGTAATATTCTGTATTTTGTGTACACTTAGTTAAAGAAGTAAAATATTTTGTATTTGTAATTTCTGTTTTGTCTCAAGACGACATACGTGATTTTATTGTTAATAACTTTTTTGATGATAATGTATAAAGAAGTGTAATACACTGTTAGAAAGTTTATTAAATACAGTGCTTAATGATGTTATTGTTTTTTTTATTTTCTTTTAAAATATATATGTACTTAAATTTAAGAAGAAACATGTGTTTATTCCGGAGGTTCAACTACCTACCTCTCTTTTTCTTTACATGATTACAGTCATCTTTCAATAGATCCTGCTAATTTTTACAAATCTCGTAAAATATTTCATACTCTTAATACCGATATCAATATTTAAGTCTTTAGTGCCAGGTTTATTGAATAATTATTTACTTTATATATATACATATTAAATATTTAATATATATATATATATATATATATATATATATATATATATATATATATATATATATATATATATATATATTAAATATTGTATAACAGGTAGTCACTAACACTTTCGATATCGATAGTACGCAAGACGACACAAGTATGTGCGCGGACTGTACATAGTGGACTGGACTAGACGTGGGTCGTTACGTCATTTTCAAGAAACGTAACGAAACCAGTGACTTGATCGGCGTCACCTGTTTCGAAACTAGTGATTTTTGTAACTGGCTATTTTCATTCGGCTACTGTGATTGTTTGCATAAATATCACCACCAACTATACAGTTACACACGAAACGAAAATCACAATCCGTGTTTGTAGCTACGAGTATACAGTAACTGTTTTCTGTTAAATCAATAAATTAACTTCCCTTCATACTTTATTCAGATTTAGGACAGACTGCATTAAATGTATTTATGATTGATTTGCGTTTACTATGACACAAATATTTTCATAAAATTATTGATGCATGCATATTTACAAGTCAATTTGATTGTATATACAATGATTATTGATATTTACAGTTTATTTACACTTTTTCAACGTTTTCACTGTCATTTGTTTTTGCACTTTTATTTACATTGTACAATTAATTTGTTTGTTTGTTTGGCTATTTACACACAGTATTTAAGTTTTATAATATTATAAACATTTACATTTTTAAAATTTTTATACTCATTTTTAGTTATATTTTAATTTTATGAATAAACGAGTTCATGACTCCGTCAAAAATGTTTTAGAAATTATTTTAGTTAAATTCAATGTGACTCGCTTCCCGGAATCACAAACCGTTAAATATCTACAAACAGAGATTACTCTATTTTATTGTTTATGTCTATAGTCTTACGTATGAAAATTAAACGTACAATAAAACTGCTACTTACGATGGTTTGTTTATTGTTGTATGCCACATGTACGCTTTGCGCTCGAGCGACCAACAGTCGACTCCCGCAATAATCACGGGTGACAGTAATCATAATCACGCATTTACAAAAATCACTACATGTAACATGACTCGAAACTAGTGATTCGGTTACATGCCGCGTAGCCAGTTACTGTATCTAGTGACGTGAAATAACGCCCACGTCTAGACTGGACATAGTGTTCTGTGGACTGGACGCAGGGAGACACTACGAGGCGCTAGCGCGTCGTCCGTTGCTATGGTTTCGCTTCCCCGTACCTCATACCACACCTCACTGTTCATCTTCTTCTTAGCAATGGGTTATTAATTTTATTTTTAATAAATGTGTAAAAATTCTAATAGCTCAAAGGCAAAACGCAGCAACAGTTTTATCTAGGTCCATCTTAGCGGGCATATGGAGTTCAAACTTCAAATGATACAACGAGTGTGTACATGGTATGTTCTCGTGTCGAGCCTTTACGTGACGAGAGGCACACAAGGCGACGAGACGAGCGTGTTCAGCCGCCATGAGCTACACACATCTAGGGTTGCCAGGTCTTTAAACCGAAAAGCCGAACAGACCATCTAGCTTATTTTATTTATTTATTTATTTATTTCAGGCATCAAGGACTTAAAAATTAATAACATTGGCCCATATCAATATATAACTTAACCTAAAAATATATATAAAATATAAACATAACACTATTTAGGGAACTTTCTTCCTTGGCGCGTCCCTGTATCGGCGAAACACTACCCCAGAGGGCCAGAAATCGGGAGCAAGGAATGTCTCTTTGTATTTTGCAGGAACCTGGAGTACGTAGGATTTGAAGTTCGTGGACCTCTTAGACTCCAGACGCTGCAAATGTAAAGAGATCGGATCCCCTATGCGGCATCGGCTTCGTTCTTCCACGAAACGCAGGACGTCTTCTCCCGATGTACTTTTGTCCAAACGGGAGATGTAGAGCTGTATGGTGGGCTCCACAATACGCAGAGTTGTACTTGCGTTTATTTTGGCGGTCCCACGCTGGTTACAGACGGGTCTCAGCCAACGTCTCTTCTCAACAAGAGTAAACCCGTCATTCTCTTTCTTGGTTTTGGTCACCACAGGAACTGATTTTGCATCCACATTCTTTTGTTTTCGACCACATGAGGGTTGCGAAGATTTTCGAGCAACATCCGCAAACGTCTTTCCTTGTTGACAGGTTGGCTTCGGCGGAGGAGTACTCAAGGGTTCAGTCAAGGGCTGAGGTGGTGATGCAATGACGACCGAGGTCGCCCTCGTTTCACGGTCATCAACCCGCTGACAGACGATATCGCGTGACGGAGTCGCAATCATCGGTGAAATATGACTACTATTACGATTACCGCGTGTCGTATTTACATTCTGCGACGGCGGTGAATTCGCAGATGTAGCAATTATTTTGCGCAACATAATGACTTCGTTCTTCAGCTCTGTTGCGGCCCGTTCCGATTCTTAAAATTTGAAACGGAGGTCGGTGACTTCGGCTTTCAACGTGGTGATGTCTTTCAACAATCTGGTCACGTCTACGTGATCGAACGTCACGGGAGGCAGCTTGTTGAGATCACGCGCGACGAAAGTTGGGATGTCATCAGGATCAGTCTCATTGAACAGTCTGAAGATGTCTTGCAGGTCTTTCTTACCGCGTCCATCTCTATGACGTGTGATAAGACGGATTTGGGTCACGGCTGAATCTGCTAACACCTTCTTCGCTTGGATGATCTCGTCCTCGGTGAAGCTGGTCATCAGTATCTGCTCCAGGGACACCTGGTCCATGACGTCCAATTTTTGTTGAACAAAGGCCAGAAATTCGTTCACTACGACGGTATCGGATCGTTTAGGTTGACACGCCATTTCGAATTATTTTCGCGCAGTTGGTATGCTTACGCTGCGAAAATATTGTAGGTTCGGCATTAGAGCCGCCACATAATTATGAAGCGACTACACTGACCGGCAGTAGAAACGCGACTCGACTTTTTTGGTAAAAAGGCCGGACACCCTTAATTATTCAGTCTTAGTATAACACGATAATATATTTCTTAAAGTAAATCAATGCTTATATCATTTACCATAAAATCTTAAATTAAAAGAATCAGTGTTCTTTATAATTAATCATTCAATATTCATTACAATATTAGTTTCAATAATTGCAATAGTATGTATTTAAGTACATGAAAAATGTAAAAAAATGGTCAAATAAAAAAGCCTGACAAATGCCGGACAGGCCCGGACACCGTCTAATTTGGCCGGACACGCAAACAAAAAGCCTGACTGTGTCCGGCTTTATCCGGACGCCTGGAAGCGCTACATACATCTGTATACAATACAGAATACTTAGCGTAGGTTAGTTTTGCGTTTGTGTTAGGTTATGATTACGAAAATATTAACAGGTTATAGGTATTATAACATTAGTTTAACTGTGTTATGATATGATTACAAATATATAACAGTTTAAAGGTATTATAAACTGTTATATATTTAGTGGTAGGCGTTAATACGCGCGCGACATCGTTAATATTAGTACTTTTGTACAATTTTATAGTCACAAAATATGTATGTACATAAGTATTATTGTCCATCACATCACATAATTTTTATGATCCACATCTTGCGTGTAAGCCATTACCTATCCCGAAGGAACTCTTTACTCTCGTTGTGCGAGTTGTATATCGTGTTACGTACCTATATTCATCACAATAATCTGTTCAAAACGAAACGCTTACGCGAGCGCCGGTCATTGTATGTGTCAACTGCGTACGTAAAATAATCGTTACATTTTTGACCACGAAACTGATTATACGATTATCAGGCTCGTAAGCAGTTTCTGAAACCGATTATGTTAAATAACGCTCACCTCTAGGCCTGTCTCGTAGTGTCTCGACGAGCGTGTACAGCCGGCATAACAAATATCGCTAATATCTTCATGCATGGGAAACCATGCTAAAAGGTATATATTTTGTAGGTTAATTACCCTTAAAAGCGAATGAAATGAAAAATTTAATGATTTTAATATGGGGCTATCATATAAAATATATATATATATATATATTTATATCACACAGAGTGTTTTTAGTGTATTTTCATGAGCGACAGAAATTGACCCACTAGGCAAATCCACCTACGGCCAAGTAGTCAACAAGGAAGAGATACCGAAGGTTGATAGCAGATGAGATAGGAGCCGAAGAGGCCCTCTCTCTCTTTGTGCCAGAAGCCCTGGGACGAAATTCGTCTGCTAAGCCTCCCCCAGTTCTGAAGGCGAAAAACCAAAATTTTCTCAAAATTTTCGGGTTTCATTCACAAGCCAGTTTGGATTCTGGTAACGTGTCTGAATAAGGCAAGCCAGGACTGGATTGTGGGTGAATTCGGAAAATTGAAACCCTGGCCGAAGGCAGAGCTCCCGATAATACCCGAGAGCGAACTGCCTAAGCCTCAGCTGGGCATCGCCTATCTGCTGCGCAGTGAAGCTGACTCTCCAGAGGAGGTGGTTGTGCTGTTGAGGGCACAAAATGTTTTCTCTGGACGACCCATCGGCGGAGGCTCTTTGGAAGGCAGGCGGCAGAGTCGTCCTTGACGTAAAATAATAACTTTTAAAGTAAAGGTAGGTTCTGATGCGGCAATGTAACCTGAACCGCCCCAACGGCCTACGCTGGTGCCAACCAGGGTTAAGGGGAAGGGGGGTGGGAGCGGTAAAGCGAAAGGAAGAACGCCAGTAAAGGACATCTTCGTCATCAACAGATGGAAAAGACCCCTGCCCCTTTCACGCCTATAAATGGCTACCCCAAGGGTAAAACGAGGGTCCTCCAGGCAAATCTTCCCCATGCAGCAGCTGCTTCTGCCGTGGTGGAGGTTTGCCTTGCAGAGGACAACATTAACCTCGCCCTCATACAAGGGCCTTGGGTAGCCAACAGTCAAGTTCTAGCATTGTCTTCTAGTCAATACTAAATGGCTACCAAACCAACTACCAAAAGGCAGTAGACCCAGAGAAAAAAAATAAAAAATATTGAACTTTTCGCTGTTTCAGAGTACTGCAACGATGACCTGGTTACAGTCTTCATAAATTTCAAGGGATGCACAGGGGTCAGAGTAATCATTTGCTCAGTCTATCTTCCCGGAGAGAACTCCGAGAAACCGGAGAGTTAGAGCGAGTGGCGGAGTTCGCCCGAGAACGTCGAACTTGTGCTGGGTTGTGATGCTAATGCTCATCACACAGCCTGGGGAAGCATTAACATCAACGAAAGAGGTGAGTTACTTTATGATTTTCTCATCTCCAACCACCCGGTAAGCCTAAACTTAGGGTGTACACCAACCTTTGTAACCCGTGCTAGGCAAGAAGTGTTAGACACAACCTTTGCTACTAATAACATGTCCAGGCGAATAAATGACTGGCACGTTAGTAGTGAAAACTCAATGTTGATGTGTTTATGATAATACATTAAGTTTGTGATTGGAGCATCACCAATTTATGAAACTGTTGCTTTAAGGGATCCAAAAGCGACCTCCTGGGATGTCTACAGAGATAGCCTAAGAAGGAATTTGGAAACGTTTCCTAAAAGCATCAAAACGATTAAAGGTCTGGAGTTACGTGCGTGGTCCCTGTGACGTAGGCGCGGGATCCGAAGCTTGTTGTCGTGCAGAACTTGCTTGACGTGCTGAAGCTCGGTGGCCAGGTGTTTGCTGTTTGCGCCTACGTCACAGTGACCGAGTGAAGCCGGCCACAGTCGAGCGTGTGCCTGCTGTACTACCATATGTCAAAGGTGTCACAGACAAGATTGGCTATATCTTGAAGCGAGCTTCTATTAGAACATTCTACAAGCCGCCGAAGAAGATTAGTCAGTTTCTACCATCCGTCAAGTGTCATATTCCTCTACAAGATGCAGGAGTGTACAAGCTTGATTGTGAATGTGGTCTCTCTTATATAGGACAAACCAAAAGATCAATTAGGACCCGCGTAAAAGAACATATAGCTGATGTGAAGCATCAACGTTCCGGGAAGTCTGCAGTTTGTGATCATATCCTAGACGGCCCCAACCATTACATCAGATTTGATAGACCACAAATCCTCGCGAAAGAACACCGATTCCTACCAAGGATGATACGTGAGGCTATTGAAATTAAAAAACATCCTAATTTCAATAGAGAAGGAGGCTGGGTACTACCACCTGCTTGGGATCCTATAATCAATAAAATTAAAACTAAACTCAAGCATAAAACTGCAAGACCTCAGGACATAGTCAGTTCATTTTACATAGATCGGACCATAAACAATAATTAAAAAAGCTGAAAGTACTCCCCGGGTCAGTTAATGTCAATCAATAATCAGTCATCTCAGTCCCCCGTGACCATGGGTGCTGGAAAGCGCCCGAAACGTCGGAAATTAAAAATAAAAAGTAAAAATAAACGCGATAAAATCCGTAAAAGTAGTTTTAATCATTCTTCCATTAGTATTAAGTTTACCTCATTGTTTAAATCGTAAAATTTTGTTAATATATTCTTAGAACCAACTCGTATTGCTGGATCTAGTGCGAGTGCGACCTGTATAGAAAATATTTTTGCAGATGTTAAGCCCTTGCGTAAATCCATCATTCAAAATTTAAGTTCTGATCACTGTGGACAGTGGGTCTCATTGTATTACATACACACAAAAACAGAAAAATGATAAAGTTGTATTTGTTCCAATAAATGAACATCGTTTAGAAAGGTTTAGAAGTAATATAGTAAAAGGACGTCCATCACTTTCAAAAACAGTGCTGATTATTTCTATGGTGCATTATTTAAAATTATAACTTGTGAATTTAATAGAATACTTACTTCTAAAACCTTCTCTTTAAACAGTCGCAAACATAGAATACCATAATATACAATATAATGGTTGTCAACCCTATTTTGTACGAGACTACAGTACAAGCAGTTACGTTGTATTATCAGATACAAGCATGTTTTAACATTCTCGCTTTCATGTACTTTTCCCGTTTTTGAGATAATGAGAATTCTTAACAACGCACTTGTACGAAAACACCGACAGAAAGGAGTTAAAGTTTGACATGTTTTAAAATTTTAAGAAAATATTTTCCGCGCTTGCAAAGCGCCAGGTAGCGGCTCAAATTATTTCATTACTAGCTGTTCTCCGCAACTTCTTTCGCGTAAAATTTATTACGATTGCATTCCATGGATTTGAATTTTTTGAGAAAGACTTGGGGTCTTCCTTTTCTAAAATAAAAATAAGGCTAAGTTACTCTTTATAACATCAGCTATCTGCCAGTGAAAGTTCTGACAAAATTTGTTCAACCATTTCGGAGATTAGCCGGAACAAACAGAAAATCAGATACAAAAATTTTAAAAATTGTTTTTTTGTTTTAAAAATATTTCATATAGCAGTGCCCCGCGGTTTCACCCGCGTATATCACGTGTCTGCGCCGCGCGACATGACATGACACCTGTCTCATTCAGTTCAATCATTTTAGCTAAAAAATTGGCAAAACTAATGTAGTACTTTGATCTATCGGCATAATATGTACGTTTTACAGCAAAGTTTAATTAAATTTGCTGTAAAACGTACATATTATGCCGATAAATTTTATCCACTCTCTCTCTCCCTCCCGGATGAACGCCCCAGAAAGTGCACTAAAAGCGGCTTTTTCCAGTTTCAAAGATGAAGAACGTGTGAAGGTATGAAACGATCCTTGATGAATTTTCTATCAACCTTTCATACATGTGAAAGCGATATCATTTATAGTTTTTGCGCAATCTGCCACAAAATATGAACATTTCTTATCGTTAATCGATTTTTTTGCTCAAAGTTAGGTTCATTAAAATTTCCAACTTTACAGCCAAAATATCTATGACTAAAGTAAAGAATAGAATATGCTTTTTAAAAAGAGGTACAAATTATTTCTTAACTCTTTCATTTCATTATGATAAACTATTTATTTGAATAAGAATTAATACTGCGAACCGTAGTATTAATTCTTATCAGCATCATCATTTTTGTATTTCTGCGTGACATGGTTTACATTCCTGAAACAATATTGTTTTATAAGTAAGTTTTATTTACTGGGCAGTTCTGTTCTGAGTAATATTTCAAAATTCTTATGCTGTTACATATCAAAAGTGTATACAGTTAGTAAATGCATTAGGGAAATAAAATTTAATAAAATGTAGTAATGCATTCACGAAATTTTTAAATACTAGTCTCGTAGAGTAGCAAAAAAATTTAAAATCTCCACATATATTAAATGTACGCACTGCCAGCCACAGAAAAGTTTTTACATCGTCTTTGCAACCCTTTAGCCCTTACCTATTACTTTTAAACTAATTTCCTCGTTTTAATGAATTAGAAATCTAAGACATACTCAAACACAAAGCTATGTATTGAAGCAAATACGTCTGCTACGAATCGTGTTAAAAAAGTTAGCACAAAAGTTTCGATGAAAATAAATATATTTTCAGTTGTTTTACGAAAATGTTCATGTAAAATTGTAATAAGTTCCGGAGATGTGCAGATTAATTAACTAATATCTAATTGATATCCGGTGGACCTGCACCCTCATTAGCGTTCTATTATTGTTCAGCCTTTCCTCTTATCTATTGTTCCTTGAACCGTCATTGCCGTTCGTATCTATTACTCATTGTACACCTTGCTGCTGTATAATACAGTAGCACTGTGCACCTGCACAGTGCTATTGTATTATACTTCTTTGTTCATAATTACCACGCAACTTCAACAGTCGTATCACGGATGTCGGTCAGAGCCGTTGATGGGTTTAAAGTAGTTCAGAGACGTAGCACCATAATTGGTAATTGATTGTTCAAGACATCACGAAACTTTAAGAGGTACGATCGATGTGAGAGTTGAAATCGAAACAGACCAAGAAATATCAGATCAGACAACCGCTTATTGCTTGATTTTAAACGATTGTATATTCGGGTACAAACCACTGATTAATATCGTAAAGAAAATATCGTGAATAGCAATACAATAATCGTAGATCTTCAAGAATTCAAAAATAGCAAAAATTAATTTTTAGTAAACTAGCTTTTGCCCGCGACTTCGTCCGCGTGGAGTTCGGTTATATCGCGCCCATGTGTGAAAAAAGTCTGCAGGTACAAGCCACAATTATAACTGGATGTCGCGGGTAAAAGCTAGTAAACTACAAAACTTCTTTAGATACTACATTTTTTGCTAATCTATTACTGTTTTTTTAAACGTGGTCACGCTGCAGTTATATTAGTAGTATATTTGTAGCACGAATGGGTCGGCTCGGCTCGACGGGGGAAGGACCACGCTCTCACAGAATACCAGCGTAAAATAGTAGCGTAATGCTGCTGTGTTTCGTATAGCGAGTTTAGAGAACCGGAGACCCTTTTTACTGGAAAAGAGGCATTCCATCTTAGTCCTGACGAGTAACAACGCATCTGCATTTTGTTTCGTAATCGACAATAGATGTAGATGTCTATGGGCCACAGCAACCACTTACCATTAGGTGGACTGTGTGCTCGTTTGTCACCCTGTCCTATATAAATAAAACGGTGAGCCAAAATTATCAGACTACTGGGCAATCTCATGCGTGAGTAAGCCACATAGAATTGCCCAAGTGAAAAACAATTTTCTCTCAAGTCTATACCCGCAAATTTTAGTGTCTGCCCTTGTGATTTGTTTATGGTCATTGCAAAGCAGACTTTGAGGGGAAACGGTATTCGTTTGAATATAAAGGGAAGATTATTCGGGATCAAGGGAATTCTTGGTACAAATACAGTTTCCCTTTGCGCACATCCAGTTATAATTGTGGCTTCCACTACATTGCGATGTAACGCTTTTACTTTTGGTCTGGTTCCGTTACACAATTGAGGAAGTTTTAAATTGCACAACAACATAACAGGAGTGCCCACGCGCAGAATAAGCTTATGATGTGGAAGGCCCGATGGTTTCAGTGAATTAAAAAATTCGACAGGGTAGTTAATTGCGTTATCTGTGTTGACCACAGAGTCTATTGACGTGTACACCATTTCTTCCCCCTCAAAAGACTTTAACAGTATATCGTTAATTACCGCTGCTTGGTCGTTTTTCGGGATTAGTATAGCACGTTCACACAACCATTTCATTGGCTTATCGTGGATACGAGCAATATTTGGATAAATTTTGGAACTCCTGTAACCTAAATACAACTATGCACATTTTATCGGGGATGGTTATAATTCCGTAATTTATCGGGTAATCACCGTTGCCGATTTCAAGTAGGAGATTCGCAAATCCACCAGCAGACTCTTTTTCTTCTAAGTGTACCCGCATATTTTTCGAGAGCTCGAGGAATTTAATTAGAGGCTATGAAGTGACACGCCTTAACTACATCTGCTTTAGTTCCTTTTGGCACTACTGGTGGAGTCTGTCTAAATGTCCAGCCAGAAAAACCGATACACCACCCATTAACTTGTTCTGTTTAAAGCTTCTACGTTACCCTTATTAGCCATGGTTATTTCATCCCACACTATCATTTTCATATGTTTTAATACTTCAGCAAAATTACTTTGTTTTGATATATTACAAATGGGAGTATCAGCTGTTGTGAAATTGAGTGGTAACTTGAAGGTAGCATGAACAGTTCGTCCACTCTCAAGCAGTGTAGCTGCGATCCCAGAAGAAGCCACATCCAAAGCAATTCCGCGAGTACTTCTAACATTGTGTTACAATCTTCTTGGCACTGAAAACGGTTTTGTAACTCGAGCTGAAAGGTTTCCGGATTATGGATTAGAGCACAAAGGGGACGGAATGTTGAACTCATTAGACGAGACTTCTCTAACTTAACGTTTAGGTTTAGTATGCTTCTAACCATTCGGTGATCGCTGCCAGTTTTCACCCTTGCGATCACTGAACAGTTGCCGTCTAGTCGTCATAATGAAGTCAATCTCATTTTTTGTGTAACCGTCGGGGTTCGACCAGGTCCACTTTCTGTGGGGCCGCTTCTGAAAGAAAGAGTTCATCATAAAGAGTCCCTCTTTCTCCATGAAGTCGGTCAGCTGCTGGCGCCTGGGGTTCCATTGCCCTATCCCAAATTTCCCTACTTTCAGCTCCCCGCCCTTTTTAGTTTTACGTTGAAGTCTCCCAATAACACCGCATAGTACGTTTTGGAGGAATGCATGGCTCTAGAAATATCCTCACACATTTCCTCCACCTCCTCATCGGGATGTGCCGACGTTGATGCGTAAACCTGTATGACCTTCAGCGAATATCGTTTGGTGATAATGAGTATGAGGTACGCAACCCTCGTCGACACACTCCCAATGCTTACAATGTTGTTAACGAGAGACTTGTGGATGATAAATCCAACACCTCCTTGGGAGAGATGGTTTCCCTCCCGGTGATAGAACATGTTGCCGGATTTGGGAATCGCCGTGTCCTCCCCCTCTCTTCGGACCTTGGATAGTCCTATAATATTCCAGCGCAACTTGTCTATCTCTTCTTCCACTAAAGGATCTTTTCGTCAGTCCTCAGGGTGCGTGCGTTATATGTTGCCAGTTCAAGTCGTCGTAGGTGTTAACCGAACCTCTACCAGAGTTTTGGCACCCCCTGGCCCGCCGTTACCATAATCGTCACTGTAGCCAGGAATAGAGAGGCCGCCGGGGACTGCGGGCCGTCTATTTGCGTCGTTGCTCTTAGAGGGGTATATTGCATAGTTGCCACGCTTGGCGAGCGGGTTGGCAACCGCAGTTTTTTTGTTGTACAGTTGCTGCTATCAAGAAGATGCTGCTGCCTATCTCCTGCCTGTATCCCTCTGTCACCTCTTACGACACCCACTAGTTAATGATATTCTAGCACGAACGAAATAGCAGCGCTTATACGGCAATCGAAGCACACTACGATAGATTTGTTTAATTAATTAAAAAAATAATAGTAACGATTCAAAAAGTAAAACTAATAGTATAGTTTAAGCAAATTTTGATGATTATTACGTCAAAATGATGTTCGGAGATATTGGGGCTTATATCGAAGCTTTTTCGGTCGTTAATTGAATTATGTCTTTTTTTCCTTATGTGAAAGCCATTTAATTAAAATGTGTTCTATGATCATTAAAGTATAGGATATTTGTTAGATAAAAATATTTTTTGTTGCTCGATATTCAATAGAATCTACAAATTAGAGCTCCCATGTCCCAATCATGCCTTTGAGAGTTTTAGCTTAAACATGCATCGGGTGAATGGTTATTACTAAATAAATAAATAGGTTATGTAAAACTTGCTCTGAGCTTATTGTAGTATAGAAAACAAACTATTTTTACCAAGTAATTTTTATTTTTCATTTGATTAGTAATTGTTATATTGCAACGAACGAAAAACTTACAATTTCAACGCGGAAATCTTGAAATTTCGCGTTTTTTTGTAATACTCCTCTTAAACTATCAAAATTCATTTTTCAATTTTCACAATATTTCACAACAAAATTCAATATCAAAATGCGTGATCATTTTTATACAACGTGTAAATAATTCCTGAAAGGTCAAAAAGCTTGTATTGAGTTGCAAATCAGTTGAACAAATGGGCATAATGTGATTCGTCTAGTTGTAAATTGGTTCAGGAACTTATGAGCTGGAACCCATTATTTAAATATCTTCAATCAGCAGAGCCTCATAAAGTACTCAAACTTATTAAGTATAATGATTGGCAGGATATTTTTCCCGAATGTGTACACAGCACTTCGTATCTTGCTGACTACCAGTACTATAACTGTCGCTAAACGGAAACCTAGTTTTAATAAAACATTGAAAAATTTACCTACGTTTCTACAATGAGTCAGGAAAGACTGTCATATCTTGGAATTTTTCCCGTAGAAAATTCTATGGCCCAGAAGTTAAATTATTTGGAATTAATTAAAAATTGTAAGCGCATAAGGTGACCATCTAGATCTAGAGTTTCCAATAAGTTTGTTGTTGGTAGCTCTTTTATCTTTTTTTAACACTGACTGCAGAGCAACAGTTTAAATAAAAGTAGTCAAACAAGATTATTAACCCTTATTATGAGAAATAATCTTTACAACTAGTCACCGCAGCAAGGCAAGCATAGTGGCGTTGTCGAGCGCAACAGGAATGGGCAACATTTCTTTAACGCTAATAAGCAGAATCACTCCTATGTCAAGAGCGACAGACGCAACTGTGCTTGCCCCGCATATACGCTTGTAGATATTTGATAGGTCTAATACTATTTAAAATCACGAATAAGCAATTGCATAGTATAGGAACACTAAAGTTTTGTATTTAGAGGAGCGCCTCTATGAGATTTCGCACCACTTAACCCTTAAATGCATAAAGTTGTAAAACTGCAACATACCATTCAAACGACCATAAAATTATTAGTATGAGTTCATTGCATGCTGTTGCAGGATTATCATTATCATGGTTATATATTTAATCGAGTGGCAACACACTTTTTTTCTTCACGACTGTCAAATTTAAACTTGACATTGACAAAACAAAGCCGATCGTAATTTTGGAGCGGATGAAAATCACAGAACACTATTACTCCTATCGGAGAAGAACGACAACTTCATACAAAATTTAAGAAATGAGATATATAACTACTAGCTCCATCTATCGTCAGCCTCCTGCACTTCTCGTGTGGCGGGAAAATTTGAATGTGGTCTTTTTCGTTTTTTTTTTATTTGAGGTATTTTTGGTTTGCCTATCCCAGCGCTAAATAAAAGAACAAAAATTACAAAATTTTACCTTTATTTATTCAAAATAAAAATACAAATTAAAATAAAAAAATATACATAACTTAAGAAACAAAATTTCTCCAGCAGCTTAGTTCTTACAATAAAGACCTTTGATGGGCTTAAACATGAAAAGAAAATCAATATTGATTACAACATTTCAATTACTTAAGTCAACGATGATAACCAATTTAAATAAGATTTACAATCATGGACGAATTGATAATATGCACAATCACAAATCACAGAACGTCTACAATAACCAAAATATCTATATTTTAATCAAAAACAAGTTAATAAATGAGCTCCTACACACAAGTGCAAAGTGCAACATTCACAAATAATAATTTTGTTTTGATAATATTTGGTTGTCTATCTATTTCCCTGAATTGACACTAAAAATTTTGTCTCTATATTATACGCAATGTATTAAGTATTGAATGCAGCTTATAAATAGAATAATTTTAATTCAAAATTATAAAACATATTAAATATTAGATTACAAAACTATTCCTACTTTCTTTTTCAGGTTCAACATTATGTGTTATGCTTTGATGTTTGTGGTTGTTCTTCAGTGGATATAATGTTGTCCTTTTTGAAGATCC
Source organism: Parnassius smintheus behrii (assembly GCA_036936625.1). Classification (NCBI taxonomy): domain Eukaryota; kingdom Metazoa; phylum Arthropoda; class Insecta; order Lepidoptera; family Papilionidae; genus Parnassius; species Parnassius smintheus. The sequence goes on from JAUPFT010000002.1 coordinate 50,650,464, forward strand.
GGCTTGTGTAGTTTTGCAGCAATAATTTGCGAGGGACCAGCTCGAGATTCCACAAAATAAAATGGGAATACACTTTGTTAGTCCGGAAATAAATAAAAACTGAAATAAATTATAGTATCATAAAATTATTATATAAAATTAAATTAACATTATATTCATTGACATTACTTTCATAGTAAACCAGTCCCTACTCATGGCATTACATACCCTTCTACCAATACAAAATAAATGAATGGATCTTGTTCATCCAACTTGCTCTATAATACACCCTCTGTTACAATTAATATAACAAAATAAGAGAGTAAATGCAATAACTATGTGAAAAGAAATCTGGTGTTTATCTATTGTTTGAGAACCATTTGATGCATGTATTTCTACTGTGTAGTACAAGTTGTGCCTTTAAATTTGATAGGTTTAGGACCAAATGTAATTATTCATATATTATTATGCCAGAACTTCTTAAGGTTTGTTGTTGTTTTAAAATAAAATTTGATTGTTAAAAATAATATGCAGTGTGTTGCACTTTTAATAATGTAATGAAAGGCTTGTGCTAACTTTATAGACTTCAATCCTTTGGATGCTTTGTCCAATCCAATTATCATAAATTAGTTGAAAGAATTAACAGGATTCAAACTGCTGTATGTGGTCTGTCCATCCCTGTTAGATCCAGATGATGGTCGTATGAATAATCATCATCATCTTCATTACAGTCTATTAAAGTCCACTCCTGAATATAGTAATCCCCATATAAAATATCTGAGTAATCCTTAAAGAAAACTATATACATACCGTATTACCATATACATTATACACTTTACTTACATCATATGGGACTGCAGTTCTTAAGAGCTTTTTCTTGGTTGCATCATTAATGAAAATTGTGTACTTGATTAGAGAGTGTGAGGTGTATAAGTGTCGTTGTGTTTTGGCTATTTCTTATTCTGAGAACTGTTGATTTAATTTTTTTTATTTATTATTTCTGTTGGTGTTGGTTTTAGTAGTTATAAATACGTATTTAGTAATTGTGCTGTTTTATATGTAATTAGTTAAAATAAAATGGAGGAAGATCCTCCCGATCCCGACGGGGTTCCATGTGACTCCCATACTGGTACGAAAAAAAATAATAATATTCCTATCGAAATTGATCAGTCGAAGCGTAAAAGATTGCAAGCAACCAATAACTCAGGTCATCCTCAGAAAAGATTAATTACAGATCCATCTCAACCTGTTCCATCTATTCAGACCTCTTATACCCACCCTGACTACATAGAAAAGAAATATAAATATTCTAATAACGACAATGCGCCGTTTATTGTACATGTAAGTAAGAGAGTAGATGATTTATCAACTGGAGTAGTTTTAAAACCGATAAAGTTTGGTCATTTTCTCTACCATAATAATATTAAAAATGTTGTAAGTGAAGGTGTTAAGCGAGTAGGACGCAATAGAATTTCAGTCGAGTTTAAAAGTGCAGCTGATGCAAATTGTTTTATTGAGAACCCAGCCCTTGCAGGTGCTAAATATGATACTGTAATCCCTTCTTATAATGTCACACGCATGGGAATAGTGAGGCAGGTCCCTGTAGAATGGACATTAGAGGAACTCATCTCATCAATCGAGGTCCCAGCTGGTTTTGGCTCAATTATTAAAGCTCGCCGATTTAATAGAAAGTCAGTTAATGAAAACCAAAGCACTGTGTGGATTCCCTCTCAAACAGTTGTTTTTACTTTTTCCGGTCAGAAACTTCCTTCTAACATTTATTGTTTTTTTACCTCAATGCCTGTTGAGCCCTACATTTTACCTCTTATTCAATGTCACAAATGTTGTCGTTTTGGGCATGTAACCTCACAGTGTAGGTCATCTTCCCGTTGTTTTGTGTGTGCTCAAAATCATGAAGGAATATCATGCACAAGACAGTCTCCCACGTGCTTATTTTGTTCAGGATCTCACACAGCTAAAGATCCTTCCTGCCCTGAACACTCTAGGCAGAGATCTATCAAACTTACCATGTCACAGGAAAATCCCAGGTCCCATTTTAGGATTTCAGGTTATTCATGCCTCAGGAATGATAGGAATGATGGTCATGCTGGCTCTTTCATTCTTATCTCAAAATCAATTACTTATACATTAATTTCCCTCCCTTCTCATAGTCCTTCAATTAATGTTGTAGCAGTTAGAGCTCATAACACTTCTTTTCTTTCTATTTACATTCCCGAACCTAGTTTAAATATTTTATCAGAACTTACGAGGATCATATCCTCCATCCCGCCTCCTATGGTAATTCTTGGTGATTTTAATATGCACCATACTTTATGGGGCTCCCATTTTTGTGATCCCTGGTCTTCTACATTTTTAGACATCATTGATGATTTAGATCTCTGCCTCCTTAACGATGGTTCACCTACACGTAGAGTATCCCCCCTTCAAAATCCTAAAAGTGCAGTAGATCTGTCACTCTGTTCTCCTGCTCTGTCGTCCCTTCTTTCTTGGAGAATATTACCCTTTTCCCATGGCAGTGATCATTTCCCTATTGTCATCAATCCCCCTAGCTCCTATACAGTCAATGTTCCATTTAATCCTAGGTTAAAATATAACACATCCAAAGCAAACTGGCAACTATATTCCACAGTTCTAGAGGAAGAACTTTCAGCCCTTCCTCCTGTTCAGAAAGATAATGTTCTCCAGGTGTATGCTTCTTTTAAAAACGCTATTTTATCTGCTGCCAATAAGACAATTCCCATCAAAAAACCTTATAAAAATAATGCCCCTTCACCACCTTGGTGGGATCAAGATTGTTCTGTAGCATGTAAGAAGAGAAAGGAAGCTGAAGTAAGATATTCCCACTCTATGAATTTTGACAACTATATTTTTTATAAAAAAACTGCTGCTGAAACATTAAAATTATTATCCGGGAAGAAAAAGGCTGGATGGCTTAAATTCTGTGATTCACTGTCGCCTAGGACTCATCCATCATTAGTCTGGAAAAATATAAAAAAATTCCGATGTTCAGTTTTGACCTCTGAAAACACCATTTCTAATGATCAGTCTTATTGGCTAGAAAAATTTGCTAGTAATCTTGCTCCTCCTTCAGTACCATCTTACAATGAATGTATAGCATTTCAATCACAGTCCTTGCACTATCAACACAGTTTTGACTCCCCTTTCTCTTATGAGGAGTTATATGCTGTTCTTAGTGTCCTTAAAGACTCTTCACCAGGAATTGATGGAATTCCTTACTCTTTTATTACTAATAGCAGTGAACCTATTAAAGTCCATCTTCTTTCTATTTTGAATTGTATTTACATGTCTGGTGTTCCTCCAGAAGAATGGAAATCCCAAGTTATTTTACCTATTTCCAAACCAGGTAAGCCTTACACTGATCCCTCAAGCTACCGCCCTATCGCTCTTTCTTGTACCATGGCCAACATTCTTGAACACCTAATAAAAAATCGTTTAGAATGGTTTCTTGAAAGCAAAAGCCTTCTAGCAATAAGCCAATTTGGATTCCGAAAGGGCTTGAGCACCATGGATAGCCTTAGTACTCTAGTTACTGATATTCGTTTAGCTTACTCTAAACATGAATACCTTGTTGGAGTCTTCCTAGATATCGCGTCTGCGTATGACAATGTACTTCTTCCTGTGCTCAGGCAAAAAATGCTCAATCTGAGTATTCCAGTGAGGATAATAAATTTTATCTCTAACTTTCTCTCTTCTAGATCCATTTATATTGATAGTCAACATTCTCTACTCCCATCAAGAATAGTATGGAAGGGTCTCCCACAAGGCTCAGTACTTAGTCCTTTGCTCTATTCTATCTATACTTATGATCTAGAACTTTCTGTTAACTCATTCTGTAACATCCTTCAATATGCAGACGATATAGCTATATATATTTCCTTGGATAACCTCCCTGCAGCTTGTTCCCGCTTGAATTTATCAATGTCCTATTTACAAGATTGGTTAATTGATCATGGTTTGTCTTTGGCTGTTCCCAAAAGCAGTGTTGTGATCTTCTCTCGCCATAGGCAACTCCCTGAAATCAACATTCTCTATAATAATGAACCTATCCCAATTAGGGAGAATGTAAAATTTTTGGGAGTTATTCTTGACTCCAAACTAGCCTTTTCCCATCATATCAACCATGTTTCCAAAAAATGTGAAAAAAATATAAATATTCTTCGAGCTTTATCGGGAGTTTGGTGGGGCTCCCACCCATTCTCTCAAAAAATATTGTACAATGCCCTTATTCGTAGTCATTTGGATTATGGGTGCTTTGTCTTGGAACCCTGTAATAAGTCTTCCCTAAAGAACCTAGACAGGATTCAGACCAAAAGCCTTCGTATAATCATTGGGGCAATGAAATCTTCCCCAATAAATGCTCTCCAAGTCTAACGTGTAGTTCCCCCTCTTTACCTAAGAAGACAATATCTTTCGGACCGATTCTTTTTTAAAATCTACCAACTCTCTTCCCACCCGCTCATTTCTAAATTACACCTTCTTTTGGAATATATTTCATCAAAGCATTACTGGACTCATAAAGAATCTCCCTGCTTATCCAACAGTTTGGTAACATTACTCCATCTACCACACCCAGTATCACAATGCAAGTCCTGTCCCATCTTTGATATCCCATATGATGCAATTATTTATCAACCAAATAGCCACCTCGACCTTGGTATTGAGAAAGATTGCCCTATAGCAAATAGTAAACTAAGTAGAGTCATAGATAATTTATGGAAAGGCTGGCTTATTATTTACACTGATGCCTCCAAAAAGTCAGGTGAAAGTTGCACTGGAGCAGCCGTTTGGATTCCCAGATACAAAATAATCCTCAATTTTAAATGCCCTTCTATTTCTTCCACTTTTACTGGCGAGGCCACGGCAATTTATGAAGCTTTAATTTATATAGAAGCACACAACTTAAATAAGTCAGTTATTCTTACCGACTCCAAAAGCTGTTTGTTAGCAATTTTGTCAAACCAGTTCCAAAGTAAATATAAGATACACTTGATCCTCATAAATTAAACACACATTGTATACATGTCATCTCAAGGGTATTCAGGTTTCCTTAGCTTGGATTCCAGGTCATATTGGCATCAAGGGCAATGAAACAGCTGATCTGATGGCTAAAAATGCAAGTCGAAATGGTTTGCCATGTAATTTAGTTTACTCTTCAGACATAGTGTTACTTGCAAAGAAGAAGTTAAATAATAATTGGAATACATTATGGAAAGCCACTCAAAATATAAAAGGTAAACACTATGCTGCTATACAATGTGCCATTCCTCCAAAACCATGGTTTTTCAAATTTAATAAAGCTAACAAACAGTCAACAACAACTAGCTGTAGACTTCGAATTGGCCATGCTTGTACACCAGTACATTTAGCCAAACTGAGGATTAGGGACAGTTCCCTCTGCGAATGTGGGTTAGATGAGGGAACTTCTGACCATATTTTTTTTAACTGTCCTAAACTATCTTGTTCACTCTATGATCATCTCCCTCCTGACATCCCTCGTCCTATAAATTTTGATTCACTTTTAACCTACACAAACACTCCTTATGTATATATTCTGTGTGATTTTATTAACACTAATAGTATAAAAATTTAATGTTTGTCAATACTAATATACTAAAGTAGTTATAGCAACTGTGTTTGTCATTTGTTCTAGGTAATTCAACAGTACAACCACTAGTATTATAAGATAAAAAGGAAAATTTAATTGTTTAAATAAAACAAGATACTTGTATTATCACAATCTTCTTTAGTTCATGGGCATAGTGTTTGTAACTACTGAGCTTGTACTCAATAAACACTTCCACGCTGACATTGGCAAATAATCAAAAACCGCCATAAAAAAGAAAAGAAGAAGAAGAAATTGTGTACTTGCTTTGCAGAGTAATTATTTGATTTTAGAAGGTAAGTTCAAACAAAATTAGTTATTTTACGTAATAATTCATCTTCTTTTCAGTACAATTTATAAGTTATAAAAAAAACTTTGGGTGTGTTCGGAAATTTTGTTTATTTTGTTGTTGTAAATCTGCAACAATATGCATTTACTAGAAAATGTCCCTGTTTAGATTCTAACAATCACTTTTATTGGTTTTCAGATGCCAAACTTGAATCAAAAGCAAATAGAAGAGTATTTAGCTCTAATAAATGATGGAGAGAGGTCGGAAGATGATCTTGAGGAGTCGGATACAGAAGGTCATGAGAATTTTTGTGAAAATCGAGACGAATTGCTTCACGATCTTGAGAGCATTAGAAGAGGAAAATGATGACCCCGATAATGATCCATTCATGGCAGGAGACCCGCCATTGATAAATGAAGCTACAGCAAATGATCAAGTGCCACAGGTTCCATTCCCCTCAACAAGTCAAGCTAGTCGCCGAGCAACTATGAGAGGACTCGTATGGAAGGTAAAAAAATTTGTTTTGAATTCTGACCAGATAGCTTTTCATGGAGACACTACATACCCACCAGAACTGAAGGATAAGGCTACTACTGGTACTCCCTATAGTATTTTTTCACATTTTATTACATCAGAAGTAGTTCAAAGGATTGTGGAAGAGTCTAATTTGTATTCCGTTCAAAAAACTGTGACTAAACCATTAAATTTGTCTGAAACTGAGCTAAGAAAGTTTATGGCGATACTGATATACATGTCTGTTATAAAATATCCCAATGTACGGCTATACTGGTCAAATACTGTAGGTTTTCAACCAATCAAGGAGATAATGACTGTCAACAGATTTGAGACTATTCGTAGATTTCTACATTTCAACAATAACGAGAAACATTTACCCAAGGAACACCCACAACATGATAGGCTCCATAAGATAAGGCCTATAATTAGCCATCTAAATGAAAAATTTGCTTTAGTTCCTATGGAACAAAGACTCTCAATTGATGAACAGATGTGTGCCACGAAAGTGGCACACTTCATGAAGCAGTATTTACCTAATAAGCCCCATAAGTGGGGGTTTAAATTATATGTGATGTGCAGCGTGAAAGGTTATGCTCATAAATTTGAAGTATATACTGGCCAAGAGAATGAACGGCTTCCAGATGAACCAGATTTTGGGCCAGTGGGAAATTTTGTAGTCCGGCTTGCTAGAGGTGTCCCAAGGCATGTAAATCATATAATTTATTTTGATAATTTTTACACCTCTGTACCTTTAGTTACCTATCTTGCCAAACAAGGAATCTATAGCCTAGATACTGTCCAATCTAACAGGCTAGTGAACTGCAAACTGCCGGACAAAAAAAAATGATGAAGAAATCTGTTCCTCGTGGAACTTATGAAGAGCAGATGACTGAATTTGACGGTATTGATTTGACAGGAGTTACTTGGAAGGTTACTTGGAAGGACAATAAAGTTGTAACTTTTCTATCTTTGTATGTTGGAGCTTAACCTGTGGGCCAAGTAGAAAGATTTGACAAGGCAAATAAGACTAGAATTAAAATTTCATGCCCATATATAATAAAGGAATATAATGCCCATATGGGCGGAGTGGACCTAATGGATAGCTTTATTGGGAGGTACCGAATTGTAATGAAAAGCCGAAAGTGGTATCTTCGTATCTTTTACCACTTATTGGACATGACGGTAATAAATTCTTGGCTTGTGTATAAAGATTTGAAAACAACTGAAGCCAATTCATCAGTTCTAAACTTATGTCACTATAGACAGGAACTAGCTGAGGTATTAGCCAAAGTAAATAACTCATTTGAACTCTGCAACAAAAGAGGAAGGCCAAGTATCAGCAACAGTGTTTAAATGGAAATACAAGCAAAGAAAAGGAGAGGACCAGCTCAACATATTCCTCCTAAGGACATAAGAACTGATAATGTTGGTCATTGGCCTGGTAATTGTGTTCGCAGCAGATGCAAAATGCCTGGATGCAAGGGATACACGCAAACAAGGTGTGAGAAGTGTGGAGTAGCTCTTTGTCTTACCACGACCAAAAATTGTTTTAAAAATTTTCATATGTAGTCTAGTGAGTGCATGGTGTTGTAGTTCTGCAACATATGGTTTTTAATAAAAATAGCTATGAAAAAATTATTTACGATTTTTTTTATTATTTTTCCCTGAATCAGCATATTCATGGCTCTAAAATATATTTTTTCTCGGTCTAAAAATAAAATCATGCATTTAAGGGTTAAAAATTTTGCTATGGCCGCCACTGATCACAGAGTTCTTTATAATACTTGTTGGTGCTTCCGGGCGCACGATTTTCATGCATGAGTCAATGTACGGCTATCTACGTACAGCAGCGGACTTTTAGTAGGTTGTAATAGATAAATCGATAAAAAAAAGTTATGATCCGCAATCTTCTCATCTCTCCTTTTGTCATTCCGATGCAAGCTAGGCGCTAAATCGCATAGGCCGTCGTGACATTAAATCTCAGTGTCTTTTCGTACACTTCGTTATAACAATCACTTACATGTATCTTTATGTAGATTATTCAGATAACAGTCAAAACTTATTCTTTTTATGCGCATGTAATTCATTTAAGGTCTTAAACGGTATGTAGGTATGACAACGTTACCTTGCTCCCCACAAATGTTAAGCGAATCGGTATTTAGAGTAAAGAAAATTTTAGAAAAAACAATGTTCGTCCAATCTCAAAATTGACCCAGCGCTATTTATGCAGCGTTATTTACGTCGCTATTTACAGTGACTGTCTATGGGCCCTATAGCCAAATATCTAGTTTTAAATTAAGCAATAAACTAGTGATTTCTGTTAACACATGATTTTTCGAAGTAGGTACTTACATTATGAACACAGACTACTAAGAAGAATTATGAATGAATAAATTAATGAGCGATTCATGACATGACATTTAAGAAAAACAAAAGAAAAGAAAAAGTTTGTTACAAAATGTTATGTGGTGGCCAGCGCGCTCCCTTAAGTTAGATCTCATAGAGCACGTATGGGACAAAACCATGCCATTTTATAATAATAATATTTTTAAATATTAATATTTACAAATCTTGGAATCTCATATCCAAATTAAATCTTTGTGTACTTATTACAGTCTCAAATGTTTAAATAAAAGCGTGTTACACCCTCTTTTTCTCTCTCTTGTTGTCAAAATTTATATTTTAACATCAAGAGAGATTATTCATTTTTTACTTTTTAGTATTTATGGTGTTAAATAACTAGTTTAGTAATTCCTTTTTGATTTATATTATATATTTTATTAATAGGACTTACTATAACTTAGGTAGGGTAGACTGGGTACGGTTGAAACATTTTAACATTAATTGTCAATTGCATCGGGATTAGTTAAGCGAGCGATGAACGAAATACATTAAATAAAAGATCATATATCTGTTTACTAAAAGGCAATGTTATTGGAGATCACTGTATTATATTTTATATGTAAAATCACATTTAAAAAAGAAAAGTGTAATTTGTTTCAACTGTCCCCATACCAGGGTCGGTTGAAACAGTGCCTGGGGTCAATTCAAACATGCAAATAATACAAAATATAATAAATGAACATGTTTTATTAATCGTCTAATAACATTTTACGACTCGTAATGGCACAGTTGATTATCACAAATATTTTTTATTAATATTCAAGTCTAGCATTATATATATTTTGGGATTCAAATTTATAACGGTTCATGATAGTAGCCAAATTGTAATAGAAAGCATCTAAGTTATTTCTTTTTAAGCTGGTCGTCCTAGCAAGACATGTAGTCTGTGCTGCACGCACTGGCAGCTCCGGATTTCTTCTCACAAACACGCGAAACCAGGCCGTGACAAGTTGTACTTGACGGTTAGTTCGTATGCTTATTTCATAACATCATTTTTAGTTAGGCCAAAATGTATGTCTGCATATCTAATCAAATATTTATATAGCTCACGCTCTTGTTCCTGCTTAAACATTCGATTGTGAGCCTCATAATCTATTTCTTGATTTTCATCGTCACCAGTCACATCTCGTTTACGTACATACCTCAACGGGGAACAGTTGTTCAGTCCATTCTTTTCTGCCGCTTTACCTAATGAAGATTTGGCTTTTACATCTTACATTTTATACTTCGATAAGTCAGCCTGACCTTTCGTCGTTCCTTTGGCGTACCCTACGAATCTAAGATACAAGAAAATTAAGTAAATAAACTGTTTCAACTGTACCCACAAAAAACGTTTCAACTGTCCCCAACCCCCTTCTTGGTAGAAAACGGTTCATAGTAAGAATGACAACAAATTTGAATAAAAACTAATCATACAGCCATATTCTACAAACTTTAATTTAAACGATACAAAATACTCAATATTCTTACTTTAATAAAACCATAATAATTGCAAAAATTTACGAACAAAAAATACTTACTTTTACGTCAAAAAACACAATGAGGCCTCCTATAAATAAACACAGCGCGCGAAGAGCGACGCAACACTTAAATTCCTGTTCCGACTTTCCACCCGCTCCTTTCTTTCCTTATACCCCTGAACCTCATCACGCACGGTGTCGAGATATACGCTTTGTTTCCATCGTCCCCCGTTTCAACCGTACCCAGTCTACCCTACTTTAATTTTCTTATGAAACTGCGATCTTTGTTTTTAGTTATGGTAAAATAATATTCAAGCTAGTTAATTACTGGTTAGTTATTTGTAACTAAAATGTTTTGTTTCTCGTTGAATCCATTTCGTTTAAAGCATCAACATTGCAAGGTTTCCTCGAAGTCAACTTGAAGTAAATGCAGAAGACGTAGGTACTCCACAGATATAACTGTTTGTTCAATTGCTCCAAGGAATAAAACGTACCTATATTTTACCAAGATATCTAATGTTAAAAAGCTGAAAGATATGGTTATTATACCTATGTATTAATTTTATACAATAGTCGACCAACTCAATCACCAGACCCTAGAACTAGAGTACTTGTCAAAACGAATCAAACAAGCCCAAACTCGATGATGCTGCGTCCTTTTATTATAGAGTTCGCATAGTCGCATTTCAGGGTGCCACAGTCTGCGTCCATCATCAGACCCTGGATATCATGTAGGACAAGTCCTTATCAAGACGTGATTCGTCGGGCCCATACCTGGCGGGGTTGTGCCGTTTTATTACCTACAGAGTTTAGGTGGCCAACTTTTGGCTCCATCATCAGAACAGCTCCATGTACTAATAATGTTTCACAGTCATCGAATTTACTGCATACAACCGATTTAATGCATGCAACATTTTAGCATTTTTAAAGGATAGGGTGACAAACGAGCACACCGTCCACCTGACGGTAAGTAGCCCGTAGACATCTATATCTATCCTCGATTCCGAATCAAAATGCAGATGTGTTGTCACCTGTGAGGACTAACATAGAATGCCTCGTTTCCAGTAAAAAGGGCGTCCGGTTCTCAACACTCACCATACGAAACACAGCAGCAACTATTTTACGCTGGTATTCTGTGAGAGCGTGGTCCTTCCCCGGTCGAGCCGACCAATTTGTGCTACAACTATACTACTAATATAACTGCAGCATGGCTCTACCACGTATTGAAAACCTTAAGTGGGTCAAATTTAACTTAAGTTTAAGATTTGATTACAGATATCAGGATAATGCTCCTTCCATTAGCTTGTTATAAAAAATGAATAAAAGTTTAAGTGCGATAATATTTTTCCTGTAAAATTTTTCTTTTTTCCTTAATTTGGTTAATTTTTGTCATTTGACCGTTTCTTTTCGACGTTTGCAATTTTTTATTAAAGAATAACAAGCAAAATCCAAGCAAATAGACTAAATTGTCACAAATATCCATGATTTATTCTGTTTTATACTCACTTTGCTTATTATTATTTCAAAAAGAAACAACGTTTCATATTTATCACTATATTTTATATTTGCAATAATACCACATACAATAAAGATGATCTTACAATAGTTGTCCTATAATAGTTGCTAATTAAATACTTTTTTAAATATAACATTGTAATAACGTTTAAATTACATATCACTTTCCTTGAACGAATTCACGTCACAATCTTTAGCCATCTTCCAAAATATTCCCTAAGCTTTTGCGCAGCATTTCTGAAAAAAAAGACATTTTATTCAAAATGAATTCCAAAAAACTGACTGAGGAACTCTCTGATTGACTGACTCATTCTGTCCTCCTCTGGTCTTATCAATTAGATTATCGTCGCCATACGTCATTATTTCAATTACATCAAAAAACAAACAAGGAGGCTTTTATAGTTTCGCAAATAATATAATTAGTATAGGGTATTTTAGAATATTTAGTAGCTCTTTTCTTTGTTCACTTTAATTGAACATATGCAAGCAATCCGCGTTTAGACCTTGCCGGTACGATAAGATTAATGAACGCAATTATTAATGCTGGCCCACTAAAATATTTACTATCTAATATATGCATCATTGCAGTGTGCGCTCTTTCCCTTGCCCTATAAACATTTTCTCAGAAATAGGGGAGACATGTACCAAGTAGTAATTTCTATGGAGACTGTTACTTTAAATTTTGTTGAATAGATATTCTAACAAACACATACGTATTAAAATTTCAAAAATTCAACCTGATAGAGATAAGAGAACCGTGTTGTTGGTTGGTGCAAGGTAAAAGCGAAGCAACTATTCGTTCCGCTACGCGCTCCACATCTTCGCATCGACCTATCCAGACTGGTTCGCAGTGGCAACTGTTAATTAAAAATTAAAAAGTTTAAATATGTTTACAACAATCAGCCTAACATACAATGGAATGATAGCATGGATTAAATAGCGTAATAACTGTCCTATGCAGGAAAATTAGACCAAACGCTAAAAAGATATTAATATATATTTTGAATTTTAAAATGAATGTTAAAAATAAAATTTACTTTTTGTTTTAACTTTTAGTTAATACAAAAAGTAAGCACGGGTTGCGTTAAGCCGTAGATCGAGCTAATTGGCGCACCTTGAAAGAGGGCTATGTCCAGCAGTGGGCTGCTACAGGTTGATGATAATGCTGATGAAGGAACTAATACACTGAGATTTAATAAACGAGCGTGAAAGTACAGTAAATTGTTTATGATAAGAAATTAATTCGTTAAAACCTTATATAACGGAGGTAAATCATTAAATGCGTACACTAAGAATGACCATGGGAAAAGATACATTTTGCCTGGAAATTTTAGTCTAAGGGTAATTGAGATGGTTTCTTGTCATGTGTTGTTTGTAATAGATGTTTATATATGTATGTAATATATAAACATCTATTACACAGAAGGATGGGCAGAGATTACAGACTTAAATTTGGCACGATCTTGACATACGGTTCTTGGTTCTTTCATGAATGTAATTACAATAATGTAATTTATTGAATTTATTAAAATGGGATAGTTTTACTAATTTACAAAAAACGCTATCATGTTAACCAAAGCTCAAACTAAATAGTTTTGGTTTACTATGGAGATAAAACTTTTATCCTTTTTCTTAAAACTATTCGGTCATTGGTGTATTTGAATAAAAGCAGAGATTTGATATTAAATCTATTGTTCACCAGAACCTTCATCAACTGTTAAAAAAAATTCTATACAGTGCAGTAGAGTTTTCGAAATAATCAGTGTCGATCCAGGAACTGCGGGAAGGAAAGAAGTTCTTTATTTTAAAAAGCCCTCATTTATGAACACTGCTTCATATATAAATTTATATGACTGAAATTCATTTATGTAAATTAAATTTTGTGTTTGATATTATTTATTAAAATATTTAAACACACTTTTCGAAAATATAGTAAATAGTAATACCTCTCGGCAGTATGTTGTAAAGTTGCTCTAAGTACATCGTCATATGCGGTGCACGCTCCTCGAAACCCTCCGCTCATTTTGCCCGTGCATGCCCATGCCATGCATCCTCCCCTTAGTACAAGCGGTGATAGATTTTCTAATAACTGGAGACGAAATATTATGATAATGTTGTATGAACAGTTGTTAACAAATAGTGATCCCGGTTAAAATGTAGTTAATAGAATATAATATTTTTATTTAATCTATATTAATATATAAGTGGCATAATACCAGAGGTGGCAATGTAGGAGAATCAATCTTATTATCGTCCCATGGGCGCCGTAAACATGGCTGTGGCAAAAACTAAAAAGATCCAGTACATGGCGGTAGAACAATGATGTCATCAATGATGATTATAATGATGATGATTATGTAATATAACGATGATTGTGATATTATAGCAAATGCTTTCTAAAATGAGAAAGTCCAATATCAGTGTGAAACTTTTACCTTTTAAATACCACTGGTTCGAATTTATCTTCCTCTTGGGTGAAACCTACGAAAGCTTATCGGGATTATTAATGAAAAATTGTCTATTTACCACAATAGGCGCGAGGGATCTATACAATGTGATAATTTAATATCGTTCTTGAACACATGATAAAAATCATAAGTCTTGTAAATCAATATGTTATTGAATATTTAACATATTAATTTTGAAATAAAATCAAAATAAAATATTTTGAAATACTTTATCAATCGTTACAAGAATAAGCGAGTTTTCATTTATTGTATGCGTGCTTGCGATCGTCTTACTTCTAGTGATTATTTTCATCCATAAATTATAATAGTAATTTTTGCCATGAACTTATCAACCATGAAATTATCAAAAATATATTTATGTCTCCTCTATATCCGCAGAATGGTGTAAAATACGTACTTTATGAGATATTTTCATTATTTTCTCAATTTTATATTGTTTAACTTATGTAATCATCCGTATACCTAATTAGGTAGTATATATACAGTATGTCCGGTCACGGACTAGCGATATTTTAGGTACTTATAATACAGCTATTTTAAAATAAAAATACACTACACACTGAGGTCTAATCCCTTCCCCCTCTATTTGGCAGTCATTTAGTTTTTTTCTTGAGATATTCTCTACGCGATTACGAAAAAAGTCATATCTCTGAAAGTTTTAGTCTTACTGAGATAAAAATTAACTCATTCTGAGGCCAATAATATTGTTTATCGTTTACATTATCAAAATTTTTGTTACATACTTGTAACTTTGAAGAAAAAAAAAATAACTTCAAATAAATATCAAAAAAATATGCTAATCGGCAAATTATTGTAAATTACTGCAAAAACAACCCCGTTTACCCTTCTTATTTTTATAATAGATCGACAGATTTTGAGTTAAGCTACAATGCAACATAAAGTTTACAGCTGTATGTTTATTACTTTAAGAATTATTGTTGTTTGAACATGGCGTATGCCCAAACACAAAAGGCCTTTGTTAAGTGGCAACTGGGCCAGTTGGCAGGCAGTGCCAGTTGAACTGGCACTGCCTGCCTAGGAGTAATAGTGTCTGTCTGTGCTGCCTGCTCTCAAATTATACTACTTATAAATGATGATTCTGATTCTCTGATCTTTAATTCATCATCTCTAATTCATCGAAGATCATAAGTAATCTCAGATTACTGTTACTCCTAGGCAGACAGTGCCAGTTGTCATTTAACAAGGGCCTTTTGTGTTTGCGCATATGCTATGTTCAAACAACAATAATTCTTAAAGTAATAAAGATACAGCTGTAAACGTTATGTTGTATTGTAGCTTAACTCAAAATCTGTCGATCTAGTATAAAAATAAAAAGGGTGAACGGAGTTGTTTTGCAGTAATTTACAATAATTTGCCGATTAGCATATTTTTTTGATATTTATTTGAAGTAAAATTTTTTTTCTTCAAAGTTACAAGTATGTCAACAAAAATTTTGATAATGTAAATGATAAACAATATTATTGGCCTCCGAATGAGTTAACTTTTATCTCAGTAAGACTAAAACTTTCAGAGATATGACTTTTTTCGTAAACGCGAAGAGAATATCTCAAGAAAAAAACTAAATGGCTGCCAAATAGAGGGGGAAGGGATTAGACCTCAGTGCGTATTGTATTTTTATATTAAAATAGCTGTATTATAAGTACCTAAAATATCGCTAGTCCGTGACCGGACACACTGTATATATATATATTATAATATTTACGTGGTAGAGTCACGCTTTTTTTTTTACATGGGGAAATGCCTACGCATACCCGCCTCGCGGGGGCAAGGACGGGTTATGTCGGACTCGCACCGACTAAAACCCCATGGTGTTCCACCTTTGTCGCATATTGGCAGGGCTACAGGAACGCTTTCGCACACATCCGCGGCCCTACTAGCGCCTGCCGCCCCATGGCAGCACCTCCTCGGTAGAGGAAAATTCCTCCCCGTTCTCCATCCCAGGTGAGGCGCACCAGAACACATGGCGCGCCTTCCTCCACGGCCTCCAATTACGTCTGTGCAACAGACGCCCCCGCGTCCGATGCACAAAGGCCATGGGGCCAGGAAAAACGAGCACTTAGAAGTACTAGCCTTCCCGACCCCAGCGGCGGATCTGGTCTGTGGCTCCGCCGCCAACCAAGATTCGGCTGCGGAGGGTAGGGAGAGCGGGAGCGCTCGCAATACCGACAATCCTCTCCCCCCGCAGCCCCACCATCACCGCATCAACGGTGCGGCCCCGTTTGAGTCGCGGAGGATAGGGCGAGTGGCGCATCGCCATACCAACACTCCTCTTCCTCCGCGACTCCACCTCGGCTGCAGCGGTAGGTCGTGAGGACACCCCTCTCGCCACAGTCCACCAACACACATCCGAAGTGGGCTCCCCAAGCCCACACGGAGTGGCCACCTCGGGCCGGCCCTTCACCTCAGGCCAGCCTCGTGGGTTCCTCTTTGTTCACCGCGGGCGACCAAGCCACGGCTACTAAGCCCCCCCGCCACGACAGGGCGGGAACCCATTCGGGGGGGGGGGTAGAGTCACGCTGCAGCTATATTATGGTTGTAGCACGAATGGTTCGGCTCGACCGGGTAGGACCACGTTTCCACAGAATACAAGCGTGTAATAGCAGCTTAATGCTGCAGTATTTCATTAGGTAAATGTAGAGGACCGAAGACTCCTTTTACGAGCGACAGTAACCTAATGGTGGGGTAATGTAGGGAGCGAACTCGAAAGGTCGTAGGTTCGAATACGCCATTCAACTATTGTCGTGGACCACTTCTAACACAAGCATTTTAAGCTTACTAGGAGTGGTTAAAGGTAGTGTTAGTAATGTAAATACCATGGCTAATATTTTATTTAAAAAAAAAAACAATAAACAAAATACAAACCAACCGGAATCGAGGCATTCCATCTCAATCTTCAGAGGTGACAACGTATCTACATTTTGATTCTTAATTAATTTGTGTTCGTTTGTCACTCTTTTTTATTTAAAAAATATTGTAAAATGTTAATCTAACCTTTAAATTATTAAATATATCATCAGTCACTATCTGTGCTATACCATCTAAACCATCTTGTTTAATCTCTGCGCCGATTACCACTAAGGCGTCAACTTTATCCAAATCCGCTCCACTCGTCGCTGTCGCTCCGTTTATTACGGAGCACACAGTACAACCATGCGATTTGAGTTTCCTCGTCAATTCCTTTCCTAACGCATTTGTGGTATTTGTTACCTAAAATTAATAAATACATCATTTTTCATTGCATACTTAGTTATAAAATAGTGGTATACAGTTGAGGCTTTTTAAATATATTTTCATTTATTGACTGACTCATTTGATGACCGCGAAATGTAAAAAAGAACACATTTATACGTGGTAGAGCCATGCTGCAGTTATATTTGTAGTATAATTGTAGCACGAATGGGTCGGCTCGACAGGGGAAGGATAACGCGCTCTTTGGTATCGGTAAAAAGAAGTGATATGTAATGTAGGTACCAAAAAATGAAGTAGATATCAATAGAATTATGTTTTCCGAACGGTTAAAAGTTTGATTAAGATGTATCGCTACGATTTTATGTGACAAAATTGCACTGGATAACGTCATAGCTCCAATCAAAACCTTTCACCTAATTGTTTCCTGTGGTTGAGTGGATATTGTAAGAGGCAACTATGGAATATGTCTTTTTTTCTGAGAAAGAGAAAAACGTTATAGTTTCGTGACAGTCTAACTCTAACTTATGTTCTTCTTAAGGCAAACGCACATTTATCAGCACCGTACGCACCGTACGCTCCGCATTTTAGAATTTGTTGTATGAAATCATATGAAACCTCGCACATTCGCGGTGGGTATCCGAATATTGAAGGGCGCATGCTGATAACGTCATATATCTCTAGATAGTATTGTCTAATTTTGCCAACTTAGTGAACTTTCCACTAAAATTGGTGGTTTCAACTTTCGATTCGAAATATATTTTGAAACGTATTAATTAATACGTAATTAATTATACATCATTTGAAAAAAAAAATGCATCTATTATCAATATGAATACTTAGCGACAAAATAATTTAAATACAATAAAAATTGATAATTAACTTTAATTCAAAAACCCAATTAATACCTGATTATTTAATTATCAAAACGATACTTACCTCAAACATACAAGAAGTCTTTCATCTGGTTGAATAGGCTTCTAAGTCTTGAGTTTTATAGAAAAGAGAAATATGGATTTAGTATAATATGTAGCAATTCTTGAAATTTCTTGTATGTTAAATGCAAATATCTTATAAATCGTTCATCATCAAATAAGTCTTTAAATAAGGTATAATATTTTCCATACAACTGCCTTTTTAATTAATATTATGAATCTAGAGTCCTCTTTTCATCGAATTTTATTTTCTTCTTCCTCTGCCATTAAGCAGCCTATTATAATATTTTTTCCATAGCGATCGGAGCGATTAATGTCACTGTACTGTTTCACACCAGGTATTGGAAAAAATCGTAAAAGTTGTTGGCAATACAAAAGAATTGCGTACGGTGCGAAAGTACAAATGTGCGAGGCTATCCGAAAATGCAGCGCGTACGATGCGTACAGTGCGGACAAATGTGCGTTCAGCTTTAGCCTGTGATTTCGTGTAGGTAATCCAATGAACATTATCTGTTTATTTATGAATTTTGAAAATGTAAATCTTTTACACATATTTTTTTTAAATCAAGACGTTAAAAATTTAGTTGATATCTACTATATTACGCTGCCTGTTTCTTTCTAAAAATTGAATGCATTCTAAATATTTCATTGTAGTCGTTTATGTTGGTTTTAACTTACAAGAACATTCTTAATCTTTCGTCGTTGACTGGCAGTTGCTTTCCATCCAGCAGTATACGCCAGGAGAGCAAAAGTTGCCAGCAGAAGAGAGCCTGCCTCTAATGTCGCAAACAATCGCCCCGCCAGCGCCGCTCCGCCTTCCACGCTCTCTGTCATTACCACCTGGAATTAAGTTATATTTTTGTTCTTTAACCGTTCTAGCTTTAAATGAATAAATATAAGACTTGCATTGAATGATCAGCTATTATTCGGTAAAAATTAAAGTAAAGTTACAGCCTATATACGTCCCACTGCTGGGCACAGGGCTCCCCTCATTTCTGAGAAGGTTTTAGGGCAAGGAAGTGTCCGCCACGCTGCTTAACTTCACAGGCCTTCGAAATATTTTTTTTCTTATTCCTCAGACATGCAGGTTTCCTCACGATGTTTTCCTTCACCGCCAAGCACGTGGTAAAATTGCAGTTAACAATTTCATTGGTGCCGGCGGGGATCGAACACGAGTTACTCGCGTTCTGTTATATTTACAGCGAGCGTTAACCATCTGAGTTACCACGGCTCTCTTATACGGTATTCGGCCTATTTGGCTACTTTTATCCTATTTGGTCGAATACCGAATATACTTGGTACGATTCGGCTGAATACCGAATAAAACAAAACTTTTTGTTGGAGTCAGAAAAATGATAAAATTAAAATATAAATTTATTTTATAGTAATTTGTTTTTCTTAATATAATCATTAAAGTAGTCATAGGTACATAATCAACTTCCGTAATTTAAAAATTAACAAAAACTATCAAATAAATGTCTGTGCACTTGAATTAGGAGTGGAAAATTAAAACGAAATTGAAATGTAATGTAAAAAGACCAATTTTTCTGCATTTTAATGCAATAGTTAAGACCTGTCCTAGACAATCCCAGTTTTAGAGAAAAGGCGCTTTGAATAAACACTATTTTAACCGACTTCAATAAAGGAGAAGGTACTCAATTCGACTGTATTTTTTCAATATTTTTTAATGTGTGTTACCTCAGAACTTTTTTCTAGATGAACTGATGTTGATGATTCTTTTATTTGATAGCTGATGATTATGTTGTAGTCCCATATAAATTTGATCAAGATCTGACCAGTCGTTTTTGAGTTATCCTTAATGATGCGCATTTAATTGACTTTGACTACATTGATGATGTTAGCATTTTATTTGTATTGAAGTCGGTTGTACAAAATTTTTAATTTTACCACTTATATTCGACTAGAAAGTCCGCAGAATATTTGGAAATCGGCGTGTGTCCGAGTGTAACTATTTGTTGCAAGTGTAATAAATACACACTGTGAAAATGACCCTATATTATGGTTGCAGCACGAATAGGTACGACCGGGATAGGACCGCGCCCTCGCAGAATATCAGCGTAAAATAGCAGCTTAATGCTGCTATGTTTCGAGATGTAGTGAGAACTGGAGACCCTTTTTACTGGAAACGAGGCATTTCATCTCAGTCCTCAGGGGTAATAACGTATCTGTATTTTGATTCTTAATTAAAAATAAATGTAGATGTTTATGGGCCACAGTATCCACTTACCATCAGGTGTAGAGTGTGCCCACTTGTCACCCTTATTCCATTAAAAAAGAAGACCAGCGCCGCGCCGGAGAATCGAAAAAAACCGAAATTAATTTTAAAACTGATTTATTTAAATTAAAAGAATTACAATTTACTATATTATATTTAGCTGATTATACCTAATTACCTTCTCCGTTTTTTTTCAGTTTTAGTTTATTGCACTTGCTTAGCTTTTCTTTTAGTTAGTTAAATACAGTCAGGTCTCACAGAATACCAGCGTAAAATAGCAGTTTAATGCTGCTGTTATATGGTAAGTGTAGAGAACTGAAGACCCCTTTTACTGGAAACGAGGCATTCCATCTCAGTTCTCAGGGCTGGCAATGCATCTACATATTGATTTTTAATTGAAGATAAATGTGTATGGGCCACAGCATCCACTTACTATTAGGTGAAGTATGTGCTCGTTTGTCACCCTTATTCTATTAAAAAAATATCGTCGCTGTTAAAATTGTACTGTTGTTGTTGTTGTACGTTTCAAAAATCAAAATTTCAAAGCGCTCAGACCCAAATAAGAAAGTGGTGAGATAGTTTGAGTAACATGGTGTCTTTTACAAGGCATATAATACTTTCTTCGGTTAAACGTGTAGAGAGGATAAACTAGCTGCACTACCTACTACTATAAACAATTCCAACTCAATGGGCATTGCTGAAATCCAACGCAAAGGTGCAATAGCATTATGTTGAGTCAGTGCCCTTTTTAGGCTACCGTCGCTCATGCAATCAGATTATTTTACGTCCGCGTCCTCTTATTTATTTTTATTTTTGGTGTTTTTATGTACTATTCTACTTTCTGTATTAAAACTGTATGAGTGTAAAAGCTAAAAGTTAAAGTTACAGCCTATATACATCCCATTGCTGGGCACAAGGCTCCTCTCATTTCTGATAGGGTTTTAGGGTAAGGAAGTCTCTGCCGCGTTGCCTGGTGTCTTAGTGTAAGTTGCTGAATGAATGCGTGTCTATTGTCTAAATTCTCTTAATGTGGAATAGATCTATAGCTATGGTCTGATGATGTAAAAAGAAGTAAACTATCGTTTCATCAATGCGCAAGATAAAATTTGGGCAACTCTTTCTGAATCGTATGCCTGCTAGAGAATTTTTTATCAGCTATGGACTTAAAATAGCTGACGACGACTACTACTACGACAACGACGATGTTGCTGTACAATTGATTTGCAAAACATTTGAGCTCGTTATGCCATAAAAGATATTATGTCTAATATCTCTTATTATTATCGATCATCATCATCATTACGGCCTATCAAAAGTCCACTGCTTTACTTAGGTAAGTATTTTTTAATTTTTGGTTATCTTTAGTAAGATGCTGCTGCCCATCTCCTGATTTTGTTATACGTGGTAAAGCCATGCTGCAGTTATATTAGTAGTATAATTGTAGCACGAATGGATCGGCTCCACCGGGGAAGGACCACGCTTTCACAGAATACCAGCGTAAAGTGGTAGCTTGATGCTGCTGTTTTTCGTATGGTGAGAGTAGAGAACCGGAGACCCTTTTTCTGGAAACGAG
Organism: Parnassius smintheus behrii; assembly: GCA_036936625.1. Lineage (NCBI taxonomy): Eukaryota > Metazoa > Arthropoda > Insecta > Lepidoptera > Papilionidae > Parnassius > Parnassius smintheus. The sequence continues at coordinate 50,672,689 of JAUPFT010000002.1, forward strand.
ACATTCCATCTTAGCCCTCATGGGTGACATTGCATCTACATTTTGATTCGTAATCGAGGATAGATGTAGAAGTCTATGGGCCGCAGCAACCACTTACCATCAGGTACTGTGCCGCATTCTTTCTTAGTCTTCAGATGGTGAAGACATCCTGTACCTTCACTCATCTTGTAGTTTTCTCTTAAATTTTTTTGTTAAAAAACCTTTATGTTTTAATTAAATAGATTGATTTGGTCATCGCATGAAAACACAATGTATATCAAAAATAGTACATATTAAATTAGATTGTTTAGTGTGATTGCCAAGTCAACCTATTTATTTAAAACATAAAAGATTTTAAGATAGAAGTTAATTTATTCATTCCCTAAAGTAGGGACTGAATAAATTAACCGACTTGTATTACGTGGATCTCACAACTTATTACGGTAGAAGAACTGAGTTATGTTTTTGATGGCATCTCATTTCTTTTTGTAGATAGTCCTACTTTTTTCCTTTCCGGTACCTACCTTCTACTTCTTGAATACCAACAACGTACCTATCTACACCTATTATTCCATTATATTCATTGGTGGATTTACCAGCAGACTGTGTAGGCTGGAGCCTAGAGTGGCAGATTTTTTGGCGGCAAATTTGAGGCTATTTTTTTCAATGTTTTACAGAAATAAAAAAGTTTTAATTTTAAATTGAAAGAGGAAGAAATATTTTATGCCATTATCTCGGAAATCAAAACATTTTTTTCGTTCCTTACTCTGCCCACTCTTTAAATTCAGTGGTAACTAGGACTGCTAAATGTTGCACATACGCTTGTCGTTGCTGCGTGTTGCTTCAGGAAGTTTTTATATAAGTTTGATACAACGCTGGCAAAAGATAATGACTGAAATAGAGGAAGGGAAAATTCTGAAGAAAGTAAATCTGACACCTTGGTCAGCTAGAGAGGACGCATGTGAAAGTTTAGAAATTCTTGGTACGAAGTCCTTAAAACTTTTGAATCAATCAAGGATGATTGTACCGAAAAACCTGTAACGCGAAGCGATGGGAATACTTTTAAATTTAGAAAAACTGAAAATTGCGGTAATGGTTGTTGTGTGGAATGTTTGTGTTGCAAAGAATAAACAAAGTGAATGTTCAAATTCAGGTTTCTACAAAAGATAAAAATTAATAACTGTTGTCGATCTTTACGAATCTCTGCAAGTTTTTCGTAGCTGAACGAGAAAATTTTTAGTAAGTATTTCGAAGAAAAGTTAGTGTTTCGAAGCAATATACGAAAACAATGGGAAAAGGAAAAAATAGAGATCTAACACTCGATGAAGAAATGAGAAAATCAGTGATTTTTTATCATAAAATGGTACGGAAAAGGCCCTTATCTTATGATTTAGAGACTAATTTGGTTCAAGATTGCATAAGATTCAACGCCACCTTTCTTCTGAAAGAATTTTAGTGAAATCTGATTCCGAATCTCTGAAAAGTCTATCTTCGTTTTTGCGACAAAATAATTTGTAAAACGTTTATCCAAACTTTCATAAGCCTAAAAAGCTAAACACCTTAAGGCTTCTGTGCATAGAGTCAGTTAATGAACAAAATTTCATACGACGATATAATTGATGATGTTGCGATTAAAAAAATTTATACTGTAAAACTTTAATAACTTTATAATAAATAAATTAAGAATTTCATCATCATCATCAGCCGGATTGCTACCAGATATTTTTATATAGAATAATGATGAAAACGAATACACAGTCCACCTAATGGTAAATCGGTGCTGTGGCACATACACATCTAAATTTATACTCGATTAAGAATCAAAATGCAGATACGTTGTTACCACTACAGACTAAAATTGAATGTCTCGTTTCCAGTTAAAGGATTTCCGGTTCTCTATACTCACCATACGAAACACAGTAGCGTTGAGGTGCCATTTTACGCTGGTATTCTGTGAGTGCGGGATCCTTCTCCGGTCGAGTCGAGCCATTCATGCTACAACCATAATATAGCTGCAGCACGGCTCTGCCACGTAAAATTGAATACATTGTTTTCAAAGTGTAAGGGCAATTTTATTTAATTACGTTTTAAGTAGCATTAAATCATACCTTACCTTGCCTTATTAGTAGAACACGATTGAGCTTAGAATTATACCAAGAAGTAGAAGTCAGTAAGGGCGGCAAAATTTGAATACCCTAATGGCGACAAATGTGTGAATCCGCCACTTATTATATGTATTATACATATACAGGTACACTGATTCATTTGACTGCAAATGTAACTTTGTAATCCTATATATTTATATGAGATTACAAAGTTATTAATGCAATTGGTGTATCTAGAAAACTGGACCGAAATTGAAAAATATTTTAGTTTTTCCTTGATTCATACACTAAACACTAATTGTATTCTAAATTTGTAGCTTCTATTTCTGCTAGAAGTGCCTTAGAGTTTTGATGATCGGTCAGTCGGTGAGTGACAAAATTAAAAAAAATTGACTAGTTATAATTCTTAAACTACTGATTCAAATTGAATCAAATTTGAAATATACTGTATTTATACAATTCCTGCTTTGTTACTGAAAATTCAGGTTTCTAGTTGTATCCACAACGAAGTTATAGGGGGCAAAAATGTCCTGCACTGCTTCGAGAAAAGGATGGTACGGTCGTGCCGCTTTTTTGTTCGTCTTGGTAGGGGCACTGTGCTCCCGGATCTTATAAATGCAAATTGTACACATTTTAATCACATTTTGATTATACATATGCATATCGAATTGCATTATACAATAAATTCAGTCAATATACTGTGATCCGATATGGTCTAGTGGCTAGGATACCTGGCTCTCACCCAGGAGGCTCGGGTTCGATTCCCGGTATCGGAAGTTTCATTTTGTTATTAACTTTATTTTCTTTTGAGGTATTTGAAAGTACTTAAAAAAATTATAAAAAAAACAACTCGATACTTATAAAAAAAAGTCGCAAATTGAACTGATGTCAGTTCAAACCACAGAAATAGTAATAATAATGTCTTATTATTACGATTTCTGTGGTTCAAACGGATTCATGCCAAACAAAGTTCCACACACACACGGTCAGTTTAACTAATCATTCCAACTGATCAGTTCTTTTTATTTTAATTTTTTTATAAAACGTTACGAAGTTGAGCATATTTCAAGCGCGTTTAGTTTATCTTATTTATTTGTCTTAGCAATAAATTCGCAATAACTCTTTTTGGTCACAATCACCTTTATTCTTATTTATATAAAACTTCACTCACTATTAAAACGAAACCACAGAATATATAATAGTATACGTAACGAAACTACTTTTTGTTCCTTAAATCATTGTGACTTAATAAGCTGGTTAAGTTAGATTGCTATATCTTTATAACTAGGAGACATGAACTGGTGAAGTAACCAACGTCAATTATAATGTAATAATATTAAGCAAGTACACGGTAACATAAGGCACGTTAAGATCGCTTATTTTATTTTTATACCGCACTGTTCCATATTTTCAATTTCATTATTTGAAATTGTTACTCTGTTGCATTTATTTATATAAATAACTCAATGCTCTGTTGCACATAAGACGTACAGTGGTTATGCAATCGACCACAACACAAACATTTTACAGTGATTCTGTGTAAATACATTTTTAGTAATCAGCCAGATTGAGGAGATAATTTTAAGTTCATAGTTAGGCATAAAAGTGATATTTTCTTTAAAACTTAGGTACAGAGCTATTTTAATTTTATGTTTTAGATTGTTATGTGCGAAAGGGTTATTCACAGAATCACCGCAAAAACAAAAAAAAGACGTGTGGCACTCGGGGACTGCCGCGGTAAAGCTATTGCATAGCATTTTGTATCAACTTATGCAATTATAATTATTTCGACACCAACAATTTATACTACGCTAACTCGAATTTTAGGGAAATTCGTTTTTTTATGCCAAGTTGCTTAAAATGTCTTTTTTATATGTAATAAAAAAATCGTGAAGAAATATACAAAAATAACGAAGTTACAAATCTTATACAACGCTAAGTAAAGGTACTTTTCGAAATCACTCAATTTAAATTACGCTAACTATTATTAGCGGAGTGTACACGGGTGTGGCACGCACCGCTTGTTTGTTTACATTAATCTAACGACACTTGTCGCTGTAGATGTGATTGCGCGGTTTTAAAAACTTTATAAGTAAATCATAATTCATCTAACGTCATTGTTACAAGTTATTTAAAATATTTTTAGTGTTAATTTATTAATACAAAAATGTCACGAATACGGGCTAGATATTTAGTGGGGTTATCCAAAAAGGAGAAAAATTAATTGAGAAGTTTTGATAAAAATGATGAGATACCGCTTCATACTGACGAGAGAGGTACGTTTAATGTTTTATTAAGGAAAATAGTGTAGGCCAAAGTATATAATTATGTTTTATAGTAATACGCTACGTTTTTTTGAAAATTTGAGCCACTTAGCTCAGAGTCCGTGTAACACTACGCTAACACTTAGTTGGCGTAGTTTAGTGCGTTCGTGTATACTTGTTCGTTTGTAAAATGCACTACTTAGCGACTTTTCCGCTGTAAATACTTATGTAAAAATCGAATGTTAATTAGTTTATTGATGGTACCTTGAGTTTATTTTTAATGTACATGTTTTTTATAAAAATAATCATATGATTTCAACACATTATCCCTATTATTACAGAATCCTCGCCATTACCTGCCGAAGTTGATAATCCCGAATTCGTGGCTTTGTATAATCACGTCATGTTTGAAGAGCATATTCAAGATCACGATTATTCTATAGTCAGTTCTGCAAGCCGAGATATAGACGATTACAAAAATGATGTATAGTATTACAAGATATAAATTTGAATTGCTTGGGGGCTCCTAAGACTCCACTTGATATTTATTCACCAAATGTTTTGACTTCAATCTAAAAACCTTCTCCATTGACATTAACTCCACCAATTATCGAACCTTTGTTTTCAGTCGTCTCTAATGATCCTTCTGACAGCATAGATAATACCCCCGTACCTTCACCTTACAGTGATTTTTCGGAATCTTCACAAATTTTAAACGATACTTTAGTGCCGACTTCTTGCCAAGAAACCGAAGATAGAACAATCACACCAGAAATCAGTGCGTCCGTTCAGGAAAGTCTTCCCGATTCGCATATGGTTAACTACCTTAGCAATAACACAGATTCAGCATCGGCAATATCTACTCCCTGTAATTGAATTTCCTCGCCTGCAACGTTCAATGATAGTAACTATTCTGCAGTATCGAACCCAAAAAATAATAAACGTAGATCTAAAAAAAGAACTGATGTGGGTCTCAAACTTGAAGATGAGTAGATAAATAGAAAGAGAAAACGTTTGTGTAACAAAGGATTGGAGTATACTACGTTAAAAGGGAAAACTAAAGCACCAAGAAGCATTAAAGTCAGTTGTGTCAATTGTCGTCTGCAATGCTATAATAAAATAAGCCAAGAAGTTCGTATTGACCTGTTTGATAAGTTTTGGGATACTGGTAATCATCACGCAATACAATGGCAAATCATTGCCAAATATGTAATACAAAGAAGTAAAAAGACTGCCACTAACGTTGAAAGCAAATCTAGTCGTTTATCACACACTGCATTATCACCTTCCTATAAATTCTGACAATGGTATCACATTACAAAAAGTTTTCAAAACAAAGTTCTTGAACACCTTTGATATTAGTAAAGATTTTGTGTATACTGAAATACGAAAAATCCAAGAAAACAATGATTTTACTCATGTTACTGGTGACAGAGGCCAGCATAAAAACCATAACTATGTAATTTCAAATGAAGAGAAACAGACTGTCATAGATCACGTTAATTCTTTCACCCCTATTGAGTCTCACTACATTAGAAAACGTACGAGTAAAAAATACTAAAAACCTTCTTTATCTTTTTCAAAAATGTTTAAGTTGTATGATGAGTGGTGTGCTGATAATAACTATAATGTTAGAGTACAGACAGTAAGACAGTATAGAGATATTGTTAATACTAATTTGAAGTAGTTTTCATTAACCAAAAAAAACCAATGCGACCTCTGTCATCAGTACAAAAATACATCTAGCCCTACAGATGAATTGAAAGAAAACTTCACAAAACATCAAACAGAAAAAGAAATTTCCCGTAAATTAAAATAAGAATGTAAACTATTAGCTGTCTCCAGTAACAAAGTAGTTTGTATTGTATTTGATTTTCAAAAAGTTTTAGGCTTACAATTTACAATATGGGATCAAAAGAAGCATTTTGTTATGTGTGGGATGAGCAAACGGCTAAGAGGGGGGGGGGGGGGGGGGGCTAATGAAGTGGCTAGTTGTTTATACGATTTTTTTATTAAATTAGCTTCTAAGGGAGTTCACGAAGTCAATCTATGGTCAGGACAACTGTAGGGGACACAATCGTGACCGTATTGTTTACTATATGTATTTATTAGCTGCTAAAACTTTTAAAATGAAGATAAGCCACCATTTTACGGAAAAAGGCCATACACAGTATGAAGGAGATTTAGTTCACGCTTTAATAGAAAAGACTGCAAGAGGTAGAGAGGTATATTCGCCGGATGAGTGGTATTCACTAGTACGAAGGTAAAGGTCAATGGGTATCCTTATAATGTTAGCGACGTTAATCAAAATATGATATTTGATTTTAAAAGTAATATTAGCAAAAAATGGACTAAAAATTTCAATAACGATAAAGTGATGTGGAATAAAGTACAAAGAAATTGAAGTTTCTCCCGGTAATTACGGGTTGTTGGTATGTAAGTATAGTTTAGGTGATAAAGAAAGCAATCAAATACAATATTTTTAAAAGACATCTACTAGATTATCTCAATTGGAGCCTTTTCCCGAAAAAGCATACAAAACTTTGTTAAAAATTAATGTTGCAAAAACTGTGATAATAATATTATGCCCGAAAAGTATCATAGATTTTATAGGAATATATTAACAACAGAATATGATGAGAAAAATATAAGTGATCATGAATGATTATAAGTACATAATGATTAATACATACTATTTAAATTATTTAATTTATATTTACCACTAAGAAGTTTTTGTTTTTTTACTAAGAACAACAATTATTGATGTTGAACTTGATTTAAATATAATATACAAAGTGGAACTGTGATTAATCTGATCTCTTATTGTTAATTAATAAGTACTTACCTGAAATTTAAATAAACAGTTGATTACTATTTTTGTTTTAATTATATATTTACCTACAAAAATAATATTGTCTACAGAATTTTATTAAGAATTTATAAAAATCTACATGTATTATAGCTCAAAGGAAAGTTAAATGATATGCTAACTTATAGCACACGTCGATGTATAGTACGCTATATACATATAATTTGACGGCTTTTAATACAAAATGCGCCATTGATGCATGTACCGGTTAAAAAAAGCTAACTTTAATAACTTGTTATTTAGCATAATAACTTATCATTATATAGCTTGTGAATATATATAAAAACCTAAGGTTATAAATAATGCATAATATATTTTACAATTATGATTGCAAAGCAAAAAATGTAACACTTCTTTAGCACTATGATCTCCCGTAATACTCTACGCGGTACGACTTTCCATCGACGTCCGTCGAATTGGAGGTGGGAGGGGGGTGGGGGGAGGGCGGGGGGAGGTGTACTACTCCCCCTTTAAAGGAAAAGTTGCGGAGCCCCCCCCTTTTTGAGTTTTTTGAATTTTAATTTTGAGGAAATTTTATTTTTTATGGATAAATATTACGTGTAAAAAACCACGGGGACCTCTTGGGGGGGAAGGGGGTACCCCCTAAGGAAGGGGGAACCCCTTCACCAAAAATAAATAGAGGGACTCATTCAGAGGGATTTCTGTATCTATTTTGAGACCGCAACGTCTCCGGCGCTGCGGGAAGAGCAGCCTCTACGCCTTTGCGTAACAAATCGCAGGCATCCAGCCTCGCCTCCGCAGCTTCGGCTTGTTGGTCGCCTTCGGCGACCAGCCTCAGCCGCTCCGGCTCGTCCGATGCCTACGATTTGTTACAGCAGGCGGAGGCTGCTCTCCCTACGCGCCTCCGGCTCTATAAAACCACTCTAGGGGTAGGACAGACTCGTACCACGTGGAGTCGGGGTCTATTAATTCGGTTCCTTGACATAAGTTGAACCTAACCTATTTTATTTGTTATCTGCCCTAATAGGTGGGCACTGTTTTATACACATGTTTTATACAATTTTATACACATATTGCTTTAATTAATTCTTAGAAATCGTCAGTTTTACGTTACGTCCCACAAGCCGGTAAAAAACGGTAAACACTACACATTTTAATTTTAATAGCTCATAATGATAATCATTTTGTAATTTAAATATAAACTGTTAAATATATGTGTATGCATGAAAACTATTTAAATGAGTACAAAATATAATTATTTACGTAAAATGTACAATAAAATGCTACCGAACGTATGACAACTTAACTGTACGGAAAACGAACGTTCAACGGCGAGAATTCGATATAATCTGTGGTAAGGATTGACGTAAATATTATAAAAATAATAGATTTTCAATAATTTTTTTCTCAAAAAGTACGCGTTTCTGCATGTTGAAATTTTGCGTGTGTGTTTACAATAGTGTAACCTTTCTGTAAACAAAATATCGTATAATCTGAGATAGGGATTGACATAAATATTGCAAAAATAATTGATTTTCAATAATTTTTTTCTCAAAAAGTACGCTTTTCCGCATGTTGAAACTTTACGTGTGTGCTTATATTAATGTAACCTTTCTGTAAAAAAAATATCAACCCCCAACTCGACGGACGTCAATGGAAAGCTTAGCCCTCTAGGCTAACATTAGTTAAACGTGTGTAATATGTAAAATCTTATTGAGGAATTACGTGTATATACGGCTAATTTGCGCTAAATCAAAAAATATAAATAATTAAGCAAAAATAAATATGGGAAATTATGATGAATAAATTAAATACTAAGCATACCAAATTTCAAATAAGTATCTTAATTAATATAAAAGTTATCACGTTTTTCCCTTCATATGCCTCTACTGTAAAGTTCACTTTTATGAGTTAGCTTAGTATAAATTGCTGGTGTCGATTTATTTATTTTATTTATGCAGTATTTCTTTTTCTTTGATATTAATTCAAGTTACTTAGGTTAATCCAATCAAATTCAACCAGATTTAACCGAACCCGCGTTATAACGAACTCACTATTTGTGAAAAATACTGTATCACCGGACCGCGTCGCAAAAAACTCAGGTTCGCGCAGTACATACGTCAGGGCGGCCGTACGGCAATTATATTAACAAGACGCGCAACTACTCACATCACACACGCTCCACGGCAAGATTTGTCACTTATTATTTGTTGTCCAATTAATTGTCTTTAAGTTCAAATGGCACGCTCTATTAACATAAGTCTAAGACAAAACAAGGAGACTTTCAATATATGAACAACCCGGCTTCGCGCAAAAACTCTCGCGACCCCTATAATACGACCGGAGAACGTCATCGGCGCAGGCGCCGCGTGCCTAGCTAGGAGCGCGCCCTAGCGGCGGGCCGGGTGCAGCCCGGCCCCGCCGTCTGCTCCCTAGCTCGGCTCGATGCCAACCAACAGAGGTGACTAAAGATGGGCGAAACTGTTATATTTTTCTAATTCGTTATGTTGTAATATATTTTTCTAACTGTTGTTTTAAACTGTTATAATATATTATAACAGTTTTAAATATTACATTGTACACGCGGTTAGTTCAGTTCAGTCGTCGGCTGTGTTCGCGTTTTGTTGTATGTATGTTGTTATAACGATTATAAATATTACGATGAAAGATTATTACGATTATAAATATTAGATGATTATAAGTATTATATGAAGACAAAAAATATTTTTAAGTTGTATCAGCATCAATTAAGTGTTTCGTGTTTTAAAGAGAATCATTTAAAATGTTTATGTTGAGTTCAATGAACTTCCCTTCCTACTTTTTATAGGCTTAAGGATGTCTGAATGTATGCTAAGCTGTGTAATTATTGTATCTGTTATAATTATTTACTCATATTTTCAAAAAATTTACTTTTTTAAATAAATAATTAATTTTTAAAAGAAATAAATAACTCATTCAGGCGTAGTTAGAAGCTCATTGATGTTACGTCATTTTGATTGAATTTTTACATTATTTACACTGTGGTCAAAGTTTTAGTTATCTACAATTATTTACATTTTTTTCAGTTACTATTCAAAAATATAATTTGGTTTACTTTTGACGACGTACTTAAGTCTTTTGCGTCTATCCGATATTAAATCCGAACGACAAAACTCTTCATACACTCCTACGTGTCTTTGCTTAAGGTGAAGCTTTAAATTTGTAATTGTACTTTAAAAAAAATTGTTTTGCAATAATTGCACACTGGTTTTTTTCGTCCACACTTTGGACTATAAAATAGTTCCAAATGGCTGCGCTACGCTGGCGTGACATTATTATACACTTTTACATACAACACGTTAAATCCTATCTATATTACACTAAATATTTAAAATTACTTTAGGAATAAAACTTAACGAAAAATAAACAAAAACATCAATAGCTTTTTCACGTAATATGGGGACCTGCTATCAAAACATTACGTATATAATTTAACAGATAACAGTGTCATTGTCACCTCAGCTAGACAGCTAACTGAACACTAAATTGATATATTATATATTACAACAGCCAAATTAAATAACAGGCACAACAGGCAACTAATGAAGGAAATAATATATTTTTGTTTACCGTTATAATTTAGTGTTAGTAAAATAAGCTCTTATTAAGTTAGCTTAGAGTTTAAATTAGTGTAAGCTATACGCAATCCTTGTGGCATAATGAATGTAGGTAGTATTTTATTGACTCCCATTGTCTCGGCCGACGCGTGCTCTTATTATTGACATTGCTATACCTAATTCACATAACTTACAGACAACAATTAATGAAAAAATTTCCAAGTACACTGAATTAAAACATGAAATTATTAGAATGTGGAATTTGCATAACGCCATTATAGTCCCTATAGTCCTCTCTACGACTGGTGTAATACCAAAAGCGCTTCATCAATCATTAAAAACTTTAGATTTACCAAAACTAACATATATTCAGTTACAAAAAGCAGTTTTACTTAATACTTGTAGAATAGTTAGAAAATTTACCTCCACAGAAAACTACCCATATCCAAACAAGTTCATGGTATCCACTTGGCTTTGTCCCGTGGTAATAACCATTAATCCAGTTTTGTTAGAAACAAACTGAGAAAACGTAGAAAATATAAATAATAATAATAATAATAATAATTGGGGGGTGACCGACCGCGCGCACAAATGCAGCTAGCCTCCCCCTCCCGCACCTCACTAATCGTCGCTTCACACCGCTTGAGATAAGACGATCTACTATCAGGCGCTAACAAACCCCTGTCCCGGACATAAGGACCTACGTCCGCGAGTAAATTGGCAATTAGAAGACGCTTTGTATTGTTGGTTTTTACAAAAACGATCAACTGGGCAAATGATATCTGGCCCTTTGCTTTGTGAAAAAGCATTACAGTTAAATAAAAAATTAGGTGACGGCGGCTCGTTTGTCGCAAGTAACGGATGGTTATAAAGATTTATATCTCTTCATGGAATTTAATGAATGTTTATTAAAAAATAATAATTTCTTAATAAACATTGATTTTCGTTGAAATTGTTGTTTTTAATAAACACATAACATTATGTATGTACATATGTACTACAAATGCACAAAACCCGCTTTTCTTCATACATTCGATCATCCGGATTTTCGATTATCCGAATCCCTAACGGCAACAATTAGTCCGGTTAATCGAGTATATATATATACATATTGAGAATCTAAATTGAGAATATAAACTATACGCGTGTATGTGTTTGTGTGTATATAAAGAGGGTTACTTTTAATATCGCTCATTTTAATATAAAAAATTTAGGTTATCTTTATAGCAGTATTATATTTTCAATTCAAAATTAGTACTGCATTTGTGATAATAATAAAATGTATATAGAGTACTCACTCATTTTCTTTCACTATTTTTTCGTGACTTTCTTCATTAATAATAAATGCACTTTGTTCATTCATATTCAAAATTTCAAAACACTTTATACACAAATACCGTGTCGAAGACTGAGGAAAAGAAACGACGTTAGACCATCGTTAGACAATGCACGGCCTTCAAGCCACACCTCCGTGCCCGTCGGAGAGCGTGAGGTTTTTTCGTTACGGAATTTCTGGATTTTCCCGCACTCAAGGCCCGCGATAGAAGCTATGCAATAGCTTAAAATAAGAAATATAAAGATTTTTAGTCACAATACTTAAAATATCTTCACAGAGTGTGTCAATTTTACCGTCTTTTTTAATATCTATAATTTTATAAGATTTATAATATTTTTTTCATATCTGTCACTACTTGAAACCTATCGTCCTATGAATTATCGTTATGGAGATCGACAGATGATATTAAAAATATTTTATAGTCTTAATATATTATATAGATACAAATAAGAGCTAGGTAGGTACTACAACAATGCTTGGACATATAGATTTTTTTTACTTGTCTATATAGATTTCATAAGGTATCATTATATTATAATGTTAAGTAACAGTTATTTTTGGGAGAAAAATAGTCGTATAATTGTGAGTCTCTTGATGCATTTTTCAAAAGTTCTCCCGCAGTAGGAGCTTGTGGAAGCGATAGCCGTAAAGGTTCGTTTTGAATAAAAATGATTTGTCTTTGACTTTAACTTCGGCAGAAAGACAATCGATTAGTGCAACATCCGTTTTAACTCTAGGCCTTGAAACGATTGCGCAGTTTAGTGTCCGGTGAGTGGAGTCTTCATATCGATTAACAGTTAAGGTCAATATTATGTATGTAGAGATATGGCAGATGGGCAGTAGCATCTTTTTGATAACAACTCAAAATATGTAATAAAAAACTGCGGTTGCCAACACGGTTGCCGAGCGTGACAACTATGGCAAAATCCCCCCCCCCCCCCATGAGGTAATCTATGAGGGAGGCCTATGTCCAGCAGAGGACTTTTATAGGCTGTAATGGATAGATAGAAGTACCCATCACAGAAATCTAAATAATATTATCCAGATTTCTGTGGTTCCCATATATTAATAATGAACAAAAAGTAAATCCATATATGTATATGTATTGCCACGCAGCAAAATATATGATACTTATGCAATGAATGTTTTGTAAGAAAATTAAATGTTTATAATAGGTACCTATAAACGTTTCACAGTCGCAACGATTTTTGTTTTCTATGCATCACAGACAATATAGCACAGAAATCGTAATAATAAGACAGTGGAAGTGACATAGACGCGTGACCTTGTCGCCGTGTTGATGAACATTATTCACCGCTTTGTGATTTAGTTGCGCGGGGCGCGGGGAACGTCCTACATGAATTTATAATTTATGTTATTATAATGGTGAACTTCAGCATAATCAGTAGTAAAAACTTATCAAGGACGTGTAATTCAACTAATAAAGGCATAACATATCATCGGTAAGATTATTTACTAATTATCATTGTTTTTACTAATTTACATCTAGATGAATACTGTTACGCGCCTAAGTCGACGGCACTAGCGCCATCTAGTGTCAGAGACGAGAGCGAGGGGAGCTTTCCAGAAAATGACATCACTAATCTTTCAACCGACAGCGCCATCTAGTCCCGAACGGAAGAACTAAACTTCTAGAAGTTGAAACTCGAACTCTCGGTACCTTGCGCGTGTTTACTTGAATATTCTGGATATTTCGGTGCTAATTTATAGGCGCTGCAAGATGCGATCGGGGAAGTATTGAAGTTGGCGAGACAAGCGAAGCTTCGGAGCGGAATAAAGTGAATCAGTGTGATTAATTATTAGTGTTTTTAACTTTAATAAGTGTAAAGTGAATTAAAGTGTTAATTTAGGTAATTCTATCGGCAATTTTTACTGTCACGAACCTCAAGCTCGTAACAATTGGTGTCAGAAGTGGGATAAAATCATGCCGATTTTACCTAAGGAGGAATCGGAGGGTGTCCGTACCCGAAGTCAACGCCAGCAGGAGACGGACCAAAGAAAATTTGGTGGTACAACGCCGCAGACGTCGGAGGGCCAGCCACCGGCTGCAGGCCCGTCAGTAGCCCCTACATCTGCAGCACCTGACTTAGGTGCTCTGATGGTGATGCTGCAGGAGCAGGCTCGCCAACAGGAGGAGCAGGCTCGCCGACAGGAGGAACAGGCCCGTTGGTTGAAAGAGCAGCAGGAGGAACATGCTCGCCGACAGGAGAAACAGGCTCGCCAGCAGGCGGAACAGGCACGCCGATTGGAAGAGCAGCTGCGGGGTGGACAGGAGGAACAGGCCCGCCGACAGGAAGACCAGGTCCGTCGTTTGGAAGAGCAGCTGCGGGGCGGACAAGAGGAACAGGCCCGTCGGTTGGAAGAGCAGATGCTCCTCATGAAGGACCTTCACGCTACCTTCGGGAAGGAGATAAAGGAGGTGAAGGATAGGATTGCTCAGCATGACAACCGCCTGTCGGAAGCTGAAACCTAAATCGCGGAAGCTGAAAACCGAATCGAGAAAGCTGAAACCCGAATCGACCAAGTAAACAATCGGGTTGACAACGTAATGGCTGACATGAAGAAATCACTGTACGAACCCATACTTGGAAATGGAGCTACAGCTCCCGTAGTAGTTACAACACCTTCGCTACGTGGGTTCAAGGTGCCACCGTTCGACGGTACCTCTTCCTGGTCAGCCTACAAAATCCAGTTCGAGGCTGTTATGAAGGCGAACGGCTGGAATTAAAGTCAGGTCATGACTGAACTCATACTAGGTCTGCGCGATCAGGCCTTAACAGTTCTGGAAGCTCTCGGTGAGGAAGTGACTTATGAGCAACTCCTTGAGGCATTGGAGGCGAGATATGGCGACGCTCACCTGGAACACGTCTTTCGTGCGCAGCTTAAAAATCGCGTGCAGCGCATCAACGAAAACCTGCATTAGTGGGCTGTAGAGGTGGAGGAGCTGGTGCGAAAAGCATACCGGTCTGTACCTGCACTCATTGAAGGGAACCTGGTGCAGACATTCATCGACGGCATCCGCGACCTGGAAGTCAGAGCTGCTGTGAGGCTCGGGCACTACGAGACGCTTAAGGACGCCTTGGCCCATGCACTGGAGGTGGAAGCCGTGCAGCAGGGTCATCGTTCCCATCGCGTCAGGGAGGTTGCAGCAGCTACAGTTCGCGACCGCAACAAAGGATACAGCCCTAGGTGCTATGGCTGTGGGGAAAAGGGCCACCTTCGATCCAGCTGCCCTAAAGCGAACCCTAGAAGGGGAAGTTGATCAATCTCGAGAGGGTAGTGCAGCTAACGGCACCGCCTGGCGGCGGCAGGATCATCGTTCCGAGGTTGCAGCAGTTACGGTTCAGGATGGAGTCCTGTGCCGTAAATGGATCAGCAAGCTGTCCCATTGGCCCCAATAGCTTTTCGTGGTTGAACTCATCGCTGAGACGTCCCTCCACTTAGGCTTGGTAGCACGGGCCTTCATCCATTCCAGAATCAGTTTGATGTCCGGATCTTCCTGCTGTGCATGTCGTAGGCTGTCCTTCCACTCGTTGCTGAGGTGGTCTGTCTTGAGCATCCTCACGGATACCACTTCCTTACTCCCTTACCTAGTACAATATTTGCAATAATGATTTCTTAAATTTACGCGAACACTATTTACGGATTTTATCGCGTTTAATTACTTTAATTTATTTTTATTATTATCCCGACGTTTCGGGTGCTTTACAATACCCATAGTCACGGGGAGGACTGAGATGTTTGACGTCCCAATGTCATAGTTAGTCCGGCTACCTTCAGTTTTTTTAATATTAATTTTTGGTCCGATTTACGCAAAACGAGCTTATAGTATCATGAAGTCTTGCAGTGGTATGCTTGGGTTTGGGTTTAATTTTATTAATTATAGGATCCCAAGCAGATGGTAGCACCCAACCATCTTCTCTATTGAAATTTGGATGTTTTTTAATTTCAATAGCCTCGCGTATCATCCTTGGTAGGAATCGGTGTTCTTTTGCGAGAATTTGTCGTTTATCAAATCTCATGTAATGGTGGGGACGATCTTGAACATGTTCGCAGACTGCAGACTTCCCGGAGCGTCGGTGCTTCACATCAGCTATATGTTCCTTCACGCGGGTTTTTATAGATCTCTTTGTTTGACCTATGTAAGAGAGACCACATTCACAATCTAGCTTGTACACACCTGCATCTTGTAGAGGAATATTACATTTGATGGATGGTAAAAATTGACTAATCTTCTTCTGCGGCTTGTAGTAGGTCTTAATGGACGCTCGCTTCAAGATGTAGCCAATCTTGTCCGTGACTCCCCTGACATATGGTAGTAGAGCAGGCGCGCGCTCGACTGTGGCCGGCTTCACTCGTTCACTGTGACGTAGGCGCGGGACCCGAAGCTTGTTGTCTTGCAATACTTGCTTGACATGCTGAAGCTCCGCGGCCAGATGTTTTCTGTCACAGATCCCTCGTGCTCTCTGAAACAAAGATTTACCCACGGTAGCTAACTGTGAAGGATGATGGTGAGATTCACCATTTAGATATCGGTTGGTATGGGTCTTTTTCCTATACACAGTGTGACCAATAGTGTTATCAGAATTTCGGATGACTAAAACATCTAGGAAGGCTAAAGAATTATTTGCCTCTAACTGTGACCTCTAGGAGACAGCTGTCGTTTGCAAATGGTTGTCCCTAAAGCTAAAGTGCCGACTGTTCTACAGCTGTGCCATAATGGTCGTTCAAGAGTCCATCTGGGAGTTAAACGAACTCTACTGAAGGTCCGAGAACAGTTTTACTGGGTCCATTATCGTGACGATGTCGAGGATTGGTGTCGTACATGTACAAGTTGTGCGGCTGTGAGGAGACCTCAGACACGTAGTAGAGGAGCATCGAAATTGTACAATGTTGGTGCACCACGGGATAGGACAGCCCTTGACATTGCGGAGCCGTTACAGAAAGGCGCAAGAGGGACTACTAAGATCGTCCATGTGGATCGCTTGGCGCGTTATTATGGGTCCGATAATGCTTGGGACGAGCATGTCTGAGGAGGGGGCAGTGTTACGCGCCTAAGTCGACCGCACTAGCGCCACCTAGTGTCAGAAACGAGAGCGAGGGGAGCTTTCCAGAAAATGACATCACTAATCTTTCAACCGACAGCGCCATCTAGTCCCGAACCGAAGAACTAAACTTCTAGAAGTTGAAACTCGAACTCTCGGTACCTTGCGCGTGTTTACTTGAATATTCTGGATATTTCGGTGCTAATTTATATTTATAGGCGCTGCAAGATGCGATCGGGGAAGTATTGAAGTTGGTGAGACAAGCGAAGCTATGGAGCGGAATAAAGTGAATCAGTGTGATTAATTATTAGTGTTTTTAACTTTAATAAGTGTAAAGTGAATTAAAGTGTTAATTTAGGTAATTCTATCGGCAATTTTTATTTTCACGAACCTCAAGCTCGCAACAATACTTTACTGTTACGAGCTTGAGGTTCGTGACAATAAAAATTGCCGATAAAATTACCTAAATTAACACTTTAATTTACTTTACACAAATTAAAGTTAAAACACTAATAATTAAACACACTAATTCACTTAATTCCGCTCCGAAGCTTCGCTTGTGTCGCCGAGTTCAACCCTGTCCCGATCGCATCTTGCGCCACCTATTTATTTAAATTAGCAAAATATCCGGAATGTTCAAGTAAACACGCGCAAGGTACCGAGAGTTCGAGTATAGATTTTCTAGTTCTTCGGGTGGCGCTGTCGGTCGAAAGATCTGTGATGTCATAAACTGCAACGCTCCCCTCGCTCTCGTTCCTGACACTAGATGGCGCTAGTTGTGTCGTCGACTGGAGCGCGTAACACTGCCCCCTCCTAAGACATGCTCGTCCCGAGCATTATCGGTCCCATAATAACGCGCTAGGCGATCCACATGGACGATCTTAGGAGTCCCTCTTGCGCCTTTCTGTAACGGCTCCGCAATGTCTAGGGCTGTCCTATCCCATGGTGCACCAACATTGTACAATTTCGGTGCCCCTCTAGTACGTGTCTGAGGTCCCCGCACGGGCGCACAACTTGTACATGTACGACACCAATCCTCGACATCGTCACGATAATGGACCCAGTAAAACTGTTCTCGGATCTTCAGTAGAGTTCGTTTAACTCCCAGATGGACTCTTGAACGACCATTATGGCACAGCTGTAGAACATCCGGCACTTTAGCTTTAGGGACAACCATTTGCAAACGACAGCTGTCTCTTCGACCATTGTCCCATTTACGGCACAGGACTCCATCCTGAAGCAGCAAGCTGTCCCATTGGGCCCAATAGCTTTTCGTGGTTGAACTCATCGCTGAGACGTCCCTCCACTTAGGCTTGGTAGCACAGGCCGTCATCCATCCCAGAATCGGCTTGATGTCCGGATCTTCCTGCTGTGCATGTCGTAGGCTGTCCTTCCACCCGTTGCTGAGGTGGTCTGTCCTGAGCATCCTCACGGATACCACTTCCTTAATCTCTTGCCTACTACAATGGTTGCAATCTTCAGGACAAGGTCTTCCTGACAATTCATCTGTGTTGCCGTGAGATTTCCCGCTGCAGTGTCTGATAGTAAAGTCATATTCCTGCTGCTGCTGGGCGGTGCTGTTAGCCGCACTTCCTTCCTGAGATCGTTCACCTTCCCTTCCTAGGGTGTGCTTAGGGCAGCTGGACCGAAGATGGCCCCTTTCCCCACAGCCATAGCCCACTGGGCTGTATCTTTTATTGTGGTCGCGAACCGTAACTGCTGCAACCTCTCTAGCGTGAGGTGAACGATGATCCTGTCGCCGCCAGGCAGTGCCGTTAGCTGCACTACCCTCTCGAGATCGATCAACTCTCCTTTCCACGGTTCGCTTAGGGCAGCTGGATCGAAGATGGCCTTTTTCCCCACAGCCATAGCACCTAGGGCTGTACCCTCTGTTGCGGTCGCGAACTGTAGCTGCAGCAACCTCCCTGACGCGATGGGAATGATGATCCTGCCGCACGGCTTCTACCTCCAGTGCATGGGCCAAGGCGTCCTTAAGCGTCTCGTGGTGCCCGAGCCTCACAGCAGTTCTGACTTCTAGGTCGCGGATGCCGTCGATGAATGTTTGCACCAGGTTCCCTCCAATGAGCGCAGGTACAGACTGGTATGCTTTACGAACCATCTTCTCCACCTCAAGGGCCCACTGCTGCAGGTTTTCGTTGCCGCGTTGCACGCGATCTTTAAGCTGCGCGCGAAAGACGTGTTCCAGGTGAGCGTCACCATATCTCGCCTCCAAGGCCTCAAGAAGCTGCTCATAGGTCACTTTCTTACCGAGAGCTTCCAACACAGTTAAGGCTTGGTCGCGCAGGCCTAGGGTGAGTGCAGTCATGGCTTGGCTTTTATTCCAGCCGTTCGCCTCCAAGACGGCCTCGAAGTGGATTTTGTAGGCCGACCAGGAAGAGGTCCCGTCGAACGGCGGCACTTTGAATCCACGTAGCAAAGGTGCTGCAGCTACTACGGCAGCTGTAGTTCCATCCCTAAGTTTGAGGTCGTTTAGCGTTTTTTTCACGTCAGCCATCACGTTGTCAACCCGATTGTTCACATGGTTGATTCGGGTTTCATGTTCTTCGATTCGGGTTTCAGCTTCCGACAGGCGGTTGTCGTGTTGAGCAACCCTATCCTTCACCTGCCTTATCTCTTTCCCAAAGGTGGCGTGAAGGTCCTTCATGAGGAGCATCTGCTCTTCCGACCGACGAGCCTGTTCCGCCTGCTGACGGGCCTGTTCCTCTTGTCCACTCTGCAGCTGCTCTTTCAACTGACGGACCTGTTCCTCCTGTCGGCGAGCCTGCTCCTGCAGCATCACCATCAGAGCACCTAAGTCAGGTGCAGCAGATTTAGGAGCTACCGACGGGCCTGCAGCCGGTGGCTGGCTCTCCGACGTCTGCGGCGTTGCACCACCAAATCTTCGTTGGTCCGTCTCTTGCTGGCGTTGACTTCGGGTACGGACACCCTCCGTTTCCTCCTTAGGTAAAATCCGCATTATTTTATCCCACTTCTGACTTGAGGTTCGTGACAATAAAAATTGCCGATAAAATTACCTAAATTAACACTTTAATTTACTTTACACAAATTAAAGTTAAAACACTAATAATTAAACACACTAATTCACTTAATTCCGCTCCGAAGCTTCGCTTGTGTCGCCGAGTTCAACTCTGTCCCGATCGCATCTTGCGCCACCTATTTATTTAAATTAGCAAAATATCCGGAATGTTCAAGTAAACACGCGCAAGGTACCGAGAGTTCGAGTATAGATTTTCTAGTTCTTCGGGTGGCGCTGTCGGTCGAAAGATCTGTGATGTCATAAACTGCAACGCTCCCCTCGCTCTCGTTCCTGACACTAGATGGCGCTAGTTGTGTCGTCGACTGGAGCGCGTAACATTACTATGATGTTTACCTTTGTAAACTTTCATTTATTACTTTCGTATTTTATAATTACCATTGCTGCTTTTGTTCTACCGTAATACGCGACGCACATGACGTTGACAAATTCGCAAAGCAATGTAATGTGAAACATTAGGCATGA